>JZKD02S1816441.1:44091-58901 GCA_000966675.3 Picea glauca
CTCGAGACATGATCTCCTAGTTATCCCTAAAAGTGGGGGATAACATCTGGCTCCAACTCGGGGACATGTGCTCACCGTAGAGCGCATGATAACCTCAACATCTCTGGCATAACCTATTTACCTGCTTGATCTCGATAACAAACATCAGTAACTGATTGGGGTGGTAATGCCACCCCAACACACACACACACACACACAGGACTGAAATAAAGCAATAAAAAATAAAACTAACATGCAATGCAAATGGTATAATACATGAATGCAAAAAATGCCTACCTACTTACCTACACTTACCTGTCATGTTGTTGGTGGATAATAATGCTTGATGTGTAAAGCGTTTACTGGCATCCTTATGGCCTCTCCCTCCATGGTACCCATGTTGAAAGAGTTTGTACCTGCATGACTCATGATTTTATAAGGACATGTCCATAAACTATCAATTTTTTGTGCATACCAAGTTTCTCCTTTCTTTTATCCCATAGCGGTACGAGATCTCCCTCAGCGAAGTTTCTTCCCTTAGCTTTGTGATCAAAGGTGTTTTTTTATCTTCTACTAGTTTCTTCCCATCTGACCAACGACGTTTCTTCTAGTTTCATCTAACTCTATAAGTTGGTTGATTCTCCCTTGGATTGCTTCCCCATATGTAACATACTGTTGAGCAAAACGAAGGATGGGGATTTGGAGGTTCACATGAATTTTTGCTTCTAGTCCATATACTAACTCAAAAGGAGTCTTTCCTGTCGAGGTCTTTGTTGTTATTCGGTCTGCCCAAACTGCGTACTTAATTTTGCTATCCCAAGATTTCTTATTTTCCCCCACGACCTTCTTGATAATAATCATAAGGTTTTTATTGCTAGACTCTGACAATTCGTTCCCTTGTGGATAGTAATTGGAGGAATGGGATAGGACAATGCCATATTTGAAGCAAAATTCTACTAGAGCGTGTGAGATAAAAGCTTTGGCATTGTCTGTAGTGATCTTGGAAGGGACGCTGAAGCTAGTTATGATCCGGTCTTCTAAAAAGTTTGTGACTACTTCCTCGGTGGATTTCTTTGTGGGGATGGACTCAACCCATCTAGTAAAATAGTCTGTAGCTGTTAGGATCCATCAGTAGCCATTGCTTGAATTGTCTTTGAACTCCCCAACGAAATCTAAACCTCGTTGTTGAAAAGGTGCTTCCACTACTATGGGTTTTAGAGGTTGTGCTGGGAGCTTTGATTTGCCAGAGAAGTGCTTGCAGGGTTGGGAAGATCGGACGTGTTGGTGAGTGTTGGAAAAGAGTGTTGGCCAATAATACCCAGCCCTCAGAATGTTGTGGGCAATAGTACGAACTGCGAAATGCCCACCACAGTATCCAGAGTGTAATTCCTCCAACAATTTATTTGTTTCTTCTTGGTCAACACATCTAAGGATGACCCCATCAGGATTTCTCTAACCAAGGCCTTCTTCGGTCAGGCAGTATTTCATAGCCTTCAGTCTCAAAGTTCTTCTTTTGTAGTCCACTAGGTGATTGGGGCAAGACAAGTTCTTAAGGTAATAAACGATATCAAAATGCCACTCATCATGTTGTAGTTCATTGACCACTACATTTATTTGTTCACTCTCCCCCATCTGTATGGCTTCTTGGTTGCTTTCGGTTAGCATTTGGGCCAAACCTTGTCCCTTTGCGATAGAACATCTTTTATTGTTGGGTATAGGACATAAGCCTTAGTTTTATTGTAGTCGATGTAGTTTCTAAATTGTTTGAGGGACTTCACCAAGGCATACGCTTGCTTCTCAGTAAAGGAGTAATTCAATTATAAGTCTCTAAGAACGTTGCTCATAAAATCTACGAGGTGTTCATAATCATCAACGTCCTTTTGCATTAGAACACCCACTATGGTATCCTAGGAGGCAAACGAGAATATTATGAAATCTCGTGAATAATGGGTTGATTAAGACAGGGGCTTGGGAGAGAGAATCCTTTATATCCTCGAAAGATTTGATGGCTTTATCATCCCATCTGAAGGCAACGTCCTTTTTTAGCAAAGCACTCATGGGTTTTATCCTTTCGACAAAGTTTGGAACAAATCTTCAAATGAAATTGATCTTTTCGAAAAAGGATTGTAAGGACTTTTTGTTGACTGTGGGACGGATATATTTTATTGATTGGACCCTCTCAGGATCTATGAAGACCCCCCCTTTGAAGCCATGTGACCCAAAAAATTTACCTCGTCGATCCCAAAAACATACTTCTTGGGGTTCAGAGAGATACCATACTTCCTACATCGTTCGAAAACAATCCTGAGGTGTGAAAGGTGGTCTTTCCTTTCCTTTGATACAACCGTGAGATCACCTGGTAAATCTCTACGATTTTATGTATGAGATCCCTAAAGGCAAAGTCCATTGCTCTCTGAAAGGTAGCACCAGTGTTCATAAGACCAAACGACATTCTTAAGTACATAAAGGTTCCCCATGGCGTAGTAAATGTTGTTTTAAGTTGGTCTTCTCTTTTTAGTAAGACTTGGTTGTATCCAGAAAACCCATCCAACGTGGACATCATCCCTGCCCCTATAACCCTTTGAAGCAGATGTTCCATGCTCAGGAGGGGGTAGTTGTCCTTCAAAGATAACTGGTTAAGGTTGTGGAAATCAACACATAGGCATATGTCACCGGTCTTCTTTCAGACAACTACCAAATTTGACATCCAAGAAGAATACTTGATAGGGGCTATGATACCAGCGTCAACCATATTCTGGATTTCTTTCTGTATTTGACCTGCTAACTTTGGGTTGATACGTCTTAGCTTTTGTCGTAAAGGTTTGTCTCCTTCTACTAAGGGTATTGCGTGTTGGATGACATCTCCCCTATAGGCTTTCAATTCATCATAGTTCCATGCAAAAGTGTCTTTGAATTCTATGATGAGTGCTAGTATTTCCAACCTTTCCTTCTCAGTGGTTCCTTTCCCTATCTTAACCATCCTTGGGTCTATTTCCGTACCGATATTAAATTATAGGGCTTCATCTGCTTGTTTGTTGGGCCTTTTTCTTTTGAAAATATCATGTCTATCAAAGAGATTTTGCAAGGGAACACAAGCTTTGGGCAAGGTGTTGTTTTGAAGGTTTATAACTTCCAAGTTCATGGAATCATCCATAAATTTTATTTGTGAATTAATGAATTCTTTGTTGTTTTCCATAAACCTGATGATTTGGTTATCGTCTTCAAAAACTTGCTAATGCTCCAAGTTATCGGGAATATAAGGTCTAATGAGGACTTCCATTTTGCATAGGTCACGAAGTGGTCCATCACAAGGTTGCAGGGTGGAAGTGAAAACAACCAAGGCATATGCCAGATGGTTTTCTTCTCGAGGAATGGCTTCAATTGAAACTATCTTAAAGGATTTTGAAAGGGATTGAGCTAAGTCTCGGTACTTCTTCAACTTCTCATTCTTTGTAGCAAATTTCATCAGCACCTATGACACTATGAGGTCTGAATCTCCTTTCACCCTTAAGTATGTGACACCCTTGTCAATTGCTAAGTTGAAGCCTAGGATCAAAGCTTCATATTTGGCAATGTTGTTTGTGCAATGGTATTCTAGCCTATACGAATAGTAAAAGGCCTCACCGGAAGGAGCTGTCAAGACAATTCCAACACCTGATTCGGAACTCGAGTGGGATCCATCAAACTCTAAGTTCCACATTCCTTCAGGTTCTTCGATAGTGTCGATATCTAAATTTCCTCCTTGGACAAACCAATTATCGTTGTCATTGTGAATACATAAGATTTGGTCACTCAACTCATCAAAGGTTTCAGCTGAGGAGCCTACAAGGGTTTCTTTGTGGAGGGTGAAGAATCCTCCTTCGGGGTGAGGGATGATTACTTTAGATTCTTGGTCTTGAAGACTTCCAGCTAAGTGCTTTATGAGGTCCTTGTGGAGAATGATACCCCAATTTTTCAGGGCGTCTACCACCATCATGTCTATATAGAAAGGAGCACTAGGGCAAGAGTCAAAGGCATATTCTAGATCCTTAATAACTCCCTTCGCAAAACCACCTCTGGCATTTGGTTGTGAAAGGCTCAAACCCAATTGGTGCATGATTTCCTCATTCATAATGTTGGTTGCATCATTTGGGTGAAGAACACAGTTATGAAAGCGGGAGTTATTGACCTGGAGAGTGACATAAAAAGGTGTGACCTCACCACGCTTTGACCCAATGCTTTCTACTTGGTGGACAAAAAAGGGAACTTCTTCAAGAAGGTCACGCTCATACGTTTGAAGCAAAGAAGCTTTGATTTTGTCATTCTTTTGTGGAAAAGGGTTCTACTTCCATGGGAGGTTCCTAAAGAGGAACATCTTGTACATTGGTATGGGAAAGGCTCCATTTCCTTTTGGGAGGCTTGAGTTTTACTTCAAGGATTTCTGGGAGCTTAGGTTCAGTTTTTGTAGTATGCTCATCATTAGATTCCCAAAGGTTGTTATTGTGCAAGAGGTTAACCTAATAGATGTAGTCTTCAAATTCAAGATTCCTCTCAATTTGATAAGCGAAATCTTGTGCTTCCTCTAGGGTCAAGGGTGACCAATCCTTAAGGGTAAACTGCAAAATACCTTCCAATGAGTTAAAGTAATGTTCGAGGATAGCTTCCTCTGAGTTTAGGTTAGGTCAGACCTTTTTGAGGAGAAGATTGAACCTATCATTGAAATCCCTATTGCCCTCGCTGGAACCCTTGCAAATATCAAGATATTGAGAGTATAAGGGTTGTGTGTGTTCATGATTGAACCACCTTATTTTAAAGGCCCTTTCCAGTTCTTCGGGAGTTTTTATGCCACCTTTCGGGTAATGATCAATCCAAGTCTTGGAATCTTCAACAAGGGAGCTCGCAAAAAGCCTCATAAAGACATCATGATATTCTTGACCAGCTTGATGAAATTTGAAACTGTCACAAAATTGGGTCCAATGTGAATTACTGGAAAGTACCCCCTTTCCCAAGAAGAGTGGCAACCAAGAATTGGCATTTTTGGGTAAGTCATGTAATCCACCTTGGATGTTACATAGGCCAAAACAACCAAAAGTCCCTGGGTGAGACCATTTGTGGGAATTTACGGGAGGAGTAGGGTTCGTAGGGGTGATAGTTACAACAGTAGAGGGGTTTGAGTACTGACACCCGCTACGGGTCGTCATTAGCGGAGTCGCCAGATAATTTTCTTGAAACTATCAAAGAAAAAGGGAAAACACCTTAGTGGAGTTACAAGGTAAGTTTGTAAGATAAAGATTCTAAAGGCAAAGCTTACCGAAAATTGTCGTCTTGAGGAAGGTTTGACTTAGTGTTCCACGACAATGACGCCAAAATGTTATCGCACAATTTGTAGTAAGGATAAAAGATAGATATGAAGAGGCAAACTAGTGTAACCTGAACCAATCCCACCCAATGTCACCTCGATAGGATGGTTCTTTTTGTTTAGGAAGGTAAGGCCCAGGGGAGACGTCTCTGATGACTTGGGGTTTTGAGAAGGCAAAGGATTGTAAGATAAAAGGTAAATTCCCCCCTCACAAGTCTACACTGAGCATATAGTTTGGCTAACAACCAACAAAGAGAAGTATAACAAAAAATAGAGTTGCACCTGCCCGAGACAAATCAATAAGAAACATATATATGCAAGCTTACTTGCTTGGTTAGTACTTCATATAATTAATGACTATCTGATATATATAAGGAATTGAATAATAAATAACGACGAAGTCAATGTTTATAAAATAACATTGATACACAATGTCACTTCTTCACTAAATGCTAAGAAAACGTAGCATTCAATTTAACAATCAACACTTCATTCTAGGAATGCCCTTAAATAACCATTCAATTACTCACAAGTAGGACGATAGTTGCACAATGATGTTAATAGCAAGAGACGATGACATCACTTAGTTAGTAGGGTTAGTCTTAGGCTAGGGTNTATTTCATAGCCTTCAGTCTCAAAGTTCTTCTTTTGTAGTCCACTAGGTGATTGGGGCAAGACAAGTTCTTAAGGTAATAAACGATATCAAAATGCCACTCATCATGTTGTAGTTCATTGACCACTACATTTATTTGTTCACTCTCCCCCATCTGTATGGCTTCTTGGTTGCTTTCGGTTAGCATTTGGGCCAAACCTTGTCCCTTTGCGATAGAACATCTTTTATTGTTGGGTATAGGACATAAGCCTTAGTTTTATTGTAGTCGATGTAGTTTCTAAATTGTTTGAGGGACTTCACCAAGGCATACGCTTGCTTCTCAGTAAAGGAGTAATTCAATTATAAGTCTCTAAGAACGTTGCTCATAAAATCTACGAGGTGTTCATAATCATCAACGTCCTTTTGCATTAGAACACCCACTATGGTATCCTAGGAGGCAAACGAGAATATTATGAAATCTCGTGAATAATGGGTTGATTAAGACAGGGGCTTGGGAGAGAGAATCCTTTATATCCTCGAAAGATTTGATGGCTTTATCATCCCATCTGAAGGCAACGTCCTTTTTTAGCAAAGCACTCATGGGTTTTATCCTTTCGACAAAGTTTGGAACAAATCTTCAAATGAAATTGATCTTTTCGAAAAAGGATTGTAAGGACTTTTTGTTGACTGTGGGACGGATATATTTTATTGATTGGACCCTCTCAGGATCTATGAAGACCCCCCCTTTGAAGCCATGTGACCCAAAAAATTTACCTCGTCGATCCCAAAAACATACTTCTTGGGGTTCAGAGAGATACCATACTTCCTACATCGTTCGAAAACAATCCTGAGGTGTGAAAGGTGGTCTTTCCTTTCCTTTGATACAACCGTGAGATCACCTGGTAAATCTCTACGATTTTATGTATGAGATCCCTAAAGGCAAAGTCCATTGCTCTCTGAAAGGTAGCACCAGTGTTCATAAGACCAAACGACATTCTTAAGTACATAAAGGTTCCCCATGGCGTAGTAAATGTTGTTTTAAGTTGGTCTTCTCTTTTTAGCAAGACTTGGTTGTATCCAGAAAACCTATCCAACGTGGACATCATCCCTGCCCCTGTAACCCTTTGAAGCAGATGTTCCATGTTCAGGAGGGGGTAGTTGTCCTTCAAAGATAACTAGTTAAGGTTGTGGAAATCAACACATAGGCATATGTCACCGGTCTTCTTTCAGACAACTACCAAATTTGACATCCAAGAAGAATACTTGATAGGGGCTATGATACCAACGTCAACCATATTCTGGAGTTCTTTCTATATTTGACCTGGTAACTTTGGGTTGATACGTCTTAGCTTTTGTCGGAAAGGTTTGTCTCCTTCTACTAAGGGTATTACGTGTTGGATGACATCTCCCCTATAGGCTTTCAATTCATCATAGTTCCATGCAAAAGTGTCTTTGAATTCTCTGATGAGTGCTAGTATTTCCAACCGTTCCTTCTCAGTGGTTCCTTTCCCTATCTTAACCATCCTTGGGTTTATTTCCGTACCGATATTAAATTATAGGGCTTCATCTGCTTGTCTGTTGGGCCTTTTTCTTTTGAAAACATCATGTCTATCAAAGAGATTTTGCAAGGGAACGCAAGCTTTGGGCAAGGTGTTGTTTTGAAGGTTTATAACTTCCAAGTTCATGGAATCATCCAAAATTTTTATTTGTGAATTAATGAATTCTTTGTTGTTTTCCATAAACCTAATGATTTGGGCTCCAAGTTATCGGGAATATAAGGTCTAATGAGGACTTCCATTTTGCACAGGTCACGAAGTGGTCCATCACAAGGTTGCAGGGTGGAAGCGAAAACAACCAAGGCATATGCCAGATGGTTTTCTTCTCGAGGAATGGCTTCAATTGAAACTATCTTAAAGGATTTTGAAAGGGATTGAGCTAAGTCTCGGTACTTCTTCAACTTCTCATTCTTTGTAGCAAATTTCATCAGCACCTATGACACTATGAGGTCTGAATCTCCTTTCACCCTTAAGTATGTGACACCCTTGTCAATTGCTAAGTTGAAGCCTAGGATCAAAGCTTCATATTTGGCAATGTTGTTTGTGCAATGGTATTCTAGCCTATACGAATAGTAAAAGGCCTCACCGGAAGGAGCTGTCAAGACAATTCCAACACCTGATTCGGAACTCGAGTGGGATCCATCAAACTCTAAGTTCCACATTCCTTCAGGTTCTTCGATAGTGTCGATATCTAAATTTCCTCCTTGGACAAACCAATTATCGTTGTCATTGTGAATACATAAGATTTGGTCACTCAACTCATCAAAGGTTTCAGCTGAGGAGCCTACAAGGGTTTCTTTGTGGAGGGTGAAGAATCCTCCTTCGGGGTGAGGGATGATTACTTTAGATTCTTGGTCTTGAAGACTTCCAGCTAAGTGCTTTATGAGGTCCTTGTGGAGAATGATACCCCAATTTTTCAGGGCGTCTACCACCATCATGTCTATATAGAAAGGAGCACTAGGGCAAGAGTCAAAGGCATATTCTAGATCCTTAATAACTCCCTTCGCAAAACCACCTCTGGCATTTGGTTGTGAAAGGCTCAAACCCAATTGGTGCATGATTTCCTCATTCATAATGTTGGTTGCATCATTTGGGTGAAGAACACAGTTATGAAAGCGGGAGTTATTGACCTGGAGAGTGACATAAAAAGGTGTGACCTCACCACGCTTTGACCCAATGCTTTCTACTTGGTGGACAAAAAAGGGAACTTCTTCAAGAAGGTCACGCTCATACGTTTGAAGCAAAGAAGCTTTGATTTTGTCATTCTTTTGTGGAAAAGGGTTCTACTTCCATGGGAGGTTCCTAAAGAGGAACATCTTGTACATTGGTATGGGAAAGGCTCCATTTCCTTTTGGGAGGCTTGAGTTTTACTTCAAGGATTTCTGGGAGCTTAGGTTCAGTTTTTGTAGTATGCTCATCATTAGATTCCCAAAGGTTGTTATTGTGCAAGAGGTTAACCTAATAGATGTAGTCTTCAAATTCAAGATTCCTCTCAATTTGATAAGCGAAATCTTGTGCTTCCTCTAGGGTCAAGGGTGACCAATCCTTAAGGGTAAACTGCAAAATACCTTCCAATGAGTTAAAGTAATGTTCGAGGATAGCTTCCTCTGAGTTTAGGTTAGGTCAGACCTTTTTGAGGAGAAGATTGAACCTATCATTGAAATCCCTATTGCCCTCGCTGGAACCCTTGCAAATATCAAGATATTGAGAGTATAAGGGTTGTGTGTGTTCATGATTGAACCACCTTATTTTAAAGGCCCTTTCCAGTTCTTCGGGAGTTTTTATGCCACCTTTCGGGTAATGATCAATCCAAGTCTTGGAATCTTCAACAAGGGAGCTCGCAAAAAGCCTCATAAAGACATCATGATATTCTTGACCAGCTTGATGAAATTTGAAACTGTCACAAAATTGGGTCCAATGTGAATTACTGGAAAGTACCCCCTTTCCCAAGAAGAGTGGCAACCAAGAATTGGCATTTTTGGGTAAGTCATGTAATCCACCTTGGATGTTACATAGGCCAAAACAACCAAAAGTCCCTGGGTGAGACCATTTGTGGGAATTTACGGGAGGAGTAGGGTTCGTAGGGGTGATAGTTACAACAGTAGAGGGGTTTGAGTACTGACACCCGCTACGGGTCGTCATTAGCGGAGTCGCCAGATAATTTTCTTGAAACTATCAAAGAAAAAGGGAAAACACCTTAGTGGAGTTACAAGGTAAGTTTGTAAGATAAAGATTCTAAAGGCAAAGCTTACCGAAAATTGTCGTCTTGAGGAAGGTTTGACTTAGTGTTCCACGACAATGACGCCAAAATGTTATCGCACAATTTGTAGTAAGGATAAAAGATAGATATGAAGAGGCAAACTAGTGTAACCTGAACCAATCCCACCCAATGTCACCTCGATAGGATGGTTCTTTTTGTTTAGGAAGGTAAGGCCCAGGGGAGACGTCTCTGATGACTTGGGGTTTTGAGAAGGCAAAGGATTGTAAGATAAAAGGTAAATTCCCCCCTCACAAGTCTACACTGAGCATATAGTTTGGCTAACAACCAACAAAGAGAAGTATAACAAAAAATAGAGTTGCACCTGCCCGAGACAAATCAATAAGAAACATATATATGCAAGCTTACTTGCTTGGTTAGTACTTCATATAATTAATGACTATCTGATATATATAAGGAATTGAATAATAAATAACGACGAAGTCAATGTTTATAAAATAACATTGATACACAATGTCACTTCTTCACTAAATGCTAAGAAAACGTAGCATTCAATTTAACAATCAACACTTCATTCTAGGAATGCCCTTAAATAACCATTCAATTACTCACAAGTAGGACGATAGTTGCACAATGATGTTAATAGCAAGAGACGATGACATCACTTAGTTAGTAGGGTTAGTCTTAGGCTAGGGTTAGAATATTTAGGGTTTTATTCAAAGTATTGAGAGTTGTTTTGATCATAGTACTCACAAGCTAGGTCTTAGATCAGTGTGTTCCTAGGGTAGATGGAGTCAAAAGGAGGATGCAGAGGTTGAAGGATCAAGGAAGATAGTAAGACTAAGGACGGGAGGGTCAAGCCTTGAAGTGTTGTTATGGCAAGGCCTCAAGGTCAAAACCCCAGGGGATAGAGGCTCACTTTGGTGTAGGGGAACTAGGCCTTAGTGCTCTCTCCTCCTTCCTTAGGTAAATGACAAAAACGGCTAGCTCATAAAGTGGCATAAAACTAAGACAAGAGGTTCTGCAGACAATGTGTTGTTATGGCAAGGCTTTACCAACAAACCCTAGAAAATCGACTCATCAAGGTGTAGGGGAAATAGGCCTTGATTTGGCTTCTTCTTCTTAGCTCAAAAAGTAAAACGACTAGCAAAGAAGAGGAGGAACAATGTGTAGCTAAGGCTAGGCTCTTTCTCTCTTCAAATAATGGCTGAAAATCTTGACGGGGACATGAGACAAGGACCTACAATGTGTGCTTGTCACCTAGGGTTTATTCAACAAATTTATAACAATACATGCAAGAAATAACAATACAACCATTCAATTAAGAAGTTTTGCAAAAGTTTACTTACATTTCACCAAGAAATAACATAACAAACCCTAGTTGTAACACCTTCCATCCATAAATGCCAAAAATGCCAATAGAATTCCAAAAAATGCCTTCCTTCAACAAGTGTGCCTCACAATTTCAGCTAAGAACCAAGTGTAGCGCAAATTTTAGACCTCGCCAATGAGTGAGTAAGAGATGATGAAAATGAGAGCAAAAACCCTCAATTTATATTGTACCATGACCTAATTTCACTTTTAGGTCATAAAAAGGTCGGCAAGGCCAAAATACTAAAAATCATATTATTTTACATTAAATGATTAAAATTAAACCCTAATACAACTAAAGAGAGACGTCATGCCCCTTTTAGGGTGACGTTAGCCCCTTCTAGGGAAAATGCAACATCCTGGAGCAAAACGTCAGCCCTCCTTGGGCTTCTCCAACCTGCCAGACGTGCCAACACTGCCAAATCTACCTCCTAAGACGTCCACAAGGCTGGATGACGTCATGATCATTATGAGTGACGTCCTGGGCCTTCAGGGTCAACGTTCCAATGGATAGGGCACAACCCCCCATCTCTGCCAAGGTGCCTCTGGTGGAACTTCCTCCTCTTCTCTAGTGCAAAGCCTCTAGTCCATCCTTGTCCTGTCTCTGCTCCCTGATGGGGTCTCAACATCCATCTGGTGGTCTCTTTAGCCCCATGGAGGTCTGAACTGATCATCTCCCCATGTGTACTAGTCCAACATGGTACCTCTCTGTTGGGCATGATCCTGCACATCAACAACTACGCCCTCCATGGATTCATAAGTCACAGGGATCATAGCAATGTCAATCACATCTCATCATCAATATTATTAAACGTGTGCTTAAAATCCCTAATACCTTAGTTAAAATCTCAAAGACATTACACAAGCCTGTAATACAAGTTTGGAGAAAATGACAGGGTGTCCTATTGGGCTAGTGTCCACTGGAAGAGGAAATTTTCGGAAGAGACCTCATCTGAGCCATGTAAGTGGGTGATGTGGACAAGGGATATCCAGGCAAGTGCGTGCAGTGAGAGCAGAGGATGCAAAACTTTCCTGTGGGTGCCTTTGTAGAAGGCGAGCTGCACCTATCCTGGATGCAAATTTTTCCAAGCACATTCACGCCTTTTATTCTTATTCTTTATTCTTTTATTTTTTAATTGCTTTTTCTTCAAGAGGCTAACTAGGGGACACTGCCGTAGCATGGTGACCAGTGGTGACAACGTTACCCACAAGTACTTTCGCAGAAATGAGAAGGTTGGCTCTTGATGAGACCCCCTTTCCCTTGGCCATGCAACCAAGAGTCACTACCCTGGCGTGGTAAGCAGCTGGTGGTAATTTCATACTGCTAGGTACCCATGGACCTAATAGGTTGGCTCGTGATGAGACCCCCTATCCTTTGACTAGGTCTTGTTTTATTATTTTTACAGGTCCCTCTTGTTTCTTGCTAAAAAGCCTTTTATTGTTGTCTTGGGGATCCCTGGGTGAAGCATCTCGAGGTTTTATTCTTAGGCTTTTATATTTTGCTAGCTTGCTTTTACCTTGTGGGCCATTAGCCCCTTCTTCCCACGAGGTAAGGTGAAATCATGAAAATAGGTCAACCCATTGCCTAGACTAGTGTAATGGGATAGGTGAGTGGGAAGAAATGATGAAAAAGTGGTGCTATGATGGGAGCGGATGATGGATTTTCAGAGATCCCCACAGTGGCAAACCAAAACCTACAGACACGGGCTTACTAGGGCATCCTGTCAATCCCCCCTAGACATGATCAAGTGGGCAAGTATAAGATCCAAGCATTTGTTAGAAACAAAAGAAATCAAATGCACATATTCAAGGGGTTTTATGATCATAGTGACACATACCATGATAAGTAGACTCATTACCTCATGGAGCAAGAACCATCTCTGATACAAGAACAAGCCGATGGTGATGGATGTTGCTGTCGCTGATAGAGTGGAGGGACTAAAAGGGAGAAAATATGGGCCCTCCAGTGCCATGCCAAAGTCGATCCGGCTCTCAGTACTCCATGTCTAGGACATGTGGGCCTCGAGACATGATCTTCTAGTTATCCCTAAAAGTGGGGGATAACACTGCCCTCCCGTAATCAATCACTATTTCATTCCAGGATAATGACTGGGTTCAAGCCATAGACTATGAGCACATCCTATTTCGCTGTCGGAAATTCCCCTAGCACAGACACTTATTCTAGGACTACCCCCAAAACCAAGCTCTTAGAAACAACAAAGGCAAGGAGGAGAAGGACACAAATGACTTCGTAAAAAAACCTAACAAAAGAAAGGTGGGGTGGCGAGGGAACAAAACCCTGGGGGAAGGAACCAGACAAGACACGAACAACTTCCAGATCTTAGCAGAGTAAGGAGAGAACACAGCCAACCAGGAAGGAGTGAGATCAGGTATAGAAAAGACACTCAAAAGCTAAGAGAATATGGAGACAAAACAAGAAGAAATATTGAAATGCCGCAAAACGGAGGAAAGCACGGAAAATGTATCAGCAGAGAGGAAGGAAGTCTAGTTGCAAGTGGAGGGGGTATCAGAAGATTCTCAGGATGAACTAATGAAGGAAGACCTAACCCGGGCCTCTGACTTAGAAGGGATGGAGGTGGACTTGTAGGCTCTAATTGAGGTTGATGGATAAAAATAAGTCAATAACATGCAAGTAGGGAAATTGCGCCAGCTCCACAGAGAGTTACTCAGGAGGAAAAACCAAGATCCAACAACAGATAACCCCACCTTCTCGTTCGAAAAATTGGGAATAAAACCAAACCCTCTAAAGAACTCCAAGAAACCGAGAGGCGAGGAGAAAAAGAAAGGTCGAAAGCCACATAAGCAAGTCCTAGAGGAAACAAGGGCTCTTCTCATAGACTCCGACCAGGTAGTGGGACTACAAGATTGGCATTTCCTCCCTCAAACTAAAATTTAATTATGAAGATTCTTTCATGCAACATTTGGGGTCTAAATGGTGTTTCAAAACATAGAATTATGAGAAACATGATGAAATAAGAAAATATGGACATAATTATGTTGCAAGAAACTAAATGCAATAAGAAAAGTATGGAATCTATAGCAAGTAGAATATGGAAATCTTCCGAGTTCATCTGCTCCGAAGTGGAGGGGGGCTCTGGAGGTCTAGCATTCTCGTGGAACCCGAATATAATCAGCGTGGAGCTGATAAATCAATCAAGAAGGATAATATCCATATCCTACAAGTTAACAGGGACTACGGATCAAACAATTATCTTGTAGGTCTATGGCCCCCAAGCTCCGGGGGACAAGAGGGAGTTTATAAGTGAGATTCAAGCGATAGGCGCGAGCTTGAACGACCAACCTTGGATTGTAGGGGGGGATTTCAACATGATAACCTCCCTGGAAGATAAGAAAGGTGGCATCCGACGTCTCAGCCTAGAGGACCAAGCGTTCAAGAAACTCATTGACCAACTCCAACGAATAGACATAATCCCTTCAAATGGTATATATACTTGGAGCAACAGGAGAGGAGGGAGACATCACATAGTTGAAAGGCTAGACATATTCAAGACATATTTATGTTCTCAAAACCCTTGTTCAGACAAAATAAAGCATTAGGAGGGGAGATTAGACCTATCTATGATTCAAATTATTGGTCAATCTTGCTAAAATGGATGGATGGGCTTGACTCTCGCCCGAAGCCCTTCATATTTGAAAATTTCTAGACCAGAAACCCATAATTCATGCAAAAGGTGAAGGAATGGTGGGGGGGGACTCAAGAGGTGTATGGAAAAA
>JZKD02S1816463.1:58295-79266 GCA_000966675.3 Picea glauca
TCTCAGTAATCCAACATGATAAAGGATATTGTGCAGATTCAAATTGGCAGCAGTCTGTGGCAAGCTGATCTAGATTATAAAGTTCAGTTTTTACTTCTTGTTAGAGTCCTTTTGTATGGTTTTCATCGAAGATATCTATATTAGACTTTGATCCATGCCCTCACAGGGATTTTGTAAAGAGAAAGATACCTTGATTTCTTGGAATGAAATAAATCAGATTGTTATTCTGTCTCATCTGTGTGTATCTATGAATTGGTTAATTTTTATTTTTGATCTCCACATTTACTTTCTGTAATCTGTATATTTTTCAGAAAATTACATAAAAATTTCATGTTATTTTGCAACACTCCTTTCATAAAAAAAATCATCCTAAACCCTTGTAATTAATACTTGTGGATTGGGAAAATATTTTTGAGGCTATAAAACATAGGGTGATATTCCTGACTATCTTGTCTTAGCCAGACAAGATTCAAAAATTCTTGAGTAATACAATTCATATCTTTTACCCAATGCATGGCAGAAAGACATTCTTTCCCAGCGAACTTCTGGCACTTGTCACAAGATCTTGAAAAATTATAAGAATCACGAAAAATTGAAGGCAAATAGTACCCTTTTCCAGATAATCTTAAAAGTAGTAGTTTTAGCAGAAAAGTGGCCTCCTACATGAATAATAGAATCTGAAGATCCATGGGTCTCTTGTAACAATTTATGTGCCTCCTCATTATTCACACAGCGAAGTAACATACAATCGGCAGATCTCCTAAACAAGAAGTCTCCTAAAATGACATATCTGGAAGATTCAAGACGGAGCCTTCTTGTTTAGGAGATTTGTTGATGGTATGTTACTTCATTGTGTGAATAATGAGGAGGCACATAAATTGTTACAAGAGACCCATGGATCTTCAGATTTTGTTATTCATGTAGGAGGCCACTTTTCTGCTAAAACTATTGCTTTTAATATTATCATGAAAGGGTACTATTGGCCTTCAATTTTTCATGATTCTTATAATTTTTCAAGATCTTGTGACAAGTGCCAGAAGTTCACTGGGAAAGAATGTCTTTCTACCATTGTCCAAATCTTTTTCTTAAAATTCTTCTCAGGATTTAGGCTCAAGAACCACTCATATGCAACTAACCAATGAAAGTCCTTGCCTTGGCACACTAGGGAATTGATAGTATCTCCACAAAAGGGATCTTTTCTTCCTCTAGTTTCCATGCTTCTTATTCTTCCAATGCACTCTAATATACGTGACACTATTACTTATGAATTACGGTGATCGAGTTGTTTAAAGGCTAATCTCATGAATAACATTTAATAAAAATCCCTTCATCATGTACAATTTTCTTTGGGACATGTGCAAACCATAAATGGAAGTTATTTTGAAAAGCAAGTGCTTCATGGAAAAACAGGATAATTAATCCACATAACCCTGAATTACAGCCTTTTTCCTTGTGAATCAAAATTCATTAATTAATCACAAATAACCCTCAAAAAGTGCACTAGGTGCATGATAATCCAACGAGAATTTCACTAAGTATGGAACTGGGGTAGAGAGATATCAATCCTTTAAAGGTTTGGTCGTGCGGAAGTGTTAAGGGATTGATGTGTGCGGGAAGAAGGATGTGCAAGGTTCTTTGCACAACAATTGTGTGAAAGTATAAGTGTGCATAGGTAAGGGTTGTGCAGAAGAGTAGTGTTTATGGAGAATAGGACATGTTACTCCCCTAGTCTAGGGGTAACTAAGAAGATGATGTGTTGAGGCCCGCAGGTTGAATACATGGAGTGCCAAGAACCAGATGAGTGGATAGAGCCCCTTCTCTTACCACACGTTGGCCTTTTGATCAAGGGCAACAACGTCCACCACACCAACATGGCCCACAGAGGACAACAGGTCTTGCTTCATGAGGTAACAAGTCTGGTCTTGTAGTAAGTGTCATTTTAATAATTGAAGCATTTGAACATGTTGCGAAGAGTCCTTTCTTGATTATGAAAACTCTTGCTTGGAAATTCTACATTTTGCTTCTTTTCACCTTGGTAGTTGACATGTTTTCCTAGTAACTTGGTCACCCTCGAGAAAAGGGTTGCTACTAGGGGTCTCCTTGAAGGTTCGTCGTACCATTCATGAACATACTTATCATTTTCCACTCTTCTTCCCTTTCGTTTCCTCATATTTTGGGTTTCTCGGCTTATTGACCCCAAGAAGGGATTGTGCCTCATTTCATGGGAAGAAGGGGATAAAGGCCCAGAGGTTTTGTAGCTAGCAAAAGATAAAAGCAATAAATTAACCTTTAGATGCTCACCCTAAGGTCCTGAGAGCAATGGAACACTTCTCCATAAAAGTCAAGGACCTTTAAAAAAGAAAACACATAATTAATAAATTTCCCACTTGTTAAGGGAATGCATTTGTGGTGTCTTTTACTTTCCTTGCACATGGCACTCGATGTGTCCTTAGCTCCAAGTGGAATTGTGATGCTCCTTACTTTCCATTACACATAACACTCAATGTTTTGGACCATAATAAATTAACGATAATAAAGGGCTTGGAAAAATGTTGCATTGCAAACGAGGATGCAACACATCGTCTACAAAGGCACCCATAAATGAGAGAATATGATCCCTTGATATGTCAAGAACCCAATACCATCATCCACCTCATAGTCATTACATGACTTAGAGAGGGTCTTCTTGGGAAACACTCATTTGACTTGGGGATTGATCTACCCAATAGGGCACCATGACAACCCTCACATACCTAAATTTGGCAATTTGTATAAGGTCTTTGAGCATTTTTTTAGTTTGAAAAGGGGGATTTAATGCACATGTTTGGGTGGTTATTTTATTAAATGTAGCTTAATTGGAATGATACATGTGACTTGTGGACCCTTGGAGGGCGTACTTGTTTGTCTTTGAAGGGCCTTTCTAGGTGTAAACTATTCCATGGAGAATTGTGCCATTTGGCCTTTATGGTGGGGTGGAAACCCCAAGGATGGATTCCATACCCCACAGGATGGGAAGAGAACCTAGAATCCATTCCACACTTGAGATGATGGATGTTTCATTTGGAGGCACTTGGAAAACACTAGGCGGTGACATCATAGAGCATTTCACTTGGAATTTGGCCTTTGGAGGCCAAAGACGTCACCTTCCAAGCCTTGACGTTATGTGGGGGCTAGGGTTTTGATGGGCTTCATGGTTTCAGAAGAGAGATGATGTGGTTTGAATAATTTAGATGCATGACGTGACACTCCAAAGCATGAGAGATGGACACATGGCCTTTGGAGGCCCAACGACTTGCAACTAGAGGCTCAGTGTCCCATTTTTTAGACCTAGCATCACCCTTCTAAGGGCATGATGTAACCCTTCTAGGGGATTTATTTTATGTACTTTTATTTTTTTTAAGTTGTAAAGGAAAACAAAGGGGGTCGGCCTCCTTCTAATTTGTTGTTGACAAACTTATGCAGACAAGTTGGTTTTAGATGACCTCATATAAATAGAGGTCATCTCAATTTCATTTTACAACAACTCACTTGAGAATTACATACATTCTTGGCTCAAATTTTCACCCTACTTGGGAAATTCACTCCATTTTGTCTCTTGTTCTTTTGGATTTTTCACTTCTCTATTGGTTGAAGAAGGCAAGTGACTTCTCTTGATGCTTGTTTCTTGGCAATTGTGGTGGAATTATCTTGATAAGTAAGGGTTTTTCATGCTATCTCTTGGATTAGGTAAGAAATTTCTGCAATTATATGTTTTTCTTCTTGATCTCAAAGTTATTTTGTCAAACCCTTCGAGGAGTAGAAGGGCATACACCCTCCATCAAGATCTATCTTTTGTTGTCATTGAAAATGCTATTTGCAAAGGTTGCTACAAGGAGTAAAAGGGCTTACACCCTTGTATATTTACCTTGCTAAGGTTTGTTTACTCTAGGGAGTAAAAGGGATTTCACCCCTAGAGGATTAATAAACCCTAGCTCATAAACAAGAGACCCCATAACCCAATATATAAGGCACTAATAGTTTTGCATTGGAGATTGAATATTGTGCATTGGTAAACGTGATTTCAAGGAGAATGAATTGTTTAAGTTTGGAATTTTATTCTACATGCTTTAAGATATCTTGTGCCCTAAGGGAGTCTTATTTTGCCAAGTGATCTAGTTGTTGTAATAGACACTTAGATACAGCCAATAGGGCTGCTTCAAACTCACTCTTTTATCACTCTTTACTTGCTTTTCTACTGCTGAAATTCACTTGTAAGCCTTGGTAATTGTTCTATTGATTATAAACTATTTTTTGGGTGGTTTACTTGTTGATTTTAGTGGCTAGAACTCATGGTTGTAGCAAAATTTTTCTACAGCCATAAGGTTCTTACAAAATCTTGCTGATAACACTTAGTAACAACCCTCTTTTGCTATCAAAGTCTTGGTTTAACTATTGGAAAATTGTCTACTAATTGCTAGATTCATTTCCAATATCATACACTTGATTTTGATGGTTAATTTTGCAGTTGTCGTGACTTATTTACTGCATATATGTATTTCCATACTGCTGCATTTTTGGGACAACAAGTTTTCTTGTTGATTCCCCATTGGTTTTGAGGCTTTAATCTTCATAAATTATCTTGTTCTGGGCATATATAACATTGTTTTTCAGGTACACTACCTTGAAAACCATTTACCAACTCATAAAACTCTTTCTCAAGCCTCTTTCATATCTTTGACCTTGACCTATAGGGGAAATGTCTAATCACTTTCCATCTTCCATCGCAATCCCCCAAGGGTCACCTGGGAAGCCTCCCTTGTGTTGGATTTACCCTTCACTAAAATGAGGGGGACATCTATTGAGGTGATCGTGATAGGTGTTCCCAGTTATGTCACACACTTGTGGCTTGGGTTGGGATTTTCCCAAACTACAAACTATGCAATAACAGGGCATGCAAAGTTTTATGCACAACAATAACTATCAAACGGCTAAGTATTGAGTAAATGTTTTGTAGTACGTGGGGTGTATTATGGAGGAGTTGGAAGTGAAAAATGACAAGGTGTGCGAAGATAAGATTTGTGCAGAGAGAATGGTAGTGTTGGGTTCTTCCCACTAAATAAAAAGTTTAAAAATAAACCAAGTGTTGGCCTCTACGGAACATGACTTGTGCAACGGAAGGTTCCATGCAAAGTGTGGGGAAATGGTTTTGAAAAAGAGAATCTCTACACAACATAAGGAATCATGCACAAGTCATAAAAATGACTAAGTATTGTAAACATATGAATTTTTTCCCGATATGTAATGAAATTATGGATAAATGATGGATTATAAAATGAAAAGAAAAAGGGAGAGGAAGGGTCATATACATGGCTAAACTTGGAAATCAAAGGTGATACATGAAAATGGATCAACAATAGTAGAAAAAGTGCACCTTCATCATGTGTTCAATGATTTCTATCCTTGATGACACATGTTCCATTCAATCCTCATGGCTAGCCTAAAAAGCCCCAATATACCATGATTCACGACAATAATAGTTGTGAGGATTGGGCCACGACAAGATATGAGTCCAAATATACTATGACCCTCGTTCCAATGGGAGCGTCTACAAAAAAATTTATCCCTTACTAACATAATGATTGATTGATTGTAAGTTGATTATGTTTACTTGCTTGCTTAACCTTCCCCTCCTTTCTTTGTATAACTTGTATTTATATATACAAATAATAATATAAATGATAACAATACAACAATGAGATGGGATTTTTCATAATAAACTATGTTAGAGTTTAGAAACCTATCAAAATTAAGTGGATAGGGATACAAACAAAGTTTTTAGAAAGTTAGAAAATAGTGAGTCTCAAACCAAATAAATAGGAAATGAAAAAGTAATCACTAGAAATTAATAATAAAATATTAAAATTATTAAGGGGAACCAGGTCAAGTTCAACTAAAGTAGAAAATAAATGTACAAAAATAAGTAAGATATTAATGATAAAAAAAGACTTATACCAATTCTTTAATGAGAATGAAGTTGTAAATTTAATTTTATTAAACACTGAAGTAAAATAAGCAAATGAATTTTAAAAAAATAAACATAAAATTTAAAAAAAAAGATAAATGAAAATTTAAGAGATGGATAAAAATGAATAATAAAAAATAAGAACATTTAAGTTTGAAAAAAAAATAGAATTAAAGAAAAAGTTTGGAATTTGATAACATCTAAGAAAATTATTAATAAAATAAACATGAAACAAAGGATAAGAGAGAAAATCCTTTAGGTATTTTTCTTCATTTTGAGAATGGTATGGGAGGTAAACCGGATGTTAACACCCTTGTTTCCCAACATGTAAATATAAGTATTATCGTAACCAAACTATGAATAGATCTATTATGTGATCATGGGAAGACAATGGACCTTAATTTATTTTGTAATGTGCATATTTGATTATTAATACAACAGAGAAATGTTGAATTATTGTTGAAGGGGTGGTCTTTGTAGGTTACAATGCCATGAGGGGAATGGTGTAAGAGGGAGGAAATCATTGGTTGAGATGACTCTTCCAGGCACTACCTTGTCTAATTAAAATAGTGCAGACATGTATTGTCCTTAGCCCTGGAAATGTATTATCACTCAAGGTAGTAGTTGGAATATTTTTCTTGGGAAATTAAGGGAGGATGGGCAGAGTACCCTCGAGAAAATCCTAGCACGACCCACGAGGTCTTGGGGGAGAATACAAGAAAATAAAGGGGCAAGGACAAGCAGAGACACACACGGATGGCTATAGGCTTGAGCATTGGAGAAACAAAGAAGTATGGGGTTCAGGTAATAGGAAAGGGAAGAATTCATAGATGCTCCTTGAAAATATTGCAGAAATCCTCTTGTGGCATCGTACCTTGGATCGGGGGTGGCTAGTTGTAGCAGTGGAGAGCACATCCTTTCCTATGGTTGTGTGGAGAGCGGCTCACCCTTCAGTAGTGACTAACATATTTTGAAATTATAGATAAGTAACTTGTTTTGTTTCCTATGTGTGGATTTGAATGCATGTATGGTTGGATGGTCAATAGGATTATTTTGGATATGAATAACTAACATGTACATTGATTGTGTATTATGGGTATGGTCTTGTGTTTGCATAGAATAAATATATCGGTATGTGAAATCATGTGTCTCTATTAACATGTAGTATTTTTCCCTATTGAAATATCTGCAAGTATAGGTCTATGAAAGCTTGTGTGATCGGTAATGTGAGAAGGGTATGCCCTTTTCTATCCATTTATATAGAAATATCTATGTATAAACATATGCACATGTGCAACACTGTATTGAGAACCTTGTAGTGTGTGAGTACGTCTAGGGTATGATGAAACCTAGGCACCCTAGGTGAGGAAATGGAATGCCTTGGAACCCACGCAAAGAGCTCT
Source organism: Picea glauca (assembly GCA_000966675.3). Taxonomy (NCBI): domain Eukaryota; kingdom Viridiplantae; phylum Streptophyta; class Pinopsida; order Pinales; family Pinaceae; genus Picea; species Picea glauca. The sequence continues at coordinate 65,700 of JZKD02S1816463.1, forward strand.
CGAAAACTCATAATATCCTAAAGGGGGATGAGGGGAATCCCTTTAAAAATCGACTAAGTTCTGGGTCGAGTTACTAATCCAAAGAAAACCCTTTCTTGCCTCGAAAAATCGTAACCATTGATTTCGTACGGTGGTTGGATCTGGGCCATTCATTAGTTCAAAGGTGAGACCTGGTTTCAACCATTGATCTAACGGAGTGGAGAGATCCTGACCCTCCATCAGAGTAGGTTATAAATCTTGTAGAGGGTATACTCTGAAATAAACAAGGGTTGTTGATCTATTGGACGGTGTCCGTGGAAGGTTTTGGAGCGTAAGATTCTTCATGGTGAATACGATCAGAATAACCCTGGATGCCGAGGTGGAGGCATTTTGAAAGGGGGAGTCTGAGGGATGATTTGGGTTGTCCATCGGGGAGTATCCCATGCTAAACCTTTGTCGATCATTGTGGTTATCATTTAAACGAGACTAAGAGATGAGGTGATGTCAGTGTGATGTGTCATGTTGACAGGGATCACCAGCATGTCCAGAGGATAACACATTTAAGCTTGTGATTAAAGGAAGGACCAAGGGGCAGTCCCTATCGGATCGTACCTTGGGATAGGTGGCCTCAAATCTAAACCATCAGATCCGCGGGATGGATAAATCTCGACCGTCCATCGGGGTAGGCTCGACGGATTGATCATGGATACCGAGAAGAGATCCTGGTTGTCGATCCATCGGGATCGAAGGAGCCCTGAGAGAAGATCATGTCCATCCATCAAAAGGTGCTTTTCAGAGTGGATCTCAGTGATAAATTTTGATGGAGGAGATTCAAGGGGAAACCCTAATCATTGATCCGTCGGGATAAGAGGAGCTCCGAACGAAAATCCTATTTGTCCATCAAAAGACACTTATCATAATGAATCTTAGAGATACACTCTCATGGATGAACTCCGAGATGAAACCCTGGTCGTTGATCTATCAGGGTTGGAGGAGCTCCGAGGGGAGCTCTTGACCCTCCATCGCAGTGGGTCTTTTGAAGTGGATCATGGAGATATACTCTGATGGGAGAGCTCTGAGAAGAATATATGATCGTTGATGCCTCGACGTCGGAGGAGCTTCAAGGGGAGATCCTGGCCCTCCATCGCAATGGGCCTTTCAAAGTGGATCATGGAGATATACTCAAATGGGAGAGATTTGAGAAGAAGATCTAACCATTGATCCTTTGGGGTCAAAGGAGCTCTGAGGGGAGATCCTGAGCATTCATAGCAATGGGACTTTCGGAGTGGATCATGGAGATATACTCTGATGGGAAGACTCTGAGAGGGAATCTAGACCATCAATCTACCTAGGTCGAGGGATCCACAAACGATCTGGAACATCAATCTTTAGTTCAAGGCCAAAGGGGACGATGTGGATGGTACCACATGTTATAATACGTGTGGTGCCACATGTCGAGCACATAAGTCGTCATGTGGCATGGTGATTTGGCGCCTGTGGGTCAACTTTTGTGGGAAATATGAGTGCCATGTGTCAGGTGGTTGTAGCACCACATGTTACGTAGAGATGGAATCATACGTCAAGAGGATGTGGCACAACCAAGAAGCTTCAATGAAATCTTGGTTTTCCATTGGTAGGTCCCTGGAATCATCTAATATATTGGAGGAGGGAGTTGTCGGACTCAGTTTTCGGAGTGCGCTAGATAACTTGTCATGGGAGCACTCTGATGGGAGACCCTAATAGGGACAAAAAGCGGTAGAAGGAATCTAATAAGCGTCGATTGAGGTGGAATGGGGCAGGTGCCATGTCTGTGCCAAGAAGCATGGTGCTTGTACCAAGAAGCCATGTTAGTGCCACATAGGAGGACATGTGTGATAGAATACCATGTGGGTGACATGTGGCAATGAGGTGACCATCACTTTGAGAAGCCATAACTTTCGATCAAGAGCTCAGTTTTGAGTAAAATAGCAGTCGTTGGAAAGATATTGATGAGTAGAAGATGATGGTGCCATCAAAGGGAAGTTTTTAGTAGGTTAAAAGAAACGGAATTTTAATACCCCATTCCATTAACAGTTACTTAGGTGGTTGGGTGTGTTACAGAGTGGTATCAGAGCAGGCAACTACACTTGGCTTGCTTGGGCTCACAAAAGAGTCAAATAAATTTTATAAAAAAAATTATAAGGCAGAGGGTACATTACCCTACCCTATTCATAAGGGCCTATTAATTCCCAACCATATACCAAGTGCTTAAGTCTTTGAGTGCTTTACCACATTCACCAAGAGGTATATGTTGAATTTTTACTTATACAACTAGCAATTATGATTCTTCTTTCATTATTATAAACATTTAGCATATTAGTTGCATAAATAAGATCACTAAAAGAGAGGAAATCATAGAAACAATAGAGACACACAGATTATCCTGGGAAACCCTCATGGGGGAGAAAACCCAGCAAAACTTCCTTAATATAGATAGACCAAAGACCGAATAGAAGATCCTCCTCTACTCCTTCACTAGGAAGAGTAGCACACCAATTAACCAAGAAATGCCAAGACATAGGCCAAGAACCTTCCTTGATGTCACACTTAGCTACAATAGCAGTTCCTCCAAGACTTGTGCACTTCTTCATAACTACAGAGCTAGTGTGGTGAGTGTTCAAATGAGACATCATCCTCACATATAAATACAAGTTGTGAGGTAGCTCTAGGGTTTTGACTCTTCATTTGGTGGAGCCGAATTCTCCTAGAAGTGGCTAAAACCACTTTACAAATACTACCATACAAATACATTTTGACCAATCCACAAAAGGGGATTTGATCTTATACAAGACCTGACTTGATCAATCCACAAAAGAGGATTTGATCTTATACAGTAGTGACTCAAATATAAGTAGAATATTCTTTGAAGTTACAATATTTCAACACTCCCCCTTAACAAGAAGGGTATTCCACTGACAACATTAATAACAACTTACTAGACTCAATACAACATCAAGAGGAGGGGACATTGTCATCAACATCGGGAACATTATCGGTAATATATATAGGTTATCAGAACTTTTTCTCATCATCAACATCACTAGAAACTGAACATCATCATCATCGACAACACAGAGCTAGAGTAACATCATCATCGTCAACAACATGAAGCCGTAACATCAACATCAGGAGCACGAAGTTGGAATAACATCATCATCAACAACATCATGAATCTAGAACATCAACATCATCAACAGTATGAAGTTGGAACATCAACATCAATGTGTGGCAACAAAATGAGGTAGGTGCATCAACAACAACATGTGTGGTACTCTGACAGACCTTCCTTACTGAACCTTTAGGATCTTCCCAGGAGTCATAATATTACCTAGGATATAAAATCCTAACAAGCTACCACGTGGTACTTTGACATACCGTCCTTACTGGACCTTCGGGATCTTCCCAGGAATCATAAGATTCCCTAGGATATAGAATCCTAATTGAGCTACCACTACTGACCACAACTGGCATATACATGCATAGGTACTCTGATAGACCATCCTTCCCAGACCTTCGGGATCTGCCCAGGGATGATCAGTCCCCTAGGATATAAAATCCTAAATTAGCTACTTGTTTTTGGTCAGGATGCCATAGTATTATCAACATCACTCCCCATTTTGAGGGAGGTCCTTTCGGACTACACCAAGATTGTCTCAAAAGTACTCAAACTTAACACGATATAGAGGCTTAGTCAACACATATACAACCTGATCATCTATGCCAACATATTGGAGCTTTAGAGCTCCCTTCTACACCATGTCATGAATGTAGTGATATTGGATCTCTATGTGCTTCTTCTTGTCATGGAACATTGTTCTCTTTGTCATATTTATGCAACTCTGGTTATCACATAGAATCATTGTAGCTTCCATCTCCAGATCGAACAGACCTTTCAACAACTTCTAAAGCCATATGGATTCAAAACTAACAGAGCATGTTGCAATTTACTCCGCTTCAGTCGTACTGAGAGAAATATTGGATTGCTTCTTGCTTTTCCATGAAGTCATGGTTGACCCCAAACTGAAAACAATATATTGAAGTGCTTTTTATGTCTGAAGCACTTCCAACCCAATCTGAATTAGTATAACCATACAGTCTGAAGTCATGATCTCCAGTATAATAGAGACCATAATCCAACGCACCCTTGAGGTATATCATTACATGCTTTGCAACTACAAGGTGAACATGTATGGGCTCCACCAGATATTGACTCAAGGTGTTCACAACAAAGCACATAGATGATCTTGTGTTCATCAGATAAATCAACGAACCAATCATTTGTTTGTATAGAGTAACATCAACTATTTATGATGAAGTATCAGCCAATAACTTCATATTCGTCTCCATAGGAGTGGACATGGCTCTATAGTCCATTATATCGAATCTCTTCAGAATTTCCACAGCATAAATTCCTTGATTAAGGAAAATCTCTTCTGGGCTATGCCATACTTCAGGACCTAAGAAGTAGTGCATCGGTCCTAGGTCCTTCATTTCAAATTCAACAACAAGCTTCTTCTTACAATCTGTGATGAGATTTTCTTCATTTGTCAAGAATAAGTCATCGACAAATAACAACAATATAACTGGTCCATCATTCTCAATATTAAAGTAAAGGTTAGGATCAAAATTATTCTTGGTAAAGCCCAAGATCATCAGAAAAACTATCAATCCTGTCATACCAAGCTCTTGGAGCTTTCTTCAACTTGCAGACATGAGTCTTCTTGTCCTGTACTTTGAAACCAAATTTTCACATTACATTGTACCAACTGGTACACTTGCTCAACTGCAAATCAATTTGCATAATCATGTGTTGGTTCTATGTGCTTTCTGCAAAGCACTATTTGTCTCACTACCTGAGAGTATGTCCTCTACTTTTTCTCCAATTGTTCCTTCTGGAATTGGAACTCTGCACCTGCAGCTTCTATTTCTAATAAAGTTGAGAATAAGTACTCTATTCTCATTGTAGTTGTTGAACTCTGAGAGTAGCTCCTCTAATCTATCATGGTAATAGATTCATCTAAAACTGAGAGTGGTTGATACTGAAGGTAGCTTTTCTTCTTTTATGGATGTAACTTAATCTCAAGTACAGGGATTGCTCCCTCTGGATCTCATATTGTATTGGAATCATGGTTGTTTTGACTGTCTTCACGAATACTTGAACTATTTCTTCGATTACTAGAGAAAACGTCTCATCATAGTCTTCTCCCTCTTACTGGGAGAATCCTCTATACACAAATCAGGATTTATACATCTCTATATTGTTATCTGCAACATACTTGATCTGTTAGATCAATCTTGGAAGTCACCACTGACTTCCCTTCTAGTCTTAAGGAAAAATCCATATCCCAATCCTTATGACTTGCTTCCTCCTCTGTTATTGAATCAAGGGAATATTCTCAAGACATTTCATGTCTCTTAGAGGTCTTTGAAGCTATGATCTAGTCTTCTTAACTCATGGCATTTTTCTGCCAGTTCTGGAAGATGACTCTTTTTCCCATCTAATATTTTATGAGATCAGTTACTCTGAGTCTTGATTTATTCTAAGTCTACAAAAAATTCATAGTCTCTGCAAGATATACTTGGTGTTTGAATACCAAGTCTTAATATGAAAATTTGAGTTAGAATTCAAATGAATTTTGCTTCCTCTCAAGGTGGCTTCATTATCCATTGACCAATTCTATTATGAGTTCTATTCTAATGTTCGGTCATTTTTGGATCCTTTTGCTCCTTACAATCAATCTCCATATGAGATACTTTGTATATCAAAAGTAGCTTCTTCTTCATATTATTTGGTACATGGATGTATATGGTCATTTATACAACTTGGATAGTCTACTCCATGTCTCATCTAATATATTGGCTTCTGCAACCGTCACTATAGCTTCCTCAGGGTTATCACCTGAGACCTTCCCGAAACAAGAACAACAAGGAAGAAACAACATACAAGAATAATACTCTTTATAATAATAATAAAACAATAGCAAGAACAAACATCACAGTAGATCCTTTAGAGCTATCACTTGTGACCTACCTGAAACAAGGGTAAAAAGTAAGAAATACAATAAAAAGGAATGAGAGAAACACTCTTCTAGTGTTGTGATCAATCATTCCTCCATGGTAACCTGGAAATAAAACAAGAAGTTTCTCCTAGAGGAGATGTTAGTTATATTTTGGTAAATGATTACAGTAAGCATTTATCTCAATAGTGCTCACATGCTACCAAGTATTCAAAAAAAATTCAAAGATTGCCATCACAACTATAGTGTTTAGCAGTTATCAAACTTCATATGTGCAAATTTGAATCTTATCAATTTCATCAATCAAACCTGGAACCTGGAGTGTTGTCCTTGAGAATCAGTGTGTTGCTTTTCTTTCGAGTCTCCTTCACTCAAGATGACAAGTAACTTCTTCAACCTGTCCTTTGTACTAAGACAATATGCTATCTTGACAGAAATCTRAGTTAGGGAATAAACTCTATAATCTCAACTTTAATCAATCTAATACTTTGACTTTAATTTTGACCAATGGTTAGTATGATAGTCATAACTTYAACAGATCAAAATACAACCTAGATGTTCATAATATCATAAMAAATAGAAGCATATTAAATTGATCAAACCYGAGGTGCATTGTTCCTCTGAATGTGCTGGATYTGAGATCCCTTTAATTCTATGATTGTTGTTTAGACAAAAGATCATTTCTCTTGCAAATACCCTTTAGTATAATGATACAGTTTAAACATATGTAAGTACATACCTGTGACAGTATCGACAGTTAGTGGCACCATCTGGCAGCAACGGCAATAAATAACAAATCTTTAAAACTTCAAAGGTGTTGCAATTTGTAATTTAAAGGTAGCTGGAGATTTTCTAGGGTAAGGTGCACTAGGAAAATAAAAATCAATCCCAATAGTTCACAAAAACTTTCACTGCAACTGGTATTGCAACTAGTGCTGGAATTGCAACTGGCATGAAGGAAATAGAATGAAGGAACTGGCACTGCAACTAATACTGCAATTGATACTGCGACTGCAACTGATACTGCAACTGGTACCGCAACTGCAACTTAGGGTTTATGAGGAAACCCTAATTCCTTAAACTTCAAATTTCATAATTATGATCCAGGGACTAGATGCTCCCTCCTAGGGTGAGCTCCTAGATGTGGTTACTTCCCCCAACGTCCTCTTTAAACTGGGAAAACATCACACTTATGGTTTATGAAAAAACCCTAATTATGTAGTAGCTACAATACTGAGAACTGGATCTGTGAGTTGGTCTCTTTCAAACCTCGCTTTGATACCATGTTGAAGTTTTACTTATACAACTAGCAGTTACGGTTCTTCTTTCATTATTATAAACATTTAGCACATTAGTTGCATAAATAAGATCATTGAAAGAGAGGCAATCATAGAAACAATAGATACACACAGATTATCTTGGGAAACCCTCATGGGGGAGAAAACCCAACAAAACTTCCTCAATATAGATAGACCAAAGACCGAACAGAATATCCTCCTTTACTCCTTCACTAGGAAGAGTAGCGCACCACTTAACCAAGAAATACCAAGACACGGACCAAGAACCTTCCTTAACGTCACACTTAGCTGCAGTAGCAGTTCCTCCAAGACTTGCACACTTCTTCATAGTTGCAGAGCTAGTGTGGTGAGTGTTCAAATGAGAAACCATCCTCACATATAAATACAAGTTGTGAGGTGGCACTAGGGTTGTGACTCTTCACTTGGTGGAGCCAACTTCTCCTAGAAGTGGCTAAAACCACTTTACAATTACTAGGGGCCGACTTTACAAATACCACCATACAAATACATGTAGACCAATCAACAAAAGGGGATTTGATCTTATACAAGACCCGACTTGATGAATCCACAAAATGGGATTTAATATATATAGTAATGACTCAAATATAACTAGAATATTATTTGAAGTTACAATATTTCAACAACATATTCTCGTAGCATAGCGGGAGGTAGGGAAGTTCAGAGAGTTCTTTCGGATCCGAAAGAACTCTCTGAACAAAACAATGATCGCAAAAGTCTTAGAAAAGGTAGGGAAGTGGTAATAAAACCACCCTCAAGAGCGTCGTTGTGGTTTTGTTGACCATCACGTGTCCCTTGGTGGACATTTTGAAACCACCAGCACAGAGTAGTCTTCTATTAACTTGGGTGTGACTTATGTGTGTGATTTTGATCAGAACCGTCAATCCTTTAGTGTAAACCATGATTAATTTCACAGTATATAACGATGTGGATTGTTGATCTGACCGTGATCAACGATCATAATTATAGCTTATCCGCTGGGAATTTGACCACGAATACCATGATCCAACGATGGGTCTTGATCAACCTTTTTTATTCAACGATTCTGTTGAAATATTGGCCAATACTGAAAGGGGGGGCTGAATAAGTATTGCTTCTTATTTTAAAATTTTAGTCAGTTATTAATTAATCATAACAATTGATCAACAAGAATGTACTGAATACAAAAATTTTAATATAATAACAAAAAGTACAAGTTACAATTGTGTGAGAGACACCAATCTCTCTTCTTCTAAGCACCAACTCAGTGAGACACCAATCCCCTAGTTTTAGAGCACCAACTCCCTTATGAAATAGGTTTTAAACTACAGAGGACTACAATCCTCTCAAGCTCCTCCCTACCACCCTCACTGCATAAAAATGTTTACAGTTTCTTTCTTGGACTCTGATCCTGCTTATGATATTTTGATGTAGATTGCAGAGACATCTTCCTTCCACTATGTTTTCTGGTTAATATAGTCTTTCAACGGGTATAAAATCTGAACTAATGTGTCTTTTAAAAATGTATCATTGCACCTCTTCATTTATTTAATAATAATGTTGTTTTAATAATAACTTTCTTCCTTATTATTTATTATTTTTCTTCTTCAATATCTTTTTAAATTAAGAATCGTATTCTCAATTCGCACTGGTAAGCCATGCACTTTTCTTGGAGTATTTTCCTTTCAATGGTTATCAAATTAACACCTTCATAGCTCTGATGCTAAGTTCTTCACTCCATAGGACCGAATTTTGTGACCGATGACCTTATTAATATGTATGGGATTACTACTTACCACTCGTGGTATCCCTTTTAGTGGCGCAACTGATCAGAATGGTTTTAGAAACCCGTTATCGGGGTATCCACATTCACATGATGCTACCATGTGTCTACCGTGGTAATTTACAAACCACCTATGCAAATGCCAACCTTCTCATTAACCTCTTCCCCCTTCGGCGATACATGCTACATCTCCACCATATATCTATCATCCCAATGAACGGTTAGATTTGAACCTTCCACAATATTTATTGCAGCTTGATGCAACAGTTGGGTTTTAACTAGGCATTGAGTGAATGGTTTGCATTCATTTCAAACACAGACTTTACTTAGAATTATTTTATGTGGCGGGTTCGTGGACTCGTGGACTCACGTGTCTTCCTTTTCATTGCTTATCTTGGCGTTTAATTAGATCAACAGATCGGATATAATAAAGTGTCGAGTGGACGAATTTGGTTTATCTATGATCTTTAGACAGATCTACGATTTGGATTTAATCAACCGTTGAGTGGACGGTTCTTATTCATTTCAAACACTTAGAATATTTTGTGTGATGGGTTCACAGACTCTCAAACTCCTGGAATCATATGTCTTCTCAGGTGTCATCAAAATGCATGCCCAACTTTTGCAGTCTCCAAGATGAACATATACTTAGAAAAAATCGTAAGCAATTCTTCTCGAATTTGTGGACTCGCAGACTCATATATCTTCTCGGATCTCATCAAAATGCACACCTAAATTCCGCTACCTCCATAATGAACCATACTTATAATTTTTTAAGTGATGTCGATAGAGTATGATACTTAACCATTTTTTGGTTGTTCAATGGACTTGTGGAAAGAGATCTGAGTCGTCTAATAGTGATTTCATTTTGATCCAATGATCAACATTGTTTCTTCATTCTTTTACCGTCTGATCATGTTTTTATTTTAATCCAACGATCAACATTATTCTTCATTCTTTGTCGTCCAATCGTGCCCTTATTTTGATCCAACGATCAACATTTTTCTGCGTTCTTTATTATCGATTTCTGCAACTGGTATAGCCGGATATGTGTCTGGATGATAAATCCATATTAACCATTTTTGACATCAATGACATCATAACACCATGTCCAACATTCTCCCCCTTTGGCATTGATGGAAACAAAATAAAAACTAGTTCTTTTAACTGAGTTTTACTGTGTATTCTCCCCCTTTGACAACAATGACAGAAGGAACATTTCTCTTCTCCCCCTGAGATTATACTCCCCCTGTCCATGTACTCCCTCTTTGATGAAGCTTGTGCAATTTAATTGGATATGGAGATTACCCCCAATTTATGTCCAAGGTATTCAAAAGTACTCCTGGGTAAAGGTTTTGTCAATATATTTGCAATCTGTTCTTTAGTATCCACATATTCCACATTAACAACTTTTTGAGAAACCTGTTCCCTTAAGAAATGAAATTTGATTGGGATATGCTTGGTTTTTTAGTGCATGAAAAGATTTTTAGAAAGGTTTATGGCACTGGTATTGTCACAATTAAGAAGAATTGGATGATCATATTTTACTTGTAAGTCTTCTCGAGTTTGTTTCATCCAAATTACTTTAGTGCAGCAGGAGGCAGCAACAATATATTCATCTTCTATTGTAGATAGTGATATGGAGGGTTGATTTCTACTTAACCATGATACTAGACATTTTCTTAGGAAGAATGTTCCTCCACTGGTGCTCTTCCTATCATCCACACTACCAGTCCAATATGCATCAGTATATGCATTTAATGTAAAATAAAAAAAAATTGGATACCATAATCCAAAATCCAAGGCAACTCTTAGTCCTACAACTTGTATGATATATGGGCTTGTTGATGTTGCATATGACAGGCTACCAACCATTGATCTGTACATGGTTTGGTCTACCTTTGGTGAATCATCATCTAAGCTTAGTTTGCATCATGTAACCATGGGAGTGCTCATAGGTTTGCAATCTTCCCTTTGAAATTTCTTTAGTATTTCTTTGATATATTTGGTTTGTGATATGAATATCCCTTTGTTTGTCTGAGTAACTTGTAAACCCAAGAAGAATGTTAGTTCACTTAGCATATACATCTCAAATTATTTATGCATTTTTGTAGCAAACTGTTAGCTCAGTATAGTCAAATTACTTTCAAAAATGATATCATCCACATATACCACAACAACAATCATATTTCGTTCTTTAATTTTGATATATATGTTGTTATCAGTAGTCCCTCTCTTGTATCATTGTTGTCGTAGATAGTTATCAAGCCTTGAGAACCATGCTCTGGGAGCTTGTTTAAGACCATACAAAGCCTTTTTTAGTTTACATATATAATCTTGGTTTTCTGTCAAATTAAATCCTTCAGGTTGTTCTAAATAGACTTCTTCCTCTAAAGTTCCATTTAGAAATGCTAACTTGACATCCATCTAATAGATTTTGAAGTTTTTGAAGTATGCAAATGCCAAAAACATTTTGATAGATTCTAATCTTGCCACTGGGGAAAATGTTTCCTCAAAGTCAATTACTTCAATTTGGGCATATCCCTTACATACTAATCTGACTTTATTCTTTATAATCTGTCCATTTTCATTAATTTATTCTTGAAAATCCATTTGGTCCCTATCACATTTTTGTCTTTTGGTCTTGGGACCACTTCCCAGGTCTGATTTTTTTCTATCTGGTCAAGTTCTTCATTCATTGCTTTTATCCAATCTTCATTCTTGTTGGCTTCTGAAAATGATTTCGCTTTTACCAGAGAAAGCATTTCATGTTCTGATTCAAATGTAGGTTTTCTTCTAGTTTCTACTCATGCACTTTTATCCCCTATGATTTGGCTTTCAGGGTGATTCTTTTGAACTCTTTTTTATGGAGATTTTGGCAAGGGTGTTTCTTACTCATCCTTTTCTTCATCAGTTTGTGGTTCATTCTCTTATAGTTCTTCAACATCTAGTCCATTATGTGATTCACCATCTTTCTCATCATGTGATTCACCATCTTCTTCATCATCACTAGTTCTTCTCCATTCATCAATTTGTTATTTATCTTGAGATTTGATTTTTCTCAATTTTAGATCATCTACTTTTACATTTTCACTTTCCACTTGATCTGAACCCGGGGGTGATTAGTTTCCAATAATTGTTTGATCATGTCACTCCTTCAAATGGTCAGTTATAGATCGTTTTAATTGAGCGGATTGCAATTAAAGGTATATTTGAAGTCTTATTTGACTTGGATCCAAATTGCATTAAACTCTCTTTTAGCCTCCTTATGTGTTATATGTCATGCTTGCATTTACTGATCTATGTGCGGAAATTCATGAAAAGTAACATAAGAACAAAACACATAAGAGATATGACACTTCCCTTGATAACGGAGTTCACCCGATGTGGGTTACGTCTTTGAGTCTTGCTCCAAAGCTGACTGCTTTATTCTCCTCACTGTAATGATGTATCTCATTTACAAGTTGTAAGGCCAATGTCCCTATTCAGTGACGGCAACAAGATGTCGTAATGTGATCAGGAATGCTTACAAGCTTCACAAGTTCTCATGTGCACGAGGCATCCATGATGCTGACATGGACATCATTCCCACATACTCAATACAGGAAAAGAGGAAGAATAATAAATGACCCCCATCATCATGGAGCCATAGAATGCCTTAGATCTGTTGCTCAGATCCAAGCATATATGCATTCCATACACAGATACTGAAACTAAGAGATTATTGACTGCTTCATTGGCCACTTATCATCCAAGTGCCACAAGTTATCTTTCACATGTAGTTGATTGGTTTTATGTGTAAGAAGAGAAGAAAGGAAGAAATAGAATGAATAAGTTGGTCTTGTTGCCTTGTTGCAACATTCAATGAGAAAACAACAAATAAAAAGCATGCTTACATTGGCTTATTCAAAATTTAGCCTGTTGATCGGAGTCTCTGCTACCAAAACAAACATCGCCATTAGATTTGCGTCGTCGAATAGCCCAAAATTGACTGTCAAATCGTCTCCATCAGACATTGTCAACTTCAGGCCTCCTCTAGGGATTTGCCTCGATCTATGTGCACCTCTTCAATTAATGCACTAAACTGCATCAAAATTTGTGTCATTGTATGGCCTCATACGGACTAGGCACGCGTTTCTCCTCCTTCGTGCATTGGCAAAACATGCTTTTTAAATAAAAATTTGGGCAAAGTTTACCAAATGGTTGTTTGGCCCAACGATTGGTGGAGGCTAAAATTGGCATTGTGGTTGGGGAGGTCTCGAGGTCAAACCCGCAGGCCTCCCCCTTTTGGCTATGTTGTTACAACCGTATACCAACTCCAGGGAGTCCACCAGATTTGGTGGTTGGACTGGATATCAAAGAATCTTCCCTAACCTTGGTGTATTCGCTACCATATTTGTCGGACTGGGGGTTGGTCGTTGGCCAACCCTTTTTTTAATTTGGAATTTTGGTTG
>JZKD02S1816474.1:51001-62535 GCA_000966675.3 Picea glauca
TGACATCAATCAAACCAAACCATTTGCATCAATGACGTATGATCCAACAATCTCCCAAATAATCAAACCATTGGCATCAATGACAACATGATCCAACACTCTCGCTCTCTTTGTTGTTAGTTCCCCTTGTCTGTCTCTTCCATTTCTTCTACCACATCTTTCTCTTACTCGAAAAGGGAAAACTTAAAGAAAATGTCCTCTCCCCTCTTGATCCTCAACCTGGCCTCCTTCTTGACATAATTGATCCTCTACCACTCCCTTAGTGTTATGGCCCACATATCCTTCTTCGCAGGCTACTTGAATTTCTCCAAGATATTATCCTTGTCATCTCTATAGCCATAATAAATGGCATCAATTCACTTGTAAATATCATACTTATACCTCCTCTTTTTCACCTCGAGGGGCTTATCAAATATATCTTTGACATCGGAGAGGAATTTTGTAGCCCCACTTGTACAATTGGTTGTCGAAAGATTGTAACATGCCATCTTCCAGCAACCAATTGTACAAGTGTGGCTGGGAAATTCCTCCTCAGCGTCAAAGAGATATTCGATAAGCCCCCTCTAAGATAAAGAAGAAGAGATCTAGGAAGTGGGGATTGCAAGTAAATTGATGTTGGTTATTATGGCTAAAGGGATGATGAGGGCGATATATTGGAGAAATTCAAGCAACCCACAGAGAAGGAGATGCGGGCCAGAGCACTGAAGGAGTGGTAGAGATTAGAGTTTCTCAAGAGGGATGCCAAGTTGATGATTAAGAGCAGAGAGGTCATTGCTGTTAATATGGTCCTGCTTGAGGAAGAAGAATATGTGGTGGAATAAATGGGAGATAAATACAAGGGAAACCAATAACAAAGAGAGAGAGATTTTGATTCCCATGTGCCCTTTCTGGATGAGAAAGAGATCGAGTGCATGGTTGTGGAGAAGAAGAAAGAGGAGATTCTTATTAAATGCATGAGTTGGGATCTCATGGAAGAGTAGGTTGATGCCAAGGAAATGCTTAATATTTAACAATATAGCATGCTCATGAAGATTATAGATCATCGATTGTTTTTCCTAATGTGGTTCTTTAGTTATATTAAATATATAATATGGGCCTTAGGTCATTCTTGAGGTTGACAGAGTATTATAATTAAGACATGCACCAAGATTCCTTTCTTGTTGATCGTGAAAAAGGGGCACTGGGAAGCTCTGATCATAGAGCTTGGAAGTCTTAATTATGGAAAAATAGGGGCTAATATGATAGACTTAGAAAGGAATGGCGTTGATGTGCTCGATGCCACCAACAAGGAACTTAGTTACATATACTTCGAGGCTGTGAAATTGCTCCCCGGTTTCAAAGAGATATTTGATAAGTCCCTTGAGGAAAATAAGAGGAGGTGTAGGTATATGATTTACAAAAAACGTGACAAGGATTTCATACTATCGCTACATGAATGACAAAGATGGTATCTTGGAGAAATTCGAGCTACCCACAAAGGAGGATATGTGATCTAGAATGTTGAGGGAGTGGCAAAGGATAGATTTCGTGCATTAAATTATGAGAGGCTACGAAGAGTGATTTCCTCTACAAAGCACAACCTTCGCAAAACTTTAATTGCGAAGCTTTGCATACATACTTTGTCAATTAAATTATTTGTCTGTGCATTTTACATAACAACCACATTGGTTGCACTTTCAATCGCATTGGTGCACTATAAATAGTATAGCACACATGTGTATTATGTTTTTTCAAATCATGTTGTTGTTGTTTGATTTATAAAATGTATTATGAGTATGTTACTGATTTCTCTGTTTTCAAATTAAATTTTATATGTATCACTCATTTGAATTTAGAGTTGTCATATATATAATGTTTAACTTTAGTTTTATGAAATCATTTACTTTGGATTGTGATTGGAATAACTTATAACGATTAATGTCATATAATGTTTAACTATTATTCAAGGGGAATTCTTTCTTGTCCAACAAGATACAATATGTTGATTAAACATGTTTACAAAGAAAATTACATAGATATGTTGAGTGAAATTATTATGATTTGAATAATTATATATTTTGCATATATTGTAATAATAGCCTTATGATATAACTATTCACTAATAATAATTATGATGTAATAATAGTGTTATTTTACTAATTTTTATTATTCAAAGATTACAAGAAAAAGCTATAATATAATCATTTTTCCAAAGATTTTATTAATTTATATTATTTAAATATTGTATTATATTTAATTTATTTAATTACGTTTAAATTGTTAAATATAAAGAATATGTAATAATAAAGTTTGATCAAATGGTTTTACAATTTTTAACTCTATTACCAACATTATGAATCTTCCTTTTAAAAAAGTGTGTAAAAGTATGTAGTATTAATTTAATCTTCTATTAACAAATATGCTATGTATTGCATTTCGTTGATTTTGTATTAACATGTATGGAAATATTGTATTTCATTAATGAATGAAGAAAATAATTTGAATAATTACTCTTATGAAATATTATTTTTTTCATTTATTTTATTGATGACATTATAATAATTATTCATGAATCTCCTCATAAGTTTTTTAATAAAACTCAACAAATAAAATAAACACTAGTCCATGCATAGATGTTATAAGGCTTAGTCCCCATATTTGATGTAATGATTGTAACATGCAACCAACCACTTTATAAAACAAATGTTGAATTAAGAAATAAATTTACATTAGTTCCATTGAAAATCCAAAAAACACAATTACTCAGCCATTTTTTCCATTTTCCCCAAGGAGACGTCTAAAAGTAGATCAAATACAAGGAATTATTTACGAGCAATTGGTGGTCAATTTTTTTTATAGTTTATTAACTACTCATCACCAAGAAACAAACTATGTATTGCATGCACAACCAAAAATATGGATGTCTTCCTTTTCATAAAGAAATCTTTGTCATTGGAGTGTTCCTTAAAGGAAAAAACTGCACTAAATAATGAGAGCCTACAACTATTTATGAACCCTGGAATGTTTCTGTTGGTCCTAAGGTCTACACCTGACTGCTAAATGGAAAAGCTAGGCCACCTATCAATTTTAGAATGATTGTTTCTTTTAATTTTTGTTGGTTAGTCAGAGGGTTATTCTATCAAGACAAAAGCAAGGTTGGGTTGGCAGAATGATATGGATGAGGGTCCTCCTTGGATGGTGGCACACTAGTGATAGACCAGTGAAATAATAGAAAAAAAGGGAAACAACAAACTACTCAATGAATAATCTTCTGCAAGAAGTTCAATACTTAAAATATCATTTCAAGACAAAATTAAACATGTATCAAGAACACAATTACTCCCATAGGTTGCAATAAAAACAAATCTTCACCAATGCATTAGTTATTTGATAGGTTGCATATAAGTAAAAATGAGTTATACAATAGATGAAACAAAATGAAATGTATGTTGCACAAATCAAAAAAATTGTATTCAAGATAAGAATAAAAACACAGGAAGATTTGAACAAAACATTGTCATCAAGAGTATGTTCACCGGGTAGAGAGCCTTAATCCATGCATAGAATGAGTCCAACCAATCTGATGTATTTCTATCCTTTCCCAAAAACCTGACCCTTACAATATCCAAAGGTTAATTATTTAAAAGAGTTGCAGAGGCTCTCGTCCTTAAGGGACTGAGACCTAATTTTAAGTAACTATTCGTAAAATAAATTATTAACTTGACTATGACACTAGAATTAATCAACAAGAGTGGCTTTTATCACACACAGAAGACCACTCTTGTCCCTAATCTAAGAAAATGTTGGAATTAAATGACTAAAAACTACTACTGTCTCTGAGACAGAACTGATGCATGCGCTAGAGGAACTGAGATGGCAGAAAAAGACTCAGAGTGGCAGAAAATAGCCCTCGAAGTGAAAAAAAAAGAGCTATTGTGTTGAGTAATGGCATGCCTATGAGATGTTGGAGGCCACTGAAGACGACTGGCTGCATGAGAAGATATTTGCTTGAGAAAGAGGTATTTTGTTGAAGTGTTATGGAACTATTCTGCATCGACCTATGACTGAGACTTAACTCTTTGTCTGTGTCTGAGATTTCGGAAGCTAAGTTCACTCTGTCTCAACTGTAATTGGCCCTTCTTCTCGCTTTCTCTGTGATGAGCTGGTCGTGAACATGAAGATGTGGAGGTGAGCATCCAATGGGGAGGGAGGATGAGTGGATGCGAAGGTAGATGACCTGTGAGGACATGTGTCGAAAGGTGAGTGGAGATGTGAATGGAGGTGAGATGGAGGTGATGTGGAGGTGATGTGGTGACCTGATGTCATTTAAGCACGTGATTGTGAAAGCTCTTGAGGGTTGTTTGAGTCCACACTGCTTTTGGTCCCACAATCCCCCACAATTTTCCACGTACCTTTCCAACAATACCATGGTTCCAATTGCGGGACTACTCTAGAAAATTAACGTCTGGGCAGTTTACGTCCCTGCAATGAAGTGTGGTTGTCAATGTGATTACAATCTGTGATCCAGGTGATATTTACCTGTTGCAAGGATCGACGATTCTTGTTGATTTGAGATCAATGGTCCAGATTCACTTCAAAATTCCGATCTTCGGGAGTTTCAAATGTTGTGTCTTGGAAATCTCTCGGAAGAAAATAGCCAAAGTGAATGATCTGTCACCATGTGTCGTCAGTGATGAACGATCCAGATTCACTTCGAAATTCCAAGCTTCGGGAGTTTCAAATGTTGCGTCTTGGAAATCTCCCGAAGGAAAATCGTCGAAGTGAATGATTTTTCGCCACATGTCGTGACCGACGAACGGTCCAGATTCTCTTCAGAAATTTGGCTCTTCGAGACTTCGGCTAATTCATCTTTTCGGGACTTCGACTCTTAGGGACTTCGGCTAGTTCGGATCTTTGGGAATTTATGGATGTAAAGCATGAAAATATCCTGAAGGGATGATCTCGCAAAGTGATTAGCTAGTGATTATCACTAATTAACTCAAACTTAAGCCGTGTTTAACATTAAATACTTCAAGATTTTGGGACTTCGATGATCGAAACAATGACAAGTTTGGATGCTCGAACGTCGAAGTGGTGGAGTGACTTTCCTAATTCCTTTTGTTAAAACCCGCGTGATTATGGAACCCTGAATGGACGAGAGTCATTGATCTGATTGGCCTGATGGATCTCCACCGTAAAAAATTAACATGTTGTTCCCACAATCTGAGCCCGAAATTGACTGTTCTAGTTTGACGCGTTTGTCTATGGGCATTTTCTGTGCGTACAAAAAGACTTGGTCGACCTGCTGTGAGCCCAATCAATGGAAAATGTGATGACAAGCATTATGAACCAAATACGACATGTATTTATCCTTCAAAAATCAATAGAAACATAAATGTGTAAAGACTCAATCAAGAAAGAAATGAATAAGAACCAAGTCACTCAGTGATGGAAAACTAACTTAACCAACCAGAAGAGGAAAAATTGATGGAGGCATAGAGAAAAGAGAGAGGAGAGGCAGGGGTGAAAACCTAGGTTACAATAGTTCCCATGATTTCGTGGATGACCATCAATATATAACACGCGTTTCCTGCTAAATTTTCCATAAGAATAACCATTCATGCACATACTATACATGGAAATGTTGTGTTTGTATTTAACAATATTCAAGTAATCAAATTGACTATAAAGAGGACCACAATATCGAATAAGTGCTACTGATTGTTTGGGAGGAACAGATAGATTTGAAAGGATAAACAACCCAAGATTTGAAACATCTATTTTAGACTTTGCAAGCATATAATTATTACCACAAAAAGATAATGTGGTTCCAACATTGGGCATAGGCATGAAAGATGGCCAAGCACCATACAAACCTCGGTTGTAATAGGTTTGGTATTTACTTTGTAGGTGGATAAGAAGAGAGATGTAGGGGGAGACCACACAACTCATGTTCTCGAAGGTTTAAACAAGGTTTTCCAAACATTCGGTGTGGAGGCAACTAGAAGCATGGAGGGCAAGATGTCGACTGATGCGGACTGGGTGAAACTTTCAGCAGGTATTTTCAGCGAACCTAGGGTGGTGTTGAGAGAGGGTTATGTGGGTTCACAGGATTTGTTGTCAGTTGATCCAAATTCAGGGTTTTCTCCCACGCATGCTCTGTCGTTTTCTAATGGGGTGGAATACTCTGTGGGTTTAGATGTCAGTTCCACAAGGAACGACTTTGGGGTTGTGGGGATTGATTTGGAGTTGTTCCCAGCCTTGGGGACTGTCGGTTCGAGTGGAAGTAGCCCCGGTATTGGGGCACTTGTCTAGGGGGGAACCTGGGAGTCATCCCCAAAGACATCTTTAGGGATTAGTAATAACATAGTTTTTTATTCATCAGATGTTCTTCTTGATGTGGACAGTAACCTTAGAGGTGTGGTTAAGTATGTGGGTGTTTCCACAGGGAGTGAAGTGAAGTGGGAAGGGAACGGTGCATGAACCCTATTTGGTGAACCCAATTATCTACAACTCGATTATGGAAAATATTTCAAAGGGCCAGAAGGGTGTTGATGGTAGTAAAACCTCTTCACGCAAAGGAACTCAGTGTGCTCATGACAAGAAATTCTCTGAACACCTGATATTTGAGGATGATATAGATATGGATAGGGTGGTGGAATTTTCGAAACAAGCAATGGTCGACAAGGTTAGGGGGAAAAAACTCGGTATAGCCTTCTTGAAGGAATGGGTAAATTCAAATTGGTTGAGAGATATTTCAAAGATGCCACGCATTTAGATTCTAGTAAGAGGTTGGTTTCCTTTTATTTTCGCTTCCAGGGAGGATGTAAACTAGGTTTTGTTGAAGGTGTGGAGTATGGAAGGGATGCCTATTTTTCTCAAAAGGTGGACTCCAACCTTTAATGCCAAAAAGGTGTGGGTGGATGAGGAACTCATCTGGGTTCGTTTGTCGGGTCTTCTTATGTAGTTCTGGAATTTAGTCAATTTTGCAGCGATTGGGAATATGTTGGGTAGTTTCATTGAAGATGACATGTCTTTTGAAGAGTCGAGTCTTATGTCGGTGGCTAGGATTCTAGTGCAGTTAGATCTACAACTGGGTCTTTTTCAGGAATTGGTCATTGAATTGTGGTCTAGGTATTTTGATCAGACCTTAGACTATGAAGGTATTCCCTTCAGATGTTACATGTGTCATGTTTATGGTCACAGGGTTTCAGACTGCACTTTAACCTTCAAAAGAAAATCATGTTTCAATAAGGGAGACATGCATCCAATGAAATAGGCAAGACCATCTTCAGATGTAAGATTGGAGGATGGTGGTTTTGAGGCGACGACAGAGGTCCTTCCTCCTGAAAAGGAAATCTCAACGTTCCCCACTCTCCCAGTGGAAAAAGGCATAACCCCTCTAATTGTGGATTGGAAAAGTATTTTCTTCTAGCTACAAAGGCTAGCCATCAGGCATTGGATTTATCGGGAAAGTGGTCTCTCAGCAACATTTTGTCCATGTTTTCTTCCTTTTATGATTTTATGGTTGTGAATGGAGTTTTGGGCATTGATGGTTCTGTTCCTCTTCATCTTTCGAATGGGCCTTCTCCTGTGAGCCTATCCCTAATCCCTTGTCATATTACCTCTAGTGGTGATTATTATCCTCCTCCTTTAGTCTCACCATTGGCCTCAATGTTGGGATCGTTGATTTCCAATGCTCTTTTGTCATGTTTGGCTTCTTCCCAAGATACTCTAGTCATTTTGGTGGAAATAGGGGGTTATGATCCCACTTTAACTGGGGTGTCTATTGGCTTACTATCCCCCACTTTTGCTCCTCGGATATCCCATAGTACTAATCCTACTCTTTTTTTTACCCTATCAATCTCCATTAACTCATCCTCATATGAAAACAGGGTTCATTATACACTTCGGAATAGATCCATTATCAAAGAGGATTGTTTAGTGGGCGGGGAGGATGCACATGGGGGTGTGGCATGGGGCCTTTTCCTCATGTTACATTTTATGGAAAAGGTCGAGGTAGAAAGTCTCACCTTTTCTTGGCCCAAGATCGAGTCATGATTCATTTGGCCTTGAGTAGGAAATATTCCATCGAATGGGCACTTAGAGAAAATCATTCCCAAGGGGAGATTACCTCATGAAAATGTTGTCCTTCAATTGTCGTGGGTTGGCAAACATGTCAAAAAAATCGTCCTTAAGGAGATTGGTGGATTTAATTTCTCTAGAGGTTATTTTTATACAAGAAACCTTAGGGTTCAGTGATTCAATGGTGTTGGTACTTGAATCCTTATTTCCTCCTTAGGCTTTTGCAACAGTGGATCCTAAGGGTCGTTCTGGTGGTTTAACTACTGGGTGGTTATTAAAGAAGTGTAATTGTGAAATTGTTTGGGGTTTTGAGTCGGGGATTGGTTTAAACATTTTCTCAACAGATTTGGGTCGCTCTATGACCATTTGTTAAGCCCTAAATAGTGGCACATTACCCCTTAATTATGGATTATTATATTAGTAATTTTATTTTATTCATGTCGGCTTGGGTCCATTAGTTGTAATTGTACCTCCTAGTCTCCTATATATACGAAGGAGACCTTTTCATTTGGAATCATCTAGTATTTGGAAATATATGTGGTGTATAAGGAGGTTTCCCCGTCAAAGAGGATTATTATATGAAATTATCGCTTCTACAAGGCGTTGAATACTTATTCTGAGGTATTTCTATGCTATCTTGATATTTGGTTCTTAACATTTGGTATCAGATCTCAAGGTATTGGGGTTTCGCTGCTACATCTGAGACATCTTGGAATTTTCTCTATAATTTTTTTCTACAACGTTTCATACGGATCAAGGTACGTTGGGTTCAAATTTCAGCTTCAGAGGCCATATACTTTCGGATATATAGCCTATGTAAGATAGGGTTCTAGAATCATCCTGAATTTAGTCATCGTGGAATTTTCGCTATGAAATTTTTTCTGTAATGTTTCAAACCCTAAAATCTAGAGGATATTCATAGATATTATTAAGGTATCTATGATAAAAAAA
Source organism: Picea glauca (assembly GCA_000966675.3). Taxonomy (NCBI): domain Eukaryota; kingdom Viridiplantae; phylum Streptophyta; class Pinopsida; order Pinales; family Pinaceae; genus Picea; species Picea glauca. The sequence continues at coordinate 60,017 of JZKD02S1816474.1, forward strand.
TTAAACTTCTGGTTCATCCTACATTTGTATATACACCCTGTGGAAGATAGGGTATCTGACTAGTACTATTGACTAGTCTCAAGCAGGTGTTCAGAGTAAAACAATCATAAATTATTCCTAGAGTATCCAAATTGAGTGAGATCAGTTCCATTGGATAAGGGATAGTCTGTAGTATCTCTAGTACAATTTTCAGAACTATATATCAATTATTTTGTGTGGGGCACTCTATACAAGTGAGATCTCCTCGAAAGGCCAAAAATCAGCAAGTTGTGGGGAAGTTACCATAACTTCCACTTGGAACATCCAATTTTGATCAGACCTGTGGCATTGCAGAGAAGAATATCAGAGAACTACAAAAACTAAATTTTCATACCCAGAAGGGCTACAATTTTGGAGATACAATAGAAGAAATATTGTCTAGCAGAACCACCTCAAAATAAAGGTTTAAAACTGATACTTGGCCAACAAGCCACCAAGAAAGGGAAATTCTACACCAAATAAGCCTCCAGACAATCCTACTTGGACTCTTAATGAAGGTGAAGAAATGTGTAGGGTCATAAATGATTTACAAAAGAAGACAATAACAAAAGATGAACTACAAGGGATTATGGATGGTTTAAAAAGGGAGATCATGGAAGGATTGAAAACTTTCCTAATAGAAAGGACACCTAAAAGTGAAAATGTATCCCATGAAATTCATGATGAGGAAACGAAGAAGATGAATCAAGAATGGATAAACTCTAACTTTGGTTTGAAGACTAGCCACTTTCCTAAGATCGATATGAGGAAGTTTGATGGCAAGGACTAGATCACATGGATGCTTCAGATGGAGAAATTCTTTGATCTACATGATGTGCCACATACACAAAAGGTACAAATTGCTTCTTTATATTTAGAACCCAATCAATTTGTGTGATATCGATGGCTTTGTTCTTTCAAATCACTCGTCACTTGGAAAAATTTCACGAAAGAAATGATAGAACACTATGAGGATACAAGGAGCAATACCTTCGTTATCCAATTGATAAATCTCAAGCAAAAAGATTCAGTTACAGAGCACATTGAGAACTTCCAAATATTGAATATAAAGGTAACAAATATTCCAGATGAGCACTTTATTGATGTATTCATAGGAACTTTAAGGGATAACATTCAACATGAGGTTCGCCTTTGCAAACCCAAATCATTGCAGAATGCATTTAGGGTGGCAAGAAATGTTGAAAGTAAAAATATGGCTATGGCTACTATAAGGACCACTCCTAGCATCTATCGAGAGAATAATGTTCCTTCTTCTAAAACACCTCAACAATTGGATGAAATAAAAGAAAAAGTTTTATGCTTTAATTGTGATAGCAAGTACAGTAAGGGACATAAGTGTGGTGAAAAAAAATTATTCTACATAGATTGTGAAGAGGAAGAAGAACAAGAACCATCTCAAGATGAAAACATAGAAGCGATTTCTTCTGAAGAGTTGACTCTCACGATATCGTGTAATGCATTGGTTGGAATTAACACTACTCAAACCCTCAAGATCGAAGGATATATCAAAAATAAAAAGGTTATAGTCCTCATTGATTGTGGTAGTACTCATAATTTCATTCATTATAAATTAGCCAAATCTCTCAATTGCTTTGTATATACAGCGCCATAGATTCAAGTAATGATTGTAGATGGAGGAACTATCAATTTGCTCAGAAAAATGCAATAAGATCAATATTACTATGGGGGAATATGTAATGAATAGTCCAATGATTGATATACCCATGGGTGGTGTTTATGTTATACTAGGAATCTAATGGTTACAATCATTAGGAACAGTGGCTTTTAATTTTCAAGAACTTTTCATGAAATTTTCATTGGGAGGAAAAAAAATCGAGTTAAGAGGTATCACAGGGAAACCCAGTAAGGTGATAAGCTATAATGGCATGACAAAATTATTGAAAAAGGGGCATCAAGGTGTAATTGCACAACTATGCTCACTAGATGTTCAAACATCTAAGCCATATATTCCCTTATATATCCAAGGGATAATTGATAAACATTCCAAAGTATTTGAAGATATTCCCAAAGGTCTTCCACCCACTCGAAATCATGATCATGTTGTTCACCTAATTCTTGGAAGTGTTCCTCCTAACATCAGGCCTTACAGATACCCTTATGCCCAGAAGAGTGAAATTGAGTGTATGGTTGAAGAAATGTTAGAGGCTAGCATTATTACACCTAGACAAAGTTCTTACTCTGCACCAACAGTAATGGTACTCAAGAAAGATGGTTCATGGCGTATGTGTCCAGATTATAGAGAGCTCAACAAGATCACTATTAAATATAAGTTTTTCATTCCCGTCATTGATGAATGTTTAGATGAACTACATCAAGAAATCTATTTCACAAAGTTGGATCTTCGTTCAGGGTATCATCAGATTAGAATGAAGGAAGAAGATATCCCAAAAACAACATTCTGAACTCATGAAAGCCATTATGAATTTTTGGTCATGCCTTTTGGCCTTACAAATGCACCT
>JZKD02S1816474.1:64296-77557 GCA_000966675.3 Picea glauca
CTCCTTCCATCACTTCTTCTCTAAAAGAAAAATCTAAGGTTCAAGCAGTGGAAGATCACATTGAGAATCAACAACAAGTTCTCCAAATCTTAAAGGACAACCTAACCATGGCATAAAATCGCATGAAACAAAAAGAAGATCAACATCGCAGTGAAAGAAGTTTTGAAGTAGGGGATTGAGTGTTTTTAAGACTACAACCATACAAACATATGCCCCTCAAGCAAGCCAAGAAGGATAATAAATTATCACCAAAGTACTATGACCCTTATAAGGTGTTGCACAATATTGGTACTATGGAATACAAATTGGAGTTGCATGCATATTCACGAGTACACCTAGTTTTCCAAGTTTCATGCTTAAAGAAGGTTATAGGTGACAAGATCCCAGTTCAAAATATATTTCTAGAACTTGACAAGGAAGGAAAAATTATATTGGAGCCTGGATTTATCAATGACACAAGAATTCTCCAGCTGAGGAATAGATCTATTTCAGAGTATCTCATTAAGTGGAGGAAACTACTTGTTGAATATTCTACTTGGGAAGATGAGTCTTTTATAAATAAGCACCCAAAATTACTCAAGCGTTGCAAACAACACCTGTATCAAGGGGACGGGCATGTTAAACCCTAAATAGTGGCACATTACCCCTTAATTGGGGCATATTACATTAGTAATGTTATTTTAATTATGCTGGCTTAGGTCCATTAGTTGTAATTCTACCTCCTAGTCTCTTATATATACCAAGGAGACCTTTTCATTTGGAATCATCTGGTATTTGAAAATTTATGTGGTGTATAAGGAGGTTACCCCCTCGAAGAGCCTTATTATCTGAAATTATCTTTTTTACAAGGTGTCAGATACTTATTCTGTGGTTTTTGTATCCTATTTTGATATTTGGTTCTAAACACTATTATACATATCTATGGACCCTATTTGGATAGACAAATATATTGGAAATCCATTGCTAAGTGCACTTGGTTTAGTGAGAGGGATTTAATTATCGGTGGTGACTTCAATTTCTATTTAGGGGCAATGAAGGTTTGGGGCACTCGGGCTATACCGGACCCATTATCCAACTACTTTTTAAATTTTTGGACAAGAATGGGGGGATTGATGTTGATCCCTCGAAACTAAATCTAACTTGATGAAATAAAAGGGTTGGTGATGACGGGGTGGAAAAGCGTCTGGATTGGTTTTTAGTGGTAGAGGGTTTGATTGAGTCACTGGCATTAGTCAGACAATGGGTTTCGTGTGGTGGTGAATCTGATCATATTATGATCGTGATGGAGTTATGGATCAGGGGAAGGAGAGCCCCTAGCCCATTTAAATTTTTTGAGGTTTGGTTATCAGATCCGGCTTATCAAGATTTAGTTAGGGTTTTTTGGACTCTAGTTTCCATTGATCAACAATCTCCAGTGGATGTACAGTTTGTGAGGAAGTTAAAGAGGATCAAACAAGCAACTATTAATTGGGCCCATGGAAAAAAGATTAAAGAGGAACATGAATTATGTCTCATTGAAGAATCACTTCAGGAGATGCAGAAAGTTTATGGGAAGGGGTTTCATACCAAAGATGATAAGGAGAATCTGGTTAATTTGGGAAAAAGGTGAAGATCTTTATTGGAGGAAAAAGAAGCTCTGTGGAGGTTAAAGAGTCGAGTTATCCGGATTTCTTGTGAGGATGAAAACACAAAATTCTTTCAAGCTTTCGCCAAAGGTAGGAAAATGGATAATATTATTTGAGGATTAAATAAGTGGGATGAGGAAGTTGTCAACACTTTTGAAGACATGGTTGTCATGGGGATTGATTACTTTCGTGACCTTTTCAAGTTCCATGAGGGGTATTCTATTGTTGAAATTGTACAAGTTTCCAAGTTATTTCCTCGTTTTGGGGAGGAGGAAGACAATCAAAGTTTAATGGAAGCTGCCATTGAGAAGGAACTCTTGGAAGTTATCCAATCTTTTCAGAAAGGAAAAAGCCCAGGGCCTGATGGATGTCCAATAGAATTTTACCTGGGTTTCTTTGATCTGATAGGTCAAGATGTTTTGAAGGTGGTTGAGGAATATCAGGTGAATGGCCATATTCATGAACCTTTAAACTCAACTTTCATTGGCCTAATTCCAAAGTTAGATAATCCCTCCTCTTTTGATGATTTTTGACCAATTTCTTTATGCAACTACATTTACAAGATCATTTCAAAGGTTATAAGTAGAAGGTTAAAAATTGTTCTCTCCAGGAATATTTCAAGTGAACAGTTTGGGTTTTTGGTGGGTAGGAAAATACATGAGGTTATTGGGGTTGCTCAAGAAGGTCTACACAATATAAAAAATAGAAAGATCAGAGGGGTTGTTGTGAGAATTCACCTTTCAAAAGCATATGACAGATTAAATTGGATTTACCTTAGTTTGTTATTGATCCACCTCGGTTCCGGGGTGGATTTCAAAAACTGGGTGTTGGGGTGTTTGTCTTTGGTTTCTTTCTCTATTCTGATTAATGGTTCAACTTCTTCATTTTTTCATTCTGATGGAGGCCTTCGAAAGTGGTGCCCCTTGTAACCCTTATTTTTTCTCTTCGTGGTTGAAGGTCTTAGTCGTTTTCTGGCAGAGGCAAAGAACTTTGGTAGTTTCAAAGGGATCAAAATTTCTTGTGGTTTGTACATCTTCCACCTGCTCTTTGTTGATGATATTTTAATTTTTTGTGATGGGTCGAGGAGAGATAGGAACAAACTAATTGAAGGGCTTACTCTCTTTAAAAGGGCCATCAGTATGTTGATCAATGATCAGAAGTCCATTATCACCTTTGCATCTTTGGAAGATGTTGATTTGAGATATTTTCTATCTCAGCTCCCCTTTCAAGTGCTTGAACTAGAGGAGGGGCTGAAATATCTCAGTTTTAAGTTAAAACCAAATGACTACAGAGAGACAAATTGGATGTGGCTTATTGCAAAATTAGAAAAAAAATTAAAGGTTTGGAGTCACAAATGGTTGTCAATGGTCGGGCGAATTGTACTGATTAAGTTGGTCCTAGAGGCAATCCCAGTCTATTGGATGTCTTTGTCATGGATTCCAAAGGGCATCCTGGAAAAAGAAAGGAATTTTTTTTTCATATCTATGGAGGGGAAATAAGGACAAGCAGGTGACGTCATGGGTCTGGTGGGAGAGAATTGTGATTTTGAAGGCACTAGTGGGATGGGGACTAAAAAACATTTTTTTATTCTCAAAATCCCTTGCAGGAAAATGTTCATGGAGATTGATAACTTCTTCGAGCCTCTGGACTAGAGTTGTAAATCAGAAATATATTACTCCTCTTACAACTCTTGAGTGGATTAGGCACCCAATCAAAAGTTTGTCGGGCATCTCTATTATCTGGAAAGAAATCATTAAGGATTTTGACTTGATCGGAAATGGCCTGATTTGGAGGATTGGTGCAGGAAATTTTGTCCGGATTGGCTTGGACCCATGGGTTAGTTGCAATCGGGACATCTACTAAATGTTGGACTACGCTCACAATTGGAATGTGGGGGACTTTATTATTTATCACATGTTGGGGACCCAATCACTTCCAATATTTGGTAAAAAGGTTGGATAAATGGGCAGACACTAGGTCTCACTGGGGATGGTCTTATTCAATGGGATATTTATATCCGGGCACTTCGGAGAGCCAATATATGCTTGACTGATTGGGAGAATGAGATTATGTGGGATGGTGACCTGGTAGGAGTATATACTCCAAAAGCGAGATATGTACAGCTCAGCGTGGATTTACATCATAGAGAATCTAGATGGTGGTGGAATCAACTCTGGAAACAACATTGCCCAACAAAAGGGAAAATTTTGGTTTGGTCAATACTGTAGAATAAACTACCAACTTGGGATAACCTACAAAAGAAACAATTCAATGGATCGGGTTGGTGTACACTTTGTAAAGAACAAGCTGAGACAATAGATCATCTTTTCATGCATTGTTATTTCTCCAAGAGTGTTTGGGTCGATTCACTAAGCATATCCAAAACACTTGGGCGTTGGCAGGGCATCTCTTTTGATGAAGCTTTGAAAGACTGGTTATTTGTGAGGAGGAACTACGAGTCCATGGATTTTCCTTTCATTATTTCCTAGGGGATTTGGATGGCCTAGAATTATTCAATTTTCAGAGACAAGGTCTCTTCGACTATGTGAGTGACATCAATATATCTTGGTATACTTGATTATTATAAAACTTTGGGAGGAGTAGGGCTCGACAAAACCGGTCTTATTAGGGAGGAAGTTATTGATTTGGCCATTTCGTGGGCTTATTTTGATGGGGTTGTTTCAAAGGATCAACTTACCTATGGGGGGTTGGATGTCTATATTTTTCCACTACACATTATTTTATTCTCAAGTTTGGATTGGGGGTTGGGACAAATAATTTTGTTGAGCTGGCCTTAAAATTTTTGTTATTATTTGTTGTGGAAAAGGGTTTTAAAACATTACAGGATTTCAGTGACTCTATGATAATCATCCACTGGGAAAATGGAGTTCTAAGATGTCATATTTCTCGTCTTGTGCCAATTTATGAGGAATTTTTGAGAATTATCACTGTTTTTTACTCTATCTCCTTTACTCATCTAAATAGGGAGCGGAATCAGTTGGCGGACCGGATTTCCAAAGAAGCCTCGCAGTTAGAGTATGGTCAATGGTTTATTGAAGAAAATCAGTTGTGGGCATCCATGGTTTCTACCACATACCTTTTCATGAAGACTCGATCCTTTAAAAAAATATGATACATCCGAGCAACATTTTGGTGTTTTTCATTTTTGTTAAATATTGTATGGTATATAGACTACTTTGACAGTCAATCTATTAGACTTTATATATATTGCAGACAATGTATAATTATAAATGATAGTTGGGGACACCGGATGTAGTATTCAGCTAGTTATGTTTATGTTGTTATGTAGTGAGACTCTTATACATTGACAATCATGGTACTTGTATTTTTATTGATAATATATACAAGGATATTTTAGATGTCCTGTATATATCTGAGAATGTAATTTTGTCACTACATAATGAAATTACAAATTTTTCCGAGGAAAAAAAAAGATACAACTAATCTCATCCGTGCTTTATATATAATATATGCATCGATGCTTTATATATGATATACGCATCGTTGTTTTTGTATATGATATGTGTACCAGTGCATTAATTATCATATACGCATTGGTGCTTAGTAAAAAAAATGGCATCGACACCTTGCCTCAATTTATGGAAATTCCATTATCCTTTTGTACGCATGGTAGTATAGGCACCAGTGCAACCATCTACAAGAGAACGGGGGAATAATATGTATACAAGCACCATTGTTGCATAAAAAGAACAAGCATCGGTGTGTATGGTAAAAATTAAGCACTGATGTTTCATATAACATAAAATATGGTACCAGTGCATAATATTTTTAAGAGCATCGATGCTTTGTGATTGTGTGTGTGCACCAGTGCATGTTACTTAAAAACACATTGGTGCATTTTGCATAAGAATGCACCTATGTGTGTTAATTAAAACACATTGGTGCATTTGTTACCAATAAAAGCACCAACAAAAAAACCTCCACTACAACCTTCGTCCACCCAATTTTTTTTAGTTATATGTAACATCCATTAAAGCCTCCATTTGAAATAGCGAAGGTTTTTTTGAAAATTTTTCCAAATCTTGTAACACTAAAAACCTCTACAAAACGTATGCTACAAGGTGTTCTCCTTGTAGTGAATAGTGTATTTTGTTTAATTGCTTAGTGTGTCAAACTTTTGTTGGATTGTTAGTTGTTGTATCTCTCCTATGTTGTTTGAAATATGAATTAATCCATGTAAACATGAACTGGTCTTGTAATTTTTTTGAGTCCAACTTTATCAAACTCTTGTTATATTTTTCTTTAGACTTGTCATCCAAATTGCAATGTTAAGATAATCATTTTGCAAATGCATTTCAATAGTTTTTTTAGCTTGTAGATGAAACCAAATTGATTTTTTCTCTATTATCAACAACCCTTCCCATTTTTTAATTATGTTATTTTTCTATTGTATCATCAAATATTTGATAGAAAACACCATTCAAATAAAATACAATTATTTTATTTTCACCTATTTTTGTTGCAAAACAATAACAAATAACCTAGTCAGACCATTTTATGCATCTACGTAAATTATCAAGAAAAATGTTTTATTGAAGAAATACACTCACTTTGAGGATTTTTTATAATATTTATAGTTAAGCTATTTCTCTTTGGAAATGTCTTGATATAGTTTGGAGCCAAAAATGCTAAACCAATTATGCCTATTTCATTTAGGTTCCATTGTGGAACCCATATTTAATACTTAATTGGTAGAAAAAGAAAAACATTAATAGTGAAAATTTTAAAGAGAATGTGTGTGTGTGTGTGTGAAGTGGTTGTAGCTCAATTGGTTAGGGTGGGGAGTTTTCTCCTGCCCATGCAAGTTCGAGTCTCATCTATGCGACATGTTTCTCTTTGTGAGCCAAATATTCTCGAAATACTTGACCCTCCTATGTTCTTTGTATTTATGAGGGTATTACTGTGGATGTAGTGAGATTAGAGTTATGGACCACAATGGAATATATATATATAGATTGGTTATTGTTTGAAGGTTTCATTATCAACATTACCCTCATTATGAAATTTTGAAAATAACAAGAGAAACAACCTCACTCGAACTCACTTCCAAGTATGTAAGTATTTTTTTTCCACCTATTCTAAAGTTGATAGATGTTGAAGGAAATTGAGTATGAGAGTCTATCTCACTTTTCTTTGAAAGGTGGTGTAATGACAAATCATTCCTAGAGATGGATCTATTGAGGAAATTTGCACTCTAACATTTCAATAACAACTAATGTGGATCAACCCACAACAATGATGAAAAAGCATTTGGTTATAGTTATAATATTCATGAGCTTTTACATGATTAACATATGCACGGGTCTAGTGGAATATTGGCATTACCTATCATTACATTATTATATTATAAACACCTTATGTAATAGATATCACATCCTGAACTAGTATATTGGTACAATATACATGTCAAATGGTTATGTTTGTAAGTGGTATTTGCTTGCAGTAAGATTGAACAAATTTAGTGATCCATTTTTATGTTTGTTGTAATCTTGAAACGATAGCCATGATTGAATTGATATATTATTTCAATCTTACTACAAGTATTCAATCTTAAGCTAGTGAAAAAAACCCATTACCATGAAAAGAGATATCCTTTCAAGCTTACTACCATTGTATGCCATTTCCATTTGAAAGGATAGATTTATTGTATCCTAGAAGCTGCTAGGATTTATTCAAGCTTACTTCCATTTGAGCCTCAAGTTATATGAATTGAGATATCCTAATGAAGAACTTATCATCCCTAATATGTTCCATATCTTTGGAGATGCATCTGTTATTGCATATGCTTCCCATGAAATTCTACATTGGAAGAGAAAGTTGAAGAAATTTCTACCTTCAAGAGATGAATCCCATATCAAGGAAGAATAATTTTTGTATTGAACTTGTGCTTACTATAAGAATTCAAACTTAAGCCATTAAAAAAAACACCTCATATCATGAAATGAGATATGACTTCAAGCATACTTCCATTATATGTCATTTCCATTTGAAATGATAGCTCATTGAATCCTAGTGGTCACTAATATTGATATAAGCTCTAATACCATTCAAGATTCAAAATTTATTTAATTCTTTCCAGCGTATGAAATGAAAAGGGATTGCTAGGATTAAATGAGTTATTATTTCAATAGTTTAAGACTTAACAAAACCTAGTGTTGTATGACATGACATATCCTTTCAATCTTATGAAATGAAAAACAAAATTGTCTTCAATCATCCAAGTATAGAATATTTTATTGTTGGTTTTAAAGAAATTTTGACATTGAAATTTGGAAAACCACCATGAAAGGAAACCCAATAGGAATACTTTAAAAACTATTTGCATATGATGTAAAAGATAAGGAGAATAAGTGGTTGATGCAAGAAATTTGGAACAAGGGAATATTTCAATTACAATAAGATTTGTCTATAAGAATTTTACATTTAAAGTTGAATCCGCATAGGGGAAATCTCGGTAAAAATTTTATGTAGCCACAATTTCTCCCAATGTCACTGAATTAAAATTTAAATATCCCATCTAGAAATGGGATTGGCATGAGAGGGCCACTCAAATGGTGGATATTCTTTTATCTTTTACTTATATAGAAACTCAAATTTGAACTAATGAAAAAATAAGATAATAATGCAATGAGCCTATATGATATGCTTTGTTCTCCCATTGAATCAAAATAGAGATATTCACCCACATAAAAAGGTATACCATGGCACCCACAAGTTGTTTGAAAGTCAATGATGTTATTTGTTATCGTAATGTTGACCAATAGACCATACACACATATTTACAATTTGAAGTTTACTATATAAACCATGAGTTATTTCTTTACAATTTGGGGGCTATTTGTTTCCATATTCAAACTTATTAGGATGTTGGGCTATAACTGTAATTGTATGGGAATATGACACCCCTAAATTTCTTCCAGTTTTGTGATACCACATGACCTATCTTTGATCAATTTAAGAATACAATTTCAATCTTTAATATCAAAGGGAGGAACCTTACTAAATCTTATATGATATCGATTGTTGAAAATGCAAGCTAGTGCCTAAAATGCAACAATCCCATTCATTGAAAATATGATCATATACTCAAGAGATGTTTCTTTACAACTTCAACCTTCTCCCAAACTACAATGGAAACAACAATTTTCCATTCAAAATAAGGAAAAAAAAAACAAGCATCTATATAACTTCACTAATATCTTATTGGGGCATAAAAATATCCTTTGTTATCACAAAAATAGAGTGTTGAAACAATCATATTTGTATCACCAAACATTGGAAGTAAAAATAGACATTTCATTCCCTTATACAAATGTCTCTATTATAGTAGTAATAAAGTGTTGATACAATTATAGTTGCATCACCACACATATCAAGTAAAAATAAACAATACTCAATCATAGTTGGTGTGATTCTCCGATGAAAGAGATTTTCCTACCTTGATATTGTCCACTTTAATACTTTTGTAGAAAATAGCAAAGGAGGCCAAGTGCTTAATTGGAGAAAACCCACTTGAATGATAACTTGTTATTTTTCCCAATTGCACTTGCCCTTCTTCATACTTTCAATGGATATGGTGAAACATATGCTAATGCATATACTTCCACTGAACTTCTGCATTGGAAGACGAAGAGAAATGAAATTATTTTTCCCAATTAAAAACTTCAAATCCTTGATAGTTTCCATGGATTTATCCTCCCATATGATTCCTATGAAATTTTCAATTGGAAGAGGGAGTGGAAGGAAGTGTTTTCTCCAAGAGATGAATTCCATATCAAGGAATAAGAAGTCATAAAAATTGGGGAAGACGAAGAGGAATTTTGTTATCCCTAATATCTTAAGAATAGATGATGACATTCAAAGACATAGATTCAATTATATAATGTTGGGGGCATTAGGCCTTTATGTCTTTAATGTGAAACAAAGATCATCTCTCAAATAACTCCATAGTAAATGATTGTTCAATCCCTTTAAAATTTGTTGAATGTACATATGTATATTTCATCTAGGTTGAGACATCCATCAATTCATTAATTCACCCTATCACCCACTTCCACCTATTAGGATTTTACTGTGTTGGGATATCATTAATCAAATTCATTCATTCATGTTTTCATCCAACTACCTAACTTAACAATATCTTCCATTGTGAAACAAGTATCCACACCTCATATCATACATGCATGTGGTAGGGTCATGTGAGTGAGATCATGATGTAATAAGAAATGTAGTGCATGTGATGGTCACCATATCACCATAAAAAGGGTTGGAATTTGACAGGAAAAATTCCTATCATGTTGGATTTTTCCCATCAAATACGACTAATAATTAGATTGTTCATTGTGAAGGATGGCCAAGCCTCCTCTCATGAGGTCTATTTGAATTTAGAAATCATTTTACCATGGACATATTTCTAGTGTATAAACAACTATTAATGACAAGATTTTTTTTCCAAACAATATGAAAAAATCAAAATGGCCAGAATTCCTTAAATTGGCATATGGATAGAGCTCAACATCATTAACAAGTTTTGAATCCGTGAGAAAGAGGGAAAAAATGGCCATTGCAATTAAATCCATAGCCAGTGTTTGTTCATCTTATTTTAAGAATGTCCCCATCTTGTCACATATCCTTCCAGGTTCCAAAAATCTAATAGCAGACGGGCTAATTTAATCTGTCTAGGGAGCTTGGTTATTTTTTCTTGGATGGGATCAAAGTCAAGTTCCCAAATTATGATGAATAGAATCATTGCATGGTTGAAGTATGGTCCTCCTCCTTTAGTTTTGTCAGTGTCTTCCTTTTTTTAAATCGAAAGATGATGAATCCTCTGGATCCTACATGAAACATTGGAGAGTATCCCAAACCCTTACCCCAGGTGGCTAAGACCCAACCTCTTAGGGATTTCTCTGCTAACTATTTCCCATTAAACTTCCCAACGAACGCTATCTCTAAGTATTTAATGATTGTTTCTGCCACCAACTCCTCTTCCATCTTGAGTTGCATCTCACCCTTCATTTTCCTGACACATTTAGGAAATTTTTACCTTTGTTAACCAATTTTCCTTATGTGTCAAATATGGGAGGGTTTGGGCAGCTCGAAGATGTGGCCTCAGATAAATCTTATAATGGATCGGCAGGTATTAGCATAAACATAATAGCCTCTATACCATGTTATTTGAATGCTTTATTCCCTTCTCCCTTGATTCTAGCTTGGTTTTGGAAATATTTCCTTGTCATTTCCAAAATTATTTCCTCTTGTCGTATGTTCTCTATGGCAGTTTATGGCAGAGGAGTATTCATGATTTTTCACTCGAACGAGGTCTTTTTCCTCCTAGTTTTTCATGTTCCTTGAGAGTCCCTCCACTTGAGAAGCATGAATTTATATCATGTCATGTTCATTTTCCTTCATTACCATTGATGGAGGATCCTCTTTCCATAATTTCTCTTATTACTACATTTGGAACCCTAAACCTCCTAAGGTTTTCTTGACCTTCTTTATTTTCAACATATCCTCTCACACATCCTAATCCCAACTCACATTACAGTAAATATACCTACAAAGGATATACTATGCATCCAACATCCTCCCACTTGTTTAATACTTTGGAAAAATGGGGGTAGGGGGAAGGCATTCATATATTTAGTTATTAGGGCCAACAATGCCCATTGATTCTCTACACTAAGAGAAAATTTCAATACTAACAAACTTTGTCAATGAATTTGCAAAATTATTCAAAGTATCAACCTTCTACAACAACAGTTTGTTTTTTTCAACCATGTAATTGTACTGCATAGCAATATGCTTTGTCTTGGAATTATGAGCAGGGTTTTTTGCTAGAAAAATTGCACTTGAACTGTGACAACCTATCCTCACTACTTTCTGAACAAATTCAATACATTAACACAATATTCACAACCATATGGCTTCATTACTTCCATGAGTGGCCACAATGTACTCATATTTAGTAATTGCAATGCAACTATAGCTTGCATCTTGTTCATCCAACTGATTGCTCCACCAAATATGCTAAAGACAAAGCCACTTTTAGATCTTATATGGTCAAGATCTCCAACCCAATATACACCAAAAAATCCATGCATATATATATCTCTCTATGAGGTCCAAGTATTCCTTGGTATCATATTACATAATCTGAAGTGCCAAACAGATATCTTAAGGCCCTCTTTATAGTTGTGGACAATGTTCCTTCCCTAGTTGGACATATACCTACTCAAAAATCCCATTGCATGGGAAATGTTTCATCTAGTAAAAAACATCGCATACACTATACTTCAATAACACTTGCATAGGGAACATAGAACATTTCCTCTACTCTTCTTGTGTCCGATCATATTGATCTATAGATAATTTTACACCTACAAGAATAAGGACCTTTATTGATTTACATTTTTTCATATTAAACCTCTCCAAGATTGTCTCAACATATTTCTTCTAATTCAACCAGAGTCTCTTGTTTGTTTATCTTTTTTAATTTCCAATCCCAAAATAAAATTTCCAGCACCAAGGTCTTTCATATAAAAAATTTAAGACAACTAAACTTTGACATCCTTGATGATTTCCTTGTTGTTTCCAATGAGAAAAATATCATCAGCATACAAGACCACATAAATAAAATGATCACCAACTTGCTTGGAATACACATAATGATCATCTTTGCTTCTTGAGAAATAAAGTCCCAATATATAAGTATTAAACTGTTGATACCGCATTCTTGGATAGTGTTTTAACCCATACATGGACTTCTTTAGCTTGCAAACTAGCTCCTTAAGTTCCTTCACTGCAAAACCTTCTAGTTGTTTCATATAGATTTTTTCTTCAAGATCCACATGTAGGAATATTGTCCTCACATCCATATGCTCTACTTCAAGATCAAAAGAAACAAATATAGACAAAATAAATGTAATAGAAGTTAATTTCACAACATGAGAAAAATCTCATCAAAAGCCTTTCCCTTCACCTAGAACTATCCCTTTGCTACTTGGAAAGATTTGTACTTATCTACCTTACCTTTTGTATTCAACTTCTTATAAATCAACCATTTGCTACCAATGGGTTTTCTTGTATCCAAAAACTCAACTAGATCCCTAGCCTCATTTTTATTCAAGACATCTATTTCTTCAACCATGGCATTCTTCAAAAGTTTACTACCCTATGAATCCACATCCTCCCTAGTAGTTATAAGATCATAATCGATAATAGATAGAACACAAATAAGGTGGTACACACCTTTTTGGTTTCATTTTTCCTCGAATTGATCTCCTTCACATCATACTCTAATATTATTCCTCTTTTGGTTCATATTCATCTATTGAGTCAACTTCTTCACCCTCCAACTCAAACTTTATTGTCTCTGGTTCTTCTTCCCTTGGTTGACCTTCTTGTTTGGAAGTAGTTTTAAACTTTCTAAATACTACATCTCAACTATAAATATTCTTATTTTTTATTTGGTTCCAAATTCTATAACCTTTTATACAACCTTTATAACCAATAAAGATACATTTTTCATCTTTATTATCCATCTTACTCCTATTTTCCCTTGGAATGTGCACATAAGCATCACAACCAAAAACACT
>JZKD02S1816485.1:12953-25158 GCA_000966675.3 Picea glauca
TGGAGAATTTGATTTTCTGAGATGGGCCTCCAAGAAAGTTAAATATCTCCCACTATATGCTACCTGTGTAAATACTGAAGGAGGTTATTATTATTTCGTATGTCATTAGAAAAAACCTCCTTTGGTTTTCCAAAATTCATCTTTATTTGGCCAAAAACCCGTTTTGAAAATAATGACTAAAACATGAAATTAAATTGAAAAATTTATTTTCTGAAATAGGTCTCCAAGAAAGTTGAATATCTCCCAATATATGATACCTGTGTAAAAAATGAAAGAGGTTTTTATGATTTGGTATGTCATTATAAATAACCTCCTTTGGGTTTCCAATATTCATCTTTATATGGTCAAAAAAATCTTTTTAAAATGATGACCAAAAACAGAGTCAAAAGCGCAGCGTGGTCTTGTAGAACACTTTTTGAGAATTTTTCTGATCCATTTTCTGATGTAGTAGTTCCTGGCCATGTGTCTCTAAAGCTTGATGTCCATGTTGGCCTTTTTCAGGAGAATCTCTAGGTGTTAATTGACTCTTCCAAGACAATAGTCTCTTTCCTTTTCAAATCTTGTCGCAATGGGGCCTTCAATGTCTTGTTGAGATAGTGAAGGTAGATACTCTGGTTTTTTTAAGCTTTCCATTTTCGATTGTTAGCCCACTCTCAATAACAATGGAATTTTCCCTTCTACTTTTTAAAAGATATTGGATAATATGTCCTCTCAAGTGAGGAAGAATGTAACCAAACCCCACAACAACCTCTTTCACCATGGCCTTATCAAACTTATTGTTTTATCCAAATTGGAAAAAACAGGGGCAAACTTGGGATGCATTCATTTATCAATTTGTAAACCCTCAATCAAGGATAGAAAAAAGACATCAGATCTAAGGAATATTTATCCATCCAAAACCCACTCTCCAAGGACTCCAAACTTTCCTGCACAAGCCATTTCTTTACCGGAACAAAAATCCAAGAAGCTTGTTGAAATCCAACCGCAGCCTCAGAGCACAACTAAAGCAACATGAGAGGCATAAGGAAAGTCTTCACAGCAAGAAGGAGAAGCTTCCAAAGATGATCCTCCTCGTCAAGCTTAGTCATGAGGGGTAATTTCGTTTTGTTTGCAGCGGAACCTGCAAAATCTAAAGTGTGGGGGTAATGTTGGGCCCGCGATATGATCACTTTTATGATGGTTATTATACACTTTTCCACATGTACATATGTGTTTTTCATCTTTTGAAGGAGCTTTTTGAAGAATTTTATGTTAAAACGGTATGATCGACATAAGGTACGTATGATTCATGTTTAATGATTGCATCGAGTATAATTCATCACATTTTATGATTACCAGGAGGTAATTCATGTTTTTCTGGTGTTACAGGGAAAAACGCACCACGTTTTTACTTCCGACACTCAGTCTGACACTCCTTCCAACACTTGTTCTGGTACCTGATCCGACACTCTATCCAGCATTGCGTATTGCAAAAAAATGGAGGGTGACTTGGCGGTTATGGTATTGGCGGCCAGTGATGGGAAAATCGGGAATGTGGATTTTGTTCATGCTTGCCCCCTCTAGCTACTGAGCTCCCGACAACTCAATTTTGGTTATTCAACTGAGTGATTATTGGCTCGCTCTGTTTTATTAGTTAGGGAATCATTTAATGCAAATTTACGAATTTAGAAGTGGTTCGACCCTACTATGGTTGACCACTTAGTCTGTAAACATTATAAATATCACCGAGGTGGTCAGATAGTTGTTAAGCAATAGAAGCATCAGTGTGATAGGTATAAATATGTTTTTACTTTGTTTTGTCATTTTACATTGCCAGATTATACAAGAACTGTGTTTTTGAGTTTTCATGGTGAATTCATCTTGCTGAGTGCGTGATGTGCTATTAGAAAGTGACCACGACTTGCTGGGGGGCCCACCAACAGTCTGGTAACTGTCTTTGTGTTTGTTTATGCATTTCATAGTTTAATTGTTCTCTTTATTTTCCTGTACATTTATTTTTATTATGTTAATTAGTTTGTTGTTATAATTTAATTGTTTTGACTCTCTTTTGCAGGTTAGTATGATGAATTTTGTTAGCATGCATTAATATTGTAGATAGGAATGGATCTGCAGATCCCTAGACTAACCCCATGTGTAGTTAGATATTAGATTATGTCTTTATTTATGATTTTAGAATCAACTTTAAAACAGAGTTTTAATTAGAATAGAACAAAGTTTTTATTTGAGCTTTCTTCGACAAGGATTTGATGGATGGATAGGATCAATTTCAGTGTTTAATTATAACTTGCTTATTTCATTCTTATGTAGAATTGGCTTAGCTAGTTGTTGATTAATGTAGTTGTTAGTTTACTTTTTAATGTCATGTTTTAATTTCAGTTTTTACGCATTTTCTTATTGTAGTTTGAACTTTGAATTGTTAGAATAGATGTAGCATAGTTTCAATTTTTGTAATTTCCTTTCCTAGAATTAAATTGCAATTATATTTCTTAGTTAATGGTTGAATCTAGTTTTGCTTACGTAGTATAGAAGTACAATGATGATCTCGTTATATTGTTGATGGTTAATAAATGAATATGCAGGGTAATTGATGATTTCTTTTGTCATGGCTAAATTCTCATTGGATTGTTTAATCCATACCTTTAACTTTGCTATTGAGATCAGTATTAAGCTTATATCGCTTGAATTGTCCTTTGTTTTCAAGTTCCATCGAGATATCATATGACACCAGAGACATTCACACAACCACCAACATTATGTTTGAGTTTTCATAGATTAAGAAATAGTTTCTTGCTTTTGTAGATCAGAAGAGATAATTTCTTGATTTCATAGTTTCAAAAGATAGTTTAATTGCTGTTGTAGGATAGATAGTCTTTGCTTTGATAGACTAGATAATAGTTTGCTTATCATAGATTCAAGACTAGTTGCCAGTTCTTCTTGCTTTCAATTAAATAGATTTCCTTCCATGAATTAGAAATAGTTTTGAATTAAGAATCTAGTCCACTTGCCTCTTAGGCTAGATAGTTGTTCAATGAGAAATTTTCATTTGATTATTTGCAGTAGAAGTTGTCTTAGAGTAGTTAGTTGTCTTTTTCTTAGTTGTCTATTTGCTTTAATAGGTTAGCTAGTTGTTTTGCTTAGTTGTCTATTTGTTTAATAGGTTAGTTAGTTGTCTTTGCTTGATTTTTTACTTTCTTTAGTAGGTTAGTTAGGTGTCTTTGCTTTCTTGTTTATTTATTTTCTTTCGTAGGGTAGTTACTCATTGAATATAGGTTGGCAAGATAAAGAAGTTTGCTTTTTTCATTTGTTTATTATGCTTAAATAGTTTCTTTTGCTTATTGCTATGAACTAGTTTGCTTCAAGTATGGTTTTTACTTGCTTTCTTAAGAACTATCCATTGATCCTTGGCCCGAAAGTACTTAGGTTACCTAGTTTCAAATTTATTAGTAGGGTTTGATCATTAGATAACTTTGCTTGAGTAAATTAGCCTTAGATAACTACCTTCCTTAGTTAGACTATACTCCTACCAGCCCTTCTACCTTTGGAATATATTTTGATACAACCCTAAGTTTACTTACCCCGGGTTGACAATTTAATTGAGGGTTTTTAGTGTGTTTTTAGTGCATATAGAACACCCATCATTTTTGGCGCCGTTGTTGGGGAGTTGTCTTAAGGTAAGAAGTAGTTAGGAAATAGATCATTCCTAGACCTTAGCATTAGATTGGTGGCGGGGGGACTTTAAGACGAGAGGTAAGAAGTGATATTGCAACCATAACTTGTTCTTAAGGAATTTTAAAAAGAAATTTCTCTTGAAAATCTTCACCGCTATATAAGGAAGTGATATCGTAACCATCAAGCTTAGAGGTCTCTCGTACAATTTTCCCAAGAAACCTGAGTAAGTAAGTAAAGTATCTTTATTAAAGAGTAACAAGGAGGCCTGATTAGTGGTTAGTCATGGAAACATCACAATAACTACAAAAGAAGAAAGTGAGTTGAGCCTAGAGATAACTTTCTCTTCTTTCTCAATGGTACCTACACACTAAATAACTTGATTATATCATATCTTTAGATAGGCCACGTCCTCTTAAGTACCCACTTACATCGANTGATGAGGATATTCATTTAGGGGGGATCAATGAGAGCCTTTGGATATCATTGAGGTTCCTGATCATGAAAAAACATCATGTAGGCCCTCAAAATGGCCTTGAAAGTTCAGGAACCGAAAAATTGCTAAAAATAGTAAGTTGTCAAAAAATATTTTGAGCCAGTTAGACAAGGTGGATGGTCATTGATATCCTCACAGATCAATCCTCCCCCCTTAGGAATAAATGGTCTCCATTTCAATGAGTTCCCCCATCAGATGAAGAAATATCTGCTGAATTTGGCCCTGGGTGAGCCACTTTAATTGATGCAGGAGTTGCCTTGTGTTGAGGAAAAGATATGAAATGATCTTACTGAAGCATTTTTATATTCCACTTGGCTAAATAAATATAGATGGGAATGTCACCCTATGTTTATATCCATCAAAAATAATATCCTAACTCACAAGTATTGATTACAAGTGCTTAGGCTAGTCTTTTATAAATGAAAGCTTGCTGGAAAATTCATTATTTATATGATTTTTTGAATATAACAGTTGCTGAAATAAATGTAGAGATAGAAGCAAAGACAACAAGATGATAATTAAGGCAGATGAGACATAAAGAAATCCTTTATTTCATTCCAGTTCACCAAAGAGTCATTCTCTTTAAGAAATTTCATGAAGAAATTTCAGACCAAAGTCAAACTTAGACATCCCCAATAGAACATGAAAAAGGACCTTTGACAGAAAATCAAAACTGAACTCTAAAAGATGGATCAAATTTCCACATATTGTTTCCCACTCGACTCTGCACAATAGCCTTTGTCAGTCATGAAAACTAATTCACAAACAGACAAGTCTACATAGACTATCAAAGATAGATCAACACCTCTGAAAAACAAGCGTTTGAATGATGTAATTCAACCCTAAATATTGATGTCTACAATAAGACCCTTCTATCATAAAAAAAAATTAGGCTTGTGATAAATTAAGGAATGAATGAAAAATAAACTATCTCAACATAAACTCAAAGAGCAAACCTTAGTATGCTTCTCCTTCTATCCTCCTCTTGTTCCTCCCTTTCTTTTCCCTTTAAGCAAATTAGAATTGGTTGAAGTAGTTGAACACCTCATTAGTTAAGTTAACTAAAAAACTCAACCAACTTTTTAGTTAGGGGGGGAATAGTATTAAATCATAATAAGGGTTTTAAATAAATAATAACTAGTAGGTGGGACCCTTTGTGACTCCCTTTAGGTCTTAACAATCATAACATAACTAGTTAATTAAGAAAAACATCCCTCCTTGTGACTCCCATCATCGCATTCACATTTGACCGTTTATCTCATTGATATTTGAAATTATTTTCAAAAAATATATTACTCATATATCCAAAGGAAACATGTTGTCCAAAACTTCTGAAGTCAACTGTCATCAACAATAAATAAAATAAAACTTAAAATCCATATTTTCTAGTCTATGAGGCAATCCTTCCCTTGTTGTTGCTATCATCTTTTAATCCTTATGAACCTACCTTAGGTTGTGTGGATTATTTAATTCTCATATCGTTGATCTTATGAGAGCAATCGCCCCTCCAATGCATGTGGGAAGACACAGATTTATTAGAATTATTTGAAGGTGCGGAAGGGGAAATAGTGGTTTTCCCTTTGACAGGAGCATAGTGGGCCTCGGTTTCCAGCCTTTAGTTTGAATATCTCATTCCTGTATGCATAATTGATTAGCAAATAGTTCCCTTAACAACCATACATGACAAATCTTTCAAAATATGAAATATACTTTGGCTCAACAACATATCAGATGCATGCAATCCAATCCATACAAATTGTTTAACTATTGTCAATGAGCACGGGGGTGAACAAAAGGTCATGGGATATGCGAGGGGTTTTATTGAGTGAAACATGATAAAAGAAGGGGGGGAGAAACATGGTTACTTCTCAAAGACAACAAACAATCAACTGTAATGCAAACCAAATAAAATATTACCGTGGCCTAACCAAGAACTGCGATCTCAAACTACTTCAATACAAAATCCTTATTAACTGTAATTAAATTTTAAGAACAGGGAGTGAAAAATGAATGTGGGAAGGCGATGGGGTTGTAATTAGCAAAAAGAGAGAAAATGGTAGGGATAAGAGCATATATTGTTCATAAAATTAATTAAGTAATCCATATCCATTCTATATCAAACACCAAATATCCAACACCAACCAATAATTGTATATTTTAACCTTGTACAATATCTACTGCAAACAAATATTCAGTAAAAAAACAGAAAAGATACAATGACAAATACAAACATTACATAGAGATTTTTCCCTAGAAACCCAAACTGGGAAAACCAACATATTATTTATTCAATCATATGTTTTACATTGTTTACAATACAATATACATATAGGAGCCAACAACATCCAAAACCCTAACCCAATGACTTGTATTAGTCCACAACCCTAATTCCTTAATCAGAAATAGAAAACCATCAACAAAAACCCATGTGCCAAAAATCATCTAAATATGTGACATGTTTCTCGAGGCAAAGAATATAACACATACCCAACAATAATTACTGAGCTCATTAGAAAACCACTGTGTATGACTCAATCAATTTTGTGTATTACTTTCTCATTGTTCACAATCAAATCATTAACACGGTGTCATCAAAACAAGACAATATGCCTTCCACAACGGCCTGTAAGAGTTTTGTTTCTTCCCAATTCTCCCAGTTAATATTTAAACAATTTCTAAATGAACACACACTCACTTGTTCCAATCTGTTCTATCAAAACATCAACCACTATCCATAATCATTTCTTCTAATCAAATAGAGACACTAAAATAGCACTTGATTTCATTCCTCAAGTTCATTTAACAATTAAGTCGTAATGAGACCATATTGTCACAAAATCCGTGTCCATCTCTGAAACAATGCATGATATTCATCAACCATACACAATGGACAGTTAAAACACAATCCTCAATATATCTTGACTTTCCATTTAAATGCACAACAATCACCCTTCAACACATACTATGCTATGGAATACACAAACCATTCGACAAAATGCAAGATCATTTATGTGACTGTACAGGTCCAATCACTCTGAATCTAAGCATCCAAAATGCTAGGCTATCAATCCAATACAATGAGGAAACAACAGTATGCCTGATCTCACACGTAAATTGATCAAATTGCAACAAGCATATTTAAAAACCCGTGACCCTCTCTGATGGCGCAATCAAATAATATTTATAACATATACAATGGATGGCCATGCCATAATTACTATGACTGCAATACTCCCATTTGGTGATTTAAAACACATAATCACAACAATCATTTACTCAACTTAACATGTTGTAGGAACACCACACATACCCACGCATCACGCATGAAGCATCACTGTGCATTAATCAATTGTAAACTAACACTGGGTTAACAATTCAACAATTACAATGTAAGAGACAACGACTGTGCATTCAATCTGATTCTCCAATCAACCAAATTTCCATGTTGAGTTATCAATTTGATTGTCATAATAACCAACGTAGTGACTAAATACCAAAACCAACACGACTGTCAACATAATCAACAGAGATGAGCGAGAAATTGAACACTATCGACCATACACCAACAACTCATAACAAATAATAGTATACCCGATAGGCCATAAAGGTTCCCTCTATCAAAACCCGAGCTTGAAAAATCACTGGTTTTCTCTGTGGACCAATAAAGAGAGACTGAATTTGACCCCAAACATAGGTTTATAACCCTTGAGACCAATGATGCACACACATGGTATACCACCAATGACTTTGCAGACAGAGTGACAATTCCCTTGATAGGAGAGACTATGAACAGAGGAGCAAGCTTCATTTTGGTCCTATAACAACCTTTACAACACATAGGGTATAACCCTCATGGTTTTCCCAATCAACCAACTAACAATGCTGAGATAAAATAGAGTCAAGAAAAAGCAATATAACTCACTGCGCAACCATCAATAGCATGAACAAATCCATACCCAAGTGAAACAATGCGTAGTGACACAAGGCGTTTCAAACCTAGTGGACTCCATAACAACAAACGACTGGGTATGGTGATACGAAAGCATGGATATGGCTAGCCATTAGGACCGAATAAAAACCCTTCAACCAAGACCAACAAGGATTACAGAGAGCCTTCATGGATTCTAACACTCAGAAAGATCAATAACACTGTGACTTCAAACATTATTGCAATAAAAACCACAACAACGATTCATTCCAGAAAAATATCACAATTTTACACAGTTGCCAGAATTAAGGAAAGCACAGACCCATACATCCCGAGCCAATATCTACTTCATAACCAGAGTAGATTCATGGATGGAGAAAATACATACCTTAAAAACTCGAGCTGGCTGAGAAGTTCTTCCTTTGCTTGAAAGTCGGGGCCTAACCACAACAAAACACAGTTGAAAAATAGCCAAAATAGGGTGGAGGCCAGTGGAAGGAGTAGGATTGACGTGTAGTAAATGCACGTCGCCTCCACCCCCACTCATTCAATTCCTTAGTACACGCCAATCATCTTCCCATTAACTCATTCAATTAAACCATGCATCAGAATTAACATCCATCACTTGTCAAACGCTCCACTCACATCATATCTTACCATTCCAACTATACAATAATGCCTATCAACCATGTTTCATATAACCAATAAATTGCATAGCTATTACTTGTTAGCTAGGATTAACAACGATCATTTTAATTTCAATGCATATAGGGTAGCATATTAGTATAGTATAGTTCCCTCTTTTTTCACTTTGTTATATTGCTTTTATCTCTTTTCAACAACTCTTATATATTATTACTAACATGTCTCTTGTGCAGGTGTCATAGTAATGAATCCAGGAACAGATAGAAATGATGACAATGGATAACATAGGCCATCGTAATCATGAAATTAGATCCTAGAGAAAAAGAAACAATACCTAACATGCCTTATCCATCATTCAATTGTCACAATTAGAACCAACACATAATGGGCCTTATCCATCGCCAATAAAACCAATATTTCATCAACCATGTGAGTAGTGCCGAACAACATCATAAACATGAAATAAGAACCAGATCTGATCTCCCAACCTACAAGGGGGTCCCACCTACTAGTATTATATATATCATTAGATTATAATTAATAGGATTTAGCATTACTTTGCGGGAAAAATCCTCATTTTAATTTTAATTGTCAACACCTTTCTTTGACAAACCAATAAAGATGGATCCTTTACTGTCAAGTTCCCTTTACCTGTGTGTCTATGATCTGATTAGTGGATTCATATTCCATGTAGTTAGTGTTGATCTCTGTTGGTGTCAGTTGTTCTTCTATCTCCAAGGTGTCCAATAATGATGGAAAATAAGGCCAAAGGAGATCCACATAGAACACTGGATGAAAACCAAGGAAGGGGGGCAGGTTGAGCTCAAAATCATTGTCACCCACAACCTTGGTGATGGTGTAAGGTACATAATGGAGTGGACGAATCTTCCAATGACACATGTTAAGGCGTTCTTTCTGCAACTGCAACAAAAAATTTATCGCCCACCTGAAATTGGTGTGGCACCCGGTGTTGATCATGGTGCTTCTTGTACTTGGAATTAGACTTATGTAAAATATCCTGAACCCGTTGGTGGATGTGATGGATCTGCTCAATAAATTGGGTGGATTTGTTAACTCCAGTTGGAGCATGTGACGAGTCTTCCTGGGTGGCCATAATGGGTAGTGCAACATCCATAACACCCAATGGTTGAAATCCCAACCCCACTTGAAAGGGGATGTGGTCATTTGAGCTTTGTATGGATTTGTTGTAGTTGTGCTGAACATAAGGAAGAATCTCATCCCAAGTTCAAGGGTGCTTGGAATTGTACATGCACAATATGTGTAGGATAATCCAGTTGACGACCTTAGTTTGGCCATCCGTCTGGGGATGGAAGGAAGTGGAACTAGTGAGCTTGGTTTCCAGCAGTGACCAGAGGCTCGACCAGAATGTGCTAAGGAATCAGCTATCCTGATATTAGATAATGGTTTGTGGGATCCCAAAGTATACCCACACTCGTTCAAAGAATATGTTGGTAGTGTCCTCCACTTTTATTCTCTTCTTGCAGGCAGCGAAAATCACCATCTTGGAAAAGTGATCAACAACCATGAAAACATAGTCATTTCACGGCTTGGTAGAGGGAAGGATCGACAAATAGTCCATTGAAATGGATTCCGAGGGCCTGCCAGGAGTAGGAAGAGGATTGTACAGGCCTTGTTTCTTAGTGGTTGGTGTTATCATTCTATAATTTATCAGGTTGAGGAAGAAGTTGACAGAGGTAACCACAAAACCACTTTAGAGTCTGGGATCTATCCCTTATAGACTCAGAGAGGAATCTCTCTGTAATATTTAACTTTGTTTGCTGGAAATTTTAGGCTAGTTATGACAGTACAGGGTTTGGTTTTTTGAATTGTTGGTTGGAAAAACAAGGGAGGACCATTGAGAAAATGGAGTCATAGTTCATAATTGATCAAACAAGGTTAACATGCCAATATTGCAAGGAAGGGTAGGAAAATTCATTGGATCCTCAAAGATTTAATGTATGGAAGAGATGAAAAAGGTATAGAAATCCAATTAAAAATAGAGAAATTAAGAATTTTGTTTTCAATATTCAGTGGAAAACATAAAAAATATTCCAAGCCAGAGACAAAGTCCACATTTAAAAAAAATTGTTTCTTTATCTTCTTAGAATAAGTCAGAAATGTAGAAAACAATAGTGATAACTGAAAGAAACAAATTTACAGGGAAAGGTACTTCACCAATGAAAATTGACAGAAAAATCCTCTATTGTTGCATTGTATTACTGACATTTGATCAAAGGAAGTTCTATGAGCTTCTCTAGAATATTGATCCTATCCTACGAACAAGTCCCAACCCTTCATACTTCGAAATGTGAAGTATTTATAAGTTTATTTACAAAGATCCTGTCATAAATTAGCAGGATATATTTAATCTAACTGTATATCTAATTACAAAAATATAGGAATATTGTTTAGATTTCTGGTGTTTGATTTGATTGACTAAAAATAAACTTTAGATGTAATCACTATGAAACAAACTACCATGTGGTTCGAATGCTGGAGTTTGTATATGAATTCTGTTTGGATCCTGGAACTTCTTGGTGGTTCGATGGAGGTTGTTGACGATCGATCTTTGACTTCTTCTTAGTTGTTGGTCTTTATTGGTGACTGTGATCAAGAACTGAATGTAGGATTTTATCATGATATCAAAATAGATCCCATGATTCACTGTCCTTGATGGAGCTAGAGTCCACCATGAACTTATTACTGTCACCTATTCTTATCCTCTGACTGCTTATCAAAGCCTGTGGATTCTCAAATGTCCACATTTCCCACGAAGTAGAGGGATCCTTTTTGAAACACTTGAAATTAATCATAAACCAAAAGGAACCTTTCCACTCATAACAATGATTATGGAACAAGGAACCCTGACTTCGGGCCTTCGAGCTTCAAGTGAAATGAATCAATGGAAATGCTATTACTCGAAGGCCTAAATATGAAGTGGAAGAGTGACGAAGATAGAACCGTGACCGTCAACATATTGGGGCATGATTAAACCTTTCACAAGTTGCAAGATCCGAAGTACCTGAATGGAGTTGATTTGCGTTTGATATGGACGGTCAGATGATGCTTGAAATATGAGATCTTTTACATTCTGGCTGTCGTGATGTACTTTTAGTGGTGCGAGATCGTTACAGAATAGTTGGTGGTCAAACGGTCATGGGGGAAGATGTGATTGGTTACAAATAGGTTGACGTGGGGACAAGTGTCCAATAGGGAGATGTGATGAGTAGATGCGGGAGTGTAAGAGATAGGGATAGGAGGAGAGGTGGATGGTATTGAGAATGAGGGGACATGTGGAATGTGGTGAGAGGGAAAGTATGATCGGGAGGTGACGTGTTAGGGAGAGTAGTTAGAAAGGTGGATGATTTGATAGGTGGAAGGGTGAGTGGTGGACTGAGTGGAGGACAGGTGTTGAGTAAGGAGAGGAGGAGTGCCAGTAGGGGAGTAGC
>JZKD02S1816485.1:25344-42358 GCA_000966675.3 Picea glauca
CCCCCACCATCAAAGGCAGAAATGTCATGGGGGGGGGTCAGAAATGCATTGAGGACCATTGATCTAGGCAATGATGGATGCCACTGATGGGAAATTTTGCGATGATGAAGCGCTATACCCCAGTCTTTTCAACTTTGGTTAAAAACAAATATGTGCCATAAAAAATAAATATTTTCATTTGATATCCCTTTTGAGCTAGGTGTCAGTCTAAAGAACCCGATATATGATTGTGAAGCTTCCCCTGAATGCTATGCCATTGAAACACCTGCAATATTTTCTAAACATGAATTGATATGAAAAAATCTTCAGAAAATTCCATACTTAGTTTTGGTCATCAGGCTCCAAAAACTAAATGGTTACTTGGATAAAGATGTTTTTCAGGTTATGACACCTAGTGATTCATAGGCTAAGCCTCAGCAATAGATTTCCAAAATAGATAACTACATAAATAGATTACCTATAATTATAGGACTCTAACAGTGGCTCCAAATGGGGATGTCATCCTCTCTATGAGGTGCCAAGAACATCATAGATTAGTAGCCTTATCCTTTGGGTTGTTCCAAAAACTGAAGCCTACAACTTGCTCTGACCTATGACCTTCAAAATGTTACCTTCTCCAACTAAACTCAACCCACTTTCAAACCAAAAATCAAAACTGTAATTGCTCCAAACTGAAAATGAAACTTTGAAAGAAAAACTAAAATGTAATGAAAAGGCGCTTGCCCAACAAGCTTATTTGCACACCTACCTACCCTACACTGCTGGAAATCATGCTGCAAGATCAAGTAATATGAAAAATCCAATATAGCCAATCAAGTAACCAATTCAATAATTTTACTCCTTGACTATGATTGATCAAAACCAAAATAAGGTAGTGTGATGGCGAAAGAAACTCATAATGTATTTGGTTTTCACATTGAAACCATAGTTGAGTGTTTAAACAAAAAAACGCTTCCATATACATGGCTATAGGATCTTTAAAATCATAGATGCCATGCCCTACTTGATAATTCTGAATATGTTCTGTAACTTGATTGTCATGTTTTTTCTATTCATAGGTGTTGTTTTCTTGCACATATTGTTCCATATGTGAGTTATCCAACTCTTGATCCACATCAAAACATTCCTCATTCTCAATATCAAAGGGAAAAGACAAGAATGTGTCTTTCTGGCTCCGATGAAAAGATACTTCAAAAGAAATAACTTGAAATGAAAAATTTAGGGGTATTTCCTGATATTTTAAAACCTCAAGTTCTTTTTCAATGTTCTTGGAAAATTCACCCAAAAACTGAATCTTATCATTTGAACTTATTTTACATGATTTTAAATAAGAAGAAAAACATGCAGAAAAGTTTTCATCAATTTCCTCCTCATTGTATATATCATTCCATTCTCTAAAGTTGTGAATGGAAGGAGAGTCTGCCACAAACTCTATCCCCTCCATGCATGTTTCCATAAAGACCATCCAGAAAGCTGTAATAGTTTTAATAGATCCAGCAGGCAATCCTTCAACCCAACTCTTACACTTTCCTTGGAACGAATCATGAAATAATCCGAGGAAAACATGTTCATGTTTGACTTTAAGAAGTTTAGTGAAATCACAAAAATTTGATAAATGTTTCCAAGTCAAACTTAGATCATCTCCATTGAATTTTGGACTATTTCTCAAAAAATATTCATCCTTGAGTAAAGGATTTAGGAAACCATAAATATGAGAAAAATATAAACATGCATACCTTGAAATGATGATACCAACATTTGATTTCTTCATTAGCCCAGTGGAGTCATCGGTGAACACGTCAAACAATAATTCTTTCTAACAGTGGAGTCGCCATGATATTCTTACATCTGGGTATAACTGAGAATGGAGTCGCCAAGTGAATGATTTCAACCTTCCTATGTATGATCACTATCCACCATTAGTAATCATATATGAAACTTGATACTCTTTCCTGAGGAAGATAAAAAATCTTCCCCAATATGGTCACCACTATGTTATCACTCTGTAATTTCTCAGGCTGAGGAAGAAGTTGATAGAGGTAACCACAAAACCACTTTGGAGTCTGGGATCTGGCCCTTCTAGACTTAGAGAGGGATCTCTCTATAATATTTAGCTTTGTTTGTTGGAAATTTTAGGCTAGTTATGATAGTACAGGGTTTGGTTTTTTTAATTGTTGGTTGGAACAACAAGGGAGGGCCATTGGGAAAATGGATTCATAGTTCATAATTGATCAAAACAAGGTTAACATGATAATATTGTAGGGTAGGGTAGGCAAATTCATTGGATCCTCAAATATTTAATGTATGGAAGAAATGGAAAATGTATATAAATCTAATTAAAAAGAGAGCAATTAAGAATTTTGTTTTCAATCTTCAGTGTGTTATCATGCTAAGTTGCCTTTGGTCTTTTAGCCCTTAGTTTTAAGTTTTAAAACCTTTAGATTTTTAAATTTTTCTTTATTTTATTAAGTGTGGTTTACTTAGGTTACCTTGAATAAATAAAGGCTTGAGTGTTGGCTCATTTTTTGACCCTCACATAGATTTTTAGCATAGGTTCATTTTCTTGGCTAATGGTTTGACTCACCTCATGACTTGAAACCAAGCCTGACTCATCCCATGACCTTCATGACTTGACATGTCACTCTTTCCACTCATACCTTTATCTCCTTGTCATGTTGTCCCTATGTCCTATTAAAAGTGGTCAAATCATCTTTTTGAAAAAGAGTGTTGCCAACACACTAGGAGTTTCCGTAGTGCACTCCTTGTCCTTTATTCCTTGCCATGATTTGTCATAATTTCACTGAGGTCATGTTCTACCTTTTTTTCAGCACCATGGTTCATTAAAATATAAATTCGAGGATTTGATTTTAATGAGTTTGTTAACGGTTTTAAATATTTGAATGTTATAAAACTCGACGTTGCTGAAACTGCCAGTTCAGACTAGTTGCAGATAGCACTACGAGATTAGTTGTTGAGAGGGATTTGGAAGATAAGGTGGTCATGGTGATATCCTAACTCATTGCAGAGACTCAAGTTGTCATTAATCCTCCAGGTATCCCTTGGGTTCCCTCATTTGCATAATGAATTCATGTGATAACTGTTGTCTAAGTTCCGATAGCAATTGTTTCTACAAATTTCTCCCTCCTTCATCCCTCTCCATCCATAATATCCCTCTCACATAATTTCAACCACCACACCTCGTTTTCAGTTATCAAACACAAAATTTCCTTCTATTCCTGATTGTTGAGTTCCCGAGCAAATTTTTGTTCCTTGTATACGCACTGCGCTACCCAAAATCATTGTTGAAACTTCGCTGCATTTCCCCTGCTTCCTCTACTATTCTGATTGAAGTGTTTTTATCCATGTTTTCAAAGACCATTGTAGTATTTTTCCTTCATTATATTGTTATTCTTCAGTTTTATATCTACATATAGTAAGGGAAGGGAATTTTTCATTTCTTGCTTTCTAAAAGCCATCAAAATAGTGTGATTTAGAGGATAATCCTAGGAAAAAGAATCCATTGTTCACTATCATTATCCCATTGAAATTTTCCTTCATTTTATCTCCTAGCCTTCACTTCACCATAGCCATTGACCTCGTATCTTGACCCATGGAGACACCTTAGAAGAAGAAATATCACAAGGGAGGCACTGTGGTCAGAACTGAACCCTCATACATTCACCTATTTGATGCAGAGCCAATGGTTAGGGAAGTTTTTCAAAGGGTGGGTTGCCTCTAATTTTTCCAAAACATGCAGAGGGGACATCCTGAAGTGGTAAGGAAATTTTCCCCACATTTGGATGGCCTTAAGACTAAGGTAGGAGATATGGAGTTTGAGGTGTCTGAAGCCTCTATTGCAACAACCACATGGATTCCTAACATAGGGGAGAGATGGTTTAAATCCATGACTTTGAATGCTTCCTTCTCCAAGGACTTCCTTAAGCTAGATTACCAGACTGGAAACTTGTCCAAGGGGATGCCTAGAAGTCATATAGTTGAAGGTTTTGAAAAGATGTTGAAGATCATCTAGAGATACTTCACATGTGAGGGAAGATTTAATATGTTATACCAGTACAATATAACAATTATGCTTCATTTTATTGGTAAATATGAAATGAATATCCCTTTCTACTTGTTCAGGAGCATGGGGAGAATGTCTGACAGAGCCCAAGCCAAATCCAAGGCTGTTGATACTAGTGTCTTTCATTCTGGATTGATCAGAATGTTGGTAAAGGAAGAATTGAAGAAGAGGAACATTCCTTGGGAGCAATTCATTGTTTCTTCTCACATTAAGTTGGACACAATTTCAACTCCTTAGTCAAAGATGAAAATTCCTTTACCATTTTCTAGTGATGCTCCAATAGGTACAAGCAAGAAAATAAAGAGTAAATGCATTTCTCAAGGAAAAGAGGTTCTTAAGGAAGTTGAAGAAGTAGACAAGGAGGCATATCATTCTCCATAGAGAGACTCTTCACCTCCTTCTGCACCAGAATTGGAAGATAGTACAAAAGTTGAATTTCTCTTCATCTCCCTCAAAAGATATCACAATAGTCAGGAAACCTTTCAAAACATCATCAACTCTCAAGGAGGTTGTTGAAGCACAATTTCTACCAAAGGTTTCTATTCTGAAGAAAAAGAGAGACGAGGGTGAAGGCATTGAGAAGCCTATTGAGATGGTAGACAGAGCCCTTGTACAACAAAAATATGAAGGTGAAGCCATGAATAATCCTGTATATATTATCAACATCAACACTCCACCTAGCAATCACACCTTCAAAAGATTGATTAGACAACTCAGGGAGGTTAGGAAGGAGGTTTCTCGATTGAAATCAAAGGGTTTATCTGAAAGAATTAAAGTGGAGGAGCTCATGGATAATTACAATAACACTCTTGATTTGGCAATATTTTCATCTAGAAGATATCTTCCTCTCCATAAACAACTCAAGAACATCTATAGGAAAAACAAACACTTTCAGTCGTAGAACAAAAAAAATCAAGTCATAATTGAAACACTTCAAGGATGAAGTGGCCCAGAGGAATTTGAATGTGATGGTTGAAGCCGCCATTGAAAAAGAGAAACCAATAGTAAAGAAAAGTAGACATGTAGTTAAGAAGCCCATCACTACAAAAGGAAAGCATGTTGATGTGCTAGAAGGAAGTCCTCCTTCCACAAGAAGGAGTGCTAGGTTGGTGAAATAATTGGGAGAATATAAGCTCCATTTTTTAGAATGGTCTCTTTTTGAAAGAGTAAGTGATCAAGGATGAATTATTTTTTTCCACCTACACAGGAATCTATAGGCTTCTAACCTATCATCTCAAAATTTTGATTAGTCTCATCATGTAAAAAATCAAAGACATTTTGTAGCGCTATGGCGCTGCAAAATCTTCTATTTTAGCATGTCCTGCCAGTTTTCTATCTATAGTGCTACCAAATCTCCTAAGACTAAACTTAGCGATGGCACTACGAATTCCACAGAAATGATACCAAATATCCTAAGATGCGTAATGATGGCGCTACTGAATTTGCAGGGATATTACAGTGGCACTACCAAATTATTTTTGTAAAGGGCGCTACCAATTCTGCAGGACCAGTTTAGTGTGGGCGCTACCGAATTACACATAGAGATACTCAATGTTGGCACTACCGAATTGCACACAGAGATACATAGACTCGACGCTACCAATTATACATGCATGTTTTGGATCTGTGCTATGAAATGTGTAGAGTATTTTGTAAAGGCGATATAAAAACTCGCTACCCAATGCACTACTGAACGATGCTACCAACTGGTACCTAGAATCAAGGGGTTCGAGTTTATGACTCAGGTGGGTGGCCGATGATGTGGAGAATGTCTAAGATCATAGGTGGCATCATGTTGACAACTTACAACCTCTGTAGGACACTTGGAATTGGAAAGAGATGCACTTCAATGAAGACAATGTCAGTTAAAAATTTGTTGGATTGATTGCCAACATGTTTTCTTTTTTATAGCATAGTTGTTAGCACAACTATTTGTTTGAATAACTAATTTGGAGAATCCTATGGGAGGAAGGCCAACTCACAGATCTAGCTGGTGCCTTCTCTCTTTTTTTTAATAAATAGATATTCCAAATGCTTTAGTAGGTTCAGAGGGTTGAGCTAGGATTCCTTATTGTAATATTTTGATGAAGCATACTGGATCTCTGGTTATGTACTTGAATTGAGATTTTTTTATTAATATAAGTCAGTTTCTCTTATTTCATATTATTGCCTCTTATACTAAAGTGTTCATGATTGAATGATTCACATGAGATTGTTATAGTTGTATTATGATGAATGTTTGATTATAGTATTGTTATGATGTTCTTCAATGTTAAGCTTTGAATTCAATAAGATCTTGTGTTTGAAGTTTTTCCTCCCTAGGCTGCTTGAAGACCTGATGTCCATGGAAAACCTCTAAATTTCCCTCACCAAAGTCTTCCTTCTATTCACTTTTACTCCCACTCATTGACTGAAGTTTATCAAGACCTCAATTTCTTGTGCATGCTAGCCCATATTTATGAGATAGAACATTATTATCCCGAGTCTTATCCATTTGAATTTTTAAACACTCATATACATTTACATATAATCTGATGGGTATTGGTCTTATCTTCTCTGCAATCTAAGGGTGATTCCTACTGCTAACATTCTTGGCTTCGTTGTTGGGGAATGAGTTGAACACATTTCCCTAGGATTGAACGACAAAACTTACTGATTATGAAGGTGCATTAGAACTCAATACATTGAAGATTGCAACTTGCACCTGGCAACTCCATTGTTTCAAATGTGGCTCCTAAAGGTAGACAAACGAGGTCAACTCCACAACTACCTTTGGCTTCACCTAAAGCTGACCTAGAGAAGATAATCAATAAGAGAAAAGCTTCTCAAGAAAGTATTTTTGCTGCTGTAACAAGTACTTCTGGTCAGTTGTCTGATTCCATTCTTAAAACACCAGTTGTTATATGAAGTAATCCTCCTTTACCTTCTGCTAAAGTTTTTAAGAATTTGGATTTTGAAAATTTTCTTGTTGAATACTCCTCTTTTGACCCAGAATTGAAAGAAGAAAAATTTGAAATCCTTACCTCTCTTGATATTGTGAAGTGGTTTAGATTTGAGAGTCTTGAAGATTTTCCTACCTTAGGATTTGCTACTCCTCCTCCTATTAAAATTTATGTAGCCAAAGAGGAGGAAATATCATCTCCCTTGCATCCTATACCATCTTCCTCCAAGACTCATCCTTCTACTGTGAAAACTGAAATCCCTCTTTCCTACATTCTTTTTTCTCCTAAGCTGCACACAGTCAAGTCTCCTTCTCCTCCTTGTTCTCCTACAGTTCAAAATCCAATGGCAGGTGCTAACCCTCCTAGAAATAGAATGGACACCATAGTGGCTGCTAGGTATTCCCCTCTCATCTTACCTCATCCTATGAATTCTCTCCCTGCTGGATATTACCTAAAATACATGCCCAAATTTAGAGGAGAAGAAGACATAATTGTTGAAGAACACCTTGCTACCTTTTTATAGTTATGCAAACAATCTAAAAAATGAGAATGAGGATGTGTGGATGTGAGTCTTTCTCCAAAGCCTTGATGGTGAGGCTAGGAAATGGTTTAGGGGTTTGAATCCACTGATTCCGTTAACCTTCAAGATGAAAATCCAACAATTATCTTAGGACCTTTGATAGAATATAGAGATGATTCATCCCCTCCCTTCTATACATCATTAAACATTCATGATAAGGTGTTGTATAACTGCCTGATGGATTTAGGGACATCTCATAATCTCATGCCAAAAATAGTTATGGATGAACTTGGATTAGAAATCACAAAAAATTATCATGACTTATATTCTTTTGACTCTAGGAAAATGAAGTGTCTTAGGGTCATCAAAGATCTAGTTGTGACCTTGTTTCAGTTGCCCATGAAAAGTGTGGTCATGGATATTGTGGTGGCTGATGGCCCCCTTAAGTTTGGTATGCTCTTATAAATATCTTGGATAAACGACTAGGGGGAACCTTGCAGATGGACCTTACATATGCTACCATTCCTGTGGTTTGGGGGGAGCACAAAAAGGATTTACAGGGAAGCTCAGTTGGCCTACATAATTAGTGATGAAGAAAACCCCACCAACCATCATATTTTTGCACTTGATACTGATTTGGGATCCATCATATTGTAGCTCAATGATGCTCCTGAACCTCCTCTTGAAATCATAAAACAATCCATTACTTTTTGTGAATATTCTCCTCCAACTACCTCTATTTGGAAAATGTTTTTTAATGGACCCTCTTCTAAGGAAGGTGTTGGTGCTGGAGTAGTCTTTATTTCACCTACTCAAGAGACCATATCTTTGTCCTATAAGCTATAATTTGAAACTACCAACAATGTGGCAGAGTGTGAAGCTCTTGTTTTGGATTTGAGGGCTACAAAAGACATGGGGATTGAAGAACTATCAGTGTTTGGGGATGCTAAATTAATTGTCCATAAAACAAAAAATCTATATCAAGCTAAGCACCCTAGGCTAAGGACTTATAGAAATGAAGTTTGGGATCTTGTTGACAATTTTTTCTTAGTTTTCAATATCTCGTTTATTCCAAGAGAGGAGAACACCATGATGATTTTTTGGTTGTTTCAACAAGTAATTTCATAGTACCTTTGCCACCTAAACTCAAATATGATGTAGACGTGAAGTATAGACCCTCTATAGCTAGAAATGTCAAACATTGGAAGGTATTAGAGGATGATCTTGAGATTAAAAGATTTCTTGAGACTGTTGATGAGTTTTCTACATTTCATATTGATCAAGATCATGATTATGAAAATATCCCTCGTGCTGATGTTTTTCTAAATAAAATTGCTAATCATCATATTGTTCAGCTACCTAGTAACGATATCCCAAAGGGACTAGTTCCTTTAGAGATATTGTTCGACATAAATTATGTGGTTGTAAAGGTTAAAGGTTCAACTGATGATGCTAATGTAACTGAATGCAATGTGGGTACAAATAAGGATCCAAAATATGTCAAGTTGTCTAGCAGCTTGTCAAGGGAACAAAGGGCTAAATATGATGAGCTGTTAAAAGAGTTTTTTTATGTGTTTTCCTAGACATATGAAGATCTGAGAACATACAATACAAGCATCATTGAACATAAGATCCCTTTGAATGAAGAGACCAAGTCATTTAGGCAGAATCTGAGACAAATAAATCCTATGCTACTGCCTATTATGGAAAAAGAGGTAAAAAATATTTTGGATGCCAATATTATCATTCTTTTGAGATATTCCAAATGGGTGGCCAACTTGGTCCCAGTGAGAAAAAAAAATGGAGAAATTAGACTTTGTGTCAATTTCATAAATTTGAATAGAAGCTCTAAGAAAGATAATTACCCCTTTCCAAAGATGGAGCACATCTTACAGAGGGTGACAGGTGCATCTAGGATGTCTATGATTGATGGATTTTATGGCTACAATAAGATCATTGTCTTGCCTAAAGATAGAGAGAAGACAACCTTCACTACTCCTTGGGGTACATTCATGTACGCTAAGATGCCCTTTGGATTGATGAACATAGGAGTGACCTTTCAAGGATCCATGGACATTACCTTTATTAGGCAGAAGGAAAATTTTGTAGTCATTTATTTAGATGACATAACAATTCTCTCACAATATGATAAAGAACATTATCATCATTTGAAAAAGGTCTTCTTGAAATGCAGAAAATTTGGTCTCTCTTTAAATCCAAAAAAGTCATTGTTTTCCATGAAGGAGGGGAAATTATTGGGGCACATTGTATCAACTGAAGGGGTAAGGATTGATTCAAGCAAATTAGAATCTATCCAAACCTTGTCACTCCCTAAATCCAAGAAAGAAGTTCAATCCTTCTTGGGGAAAATAAATTTTTTGAGAAGGTTTGTTTCAAATTTTGTTGAATTGGTAAAGTATATTAAAACCATGCTGAGGAAAGGAAATGAAATCAAATGGATTGTTGAGTCTTGAAATTCTTTTGATAAAATAAAAAAGGATTTGACTGAAGCACCTGTGATCATCATCCATGACTACTCCAAGGATTTTATGATTTTTTCTTTTGCTTCATTTGACATAGTAGCAGTTGTTTTGTTGCAGAAGAATGCAGAAGGGTTAGAGCAGCCCATTGCCTTTTTCAGTGGGGAATTAAGGGATGCTGAAATAAAATATGACATCATGGAAAATAAGGCCTATGATTTGGTCAAATATCTCAAGGCTTTCAGATTCTATGTGCTGCATTCAAAAGTCATTGCATATGTCCCTTTAGCCTCGGTGAAAGAGATTCTTATTCAACCTGACATAGACAGAAGGAGGAGCAAATGGATTGCCAAAATTCTTGAATTTGATCTTGAAATAAAGCCCACCAAATTGTTAATGGCCAAGGTTTAGCTAGGTTGTTGGCTGAATCGAATTGCAAAGCTCTGGGGGTTAATTCCATCAACATCAGCTCAAAAAATCAGCAAGCGGAGTTGTCTGATAAAGGTTCTCAAGTCAGCCCTCCATTGGCAGAATGCACGTGGTATAGGGACATTATATATTTTCTACAGAAGTTGCAACCTCCTAATGGTATGGAGAAGAACAAGGTAATATCTTTGAATATCAAATCAATCAAATACTTTCTTATTGACCAAGTCTTGTATTGGAAATATCCTTTAGGAGTGCTTTTGAGATGTCTAGACCCATAGGAGGCCCAAAATATTATGTCTGATTTTCATGATAGTTTATGTGGAGGCCATCACTTCTGGAGAACCACAGCCTATAAAATCCTCATAGATGGGTATTTTTGGCCTAGTCTCTTTATTGATGTGTGTGCAAATATTAGAGCTTGTGTCAAGTTTTAAAATTTTTCTAGAAAGAAATAGCTCAAGTCTTTGCCAATGAAGCATGTGGTAGCTTTAGGACCTTTTCAACAGCGGGGCCTATATTTTATTAAGGAAATTCATCCTGATTCAAGTGATCAGCATAGGTGGATCTTGACTGCCACTGATTACTTTACTAAGTGGATAGAAACCATCCCTACAAGGAATTCCTCCCACAATGTAATCATTGGTTTTCTTGAGGATATTATGGCGAGATTTGGTTGCCCAAACATAATTGTTATATAATGCTGCATCTTTCAAGGATGAACCATTGATCAAGTTATTTGAGCATTATGGAATTACATTGGTTCATTCTACTCCTTACTACCCCCAAGGGAATGGACTGGCAGAGTCCTCTAACAAGAGCCTTATAAAGATCATCAAAAGGTTGTTAGAAGACAASAAGAAGCATGGGATTCAAAGCTTAAATTTTATTTGTGGGCTGATAGAGTGACAACAAAGAGATCTCTTGGTGTCTCTCCTTTTCAACTTGTGTATGGAGTTGAGGCTATMTTTCCTTCTCAGCTTGCCTTGCCTRTGGAAMAATTCTTCCAACACTACCAAGGRGAACCTGATGATATGATCAGAAGAATACAACTACTGGTAGAAGTGCAACAAACTAGAGAGAAGCTATTGGACAAASCAMAAGACCATCAAAAAAAGAAAAAGTAAGCCTTTGATAAAAAGGTAAGAAAAKAAGGTTTTCATCTGGGAGATCTAGTGCTCAAGTGGGATGCACCCAAGCAAGACAAAGGAAAGCAYAGTAAATTTGAKGCCTTGYGGATTGGTCCCTTCTAAATTACTGAGGTATTTTCAAATAACACTTATAAGTTTCAGAATTTGGAGGAATCTGAAGTTTTTGGTGGCCCTCTCAATCGACATTTTCTGAAAAAATATTTGCTTAAGCCATGAGTGGCTTTTCGTGCCATTGTAAATATCATTTTTGTTTTATTTTTTATTGAATAAGTGACCCCATAGCCCTATGATAAGGCACTAAAACTATTTGTTCTTGGCAGCCCGTAGGGAGCATGCCATCCCCTGTGGAGACAATTTTATCACACTAAGTTACCTTGGGTCTTTTAGCCCTTAGTTTTAAGTTTTTAAAACCTTTAGATTTTTAATATTTTCTTTATTTTCTTAAGTTTGATTTAGTTAGGTTACCTTGAATAAATAAATGCTTGAGTGTTGACTCAGTTTTTGACCCTTGCATAGATTTTTAGCTTAGGTTCATTTTCTTGGCTAATGGTTTGACTCACCTCATGACTTGACACTAACCCTGACTCATCCCATGACCTTCATGAATTTATATGTCACTCTTTACACTCATACCTTTATATCCTTTCCCTCTTGTCCCTATGTCCTATTAAAAGTGGTCAAATAATCTTTTTGAAAAAGAGTGTTGCCAACTCACTAGGAGTTTTCGAAGTGCACTCCTCGTCCTTTATTCCTTGCTATGATTCATCATCATTTCACTGAGGTCATGTTCTACCTTTTTTTTAGCACCATGGTTCATTAAAAGATAAATTAGAGGATTTGATTTTAATGATTTTCTTAATGGTTTTAAAGATTTGAATGTTATCAAACTCGACGTTGCTGAAACTGCCAGTTCAGACTAGTTGCAGACAACGCTACAGGATCAATTGCTAAGTTGTATTTAGAAGCTAAGGTGGTCATGGTGATATCCTAACTCGTTGCATAGCCTCAAGTTGTCATTACTCCTCCAGATATTCTGTGGGTTCCCTCCTTTTCATAGTGAATTCATGTGATAGATATTGTCTGTGTTTTAGTAGCAACTGTGTCTGCAAATCACTCCCTCCTTCATCCCTCTCCATCCATAATGTTCCTCTCATAGACTTGCAGTCACCACACCTGGTTTTTAATCATCAAAAAAACAATTTCCTTCTGTTCCTAAGTGTTGAGTGACCAAGAAATCATTTTTTCCTTATACGTGCACTGTGCTACCTAAAATAGTTGTTGAAACTTCGTTGCATTTCCCCTGCTTCCTCTACTATTTGGATTGGAGTGTTTTTGTCCAGGTTTTCAAA
The DNA here is from genome assembly GCA_000966675.3 of Picea glauca. Taxonomy (NCBI): domain Eukaryota; kingdom Viridiplantae; phylum Streptophyta; class Pinopsida; order Pinales; family Pinaceae; genus Picea; species Picea glauca. Next base: position 38,294 of record JZKD02S1816485.1, read on the forward strand.
GACCATTGCAGTAGTTTTCCATCACTATATTGTTATTCTTTAGTTTGATATCTACAGATAGTAAAGGAAGGGAAATTTGCATTTATTTCTTTCTAAAATCCATCAAAACAATGTGAGTTAGAGGAGAATCCTAGGAAAAAGCAGCCATTATTCACTATCATTCTCCCATTGAAGTTTTCCTTCATTTTCTCTCCTATCCTTCACTACACCATAGCCTTTGACCTCTTATCTTGACCCATGGAGACACCTCAGAAGAAGAAATCTCATAAGGGAGGCACTGCGGTCAAAACCTGACCCTCAGACATGCACCTATTTGATGCAGAGCCAATGGTTAGGGAAGTTTTTCAAAGGGTGTGTTGCCTCTCATTTTTCCAAAACATCCAGAGGGGACATCCTGGAGTTGCAAGGCAATTTGCCTCAAATTTGGATTGCCTTAAGACTAAGGTAGGAGATCTTGAGTTTGAGGTTTCTGAAGCCTCTATTGCAGTAGCCACATGGATTCCTAACATAGGGGATAGATGGTTTAAATCCATGACTTTGAATGTTTCCTTCTCCAAGGACTTACTTAAGCCATATTATCAGATTGAAAAATTATCCAAGGGGGTGCCTAGAATTTATCTAGTTGAAGTTTTTGACAAGATGTTGAAGATCATCCAGATATACTTCACATGTGAGGGAAGATTTAATATGTTATACTAGTACCATATAAGACTTCTTCTTCATTTCACTGGTAAAGATGAAATGAATATCCCTTTCTACTTGTTGAGGAGAATGGGGAAAATGTTTGACAGAGTCCAAGACAAATCCAAGGCTGTGGATACTAGTGTCTTTCATTCTGGATTGATCAGAATGTTGGTAATGGAAGAATTGAAAAAGAGGAACATTCCTTGGGAGCAATTCACTATTTCTTCTCACATGAAGTTGGACACAACTTCAACTCCTCATTCAAAGATGAAAAATCCTTTTCCATATTATAGTGATGCTCCAATAGGAACAAGCAAGAAAATAAAGAGTAAATCCATTACTCAAGGCAAAGAGGTTGTTAAGGAAGTTGAAGAAGCAGACAAGGAGGCATATCATTCTCCACAAAGAGACTCTTCACCTCCTCCTGTACCAGAATTGGAAGAGGTCCCTTCATTAACTAAAACCAAAACCAAGAAAGGAAAAAAAAATCATTTCTCTTCAGCTCCCTCAGCAGCTAGCACAAAAGTCAGGAAACCTTTCACAAGATCATCATCTCTCAAGGAGGCTATTGAAGAACAAGTTCTACCAAAGGTTTCTATTTTGAAGAAAAAGAGAGACAAGGGTGAAGGCATTGAGAAGCCTATTGAGATGGTAGACAGAGCCCCTGTACAACAAAAAGATGAATGTGAAGCCATGAAGAAGCTTATTGATATTATCAACATCAACACTCGACATAGCAATCACACCTTCAAAAGATTGATTAGACAGCTCAGGGAGGTTAGGAAGGAGGTTGCTCGCTTGAAATCAGAGGGTTTATCTGAAAGAAAAAAAATGAAGGAGCTCATGGATGATTATAGTAACACTCTTGATTTGGTAATATTTTCAGCTAGAAGAGCTCTTCCCCTCCATAAACAACTCAAGAACCTCTATAGGAAAAACATAGGCTTTCAGTCTGAGAACAAAAAACTCAAGGCAAAATTGCAACACTTCAAGGATGAAGTGGCCTAGAGGAATTTGAAATTGTTGGTTGAAGCTGCCATTGAAAAAGAGAAACCAGTAGTAAATAAAAGCACACTTGTAGTTAAGAATCCTGTCACTACAAAAGGAAAGCATGTTGTTGTGCCATAAGGAAGTCCTCCTTCCACAAGAAGGAGTGCTAGTTTGATGAAATGATTGGGGGAGTATAAGCTCCATTTTTTAGAATGGTCTCTTTTTGCAAGAGTAAGTGATCAAGGATGAATTATTTTTTGCCACCTATATAGGCATATATAGGCTTCTAACCTATCATCTCAAAGTTTTGATTAGTCTCATCATGCAGAAAAGCAGAGACATTCTATAGCGCTATGGCACTGCGGAATCATCTATTTTAACATGTCCTGCCATTTTGCTACCTACAGTGCTACCAAATATCCTAAGCCTAAACTTAGTGATGGTGCTATGAATTCCATAGAAATGCTACCAAATATCCTAAGCTGTGTAACGATGGCGTTACCAAATTCATAGGGATATTATAGTGGTGCTACTAAATTCTTTTTGTAAAGGGTGCTACCAATTTTGCAAGACCAGTTCAGTGTGGGCTCTATCGAATTTCACACAGAGATACTTAGTGTTGGCGCTACTGAATTACACAAAGAGATACACAGGCTCAATGCTACTAATTCTGTAAGCCTATTTTGGATCTGCGCTACGAAATGTGCAGAGTATTTTGTAAAGGCATTACAAAAACTCACTACCCAGCATGCTACTGAACGATGCTACCAACTGGTACCTAGAATCAAGGGGTTTGATTTTATCACTCAGGTGGGTGGATGATGATGTGGAGAAGGGATAATTTCATAGGTGGAAGCATGATGACAACTTACAACCTCTGCAAGACACTTGGCATTGTAAAGAGATGTGCGTCAATGAAGACAATGTTAATTAAAAGTTTGTTGGATTGATTGATAACATGTTTCCTTTTTTATAGCATAGTTGTTAGCACAACTGTTAGTTTGAATAAATGATTTGGATAATCCTATGGGAGGAAGGCCAACTCACACCTTTAGTTGGTGCCTTATATTTTTTGTTATAAATAGATATTCCAAATGCTTTAGTAGGTTTAGAGGGTTGAGCTAGGCCCCCTTATTGTAATATTTTGATGAAGCATACTGGTTCTCTGGTTATGTACTTGACTTGAGAATTTTTTATTAATATAAGTCAGTTTATATTATTTCATCTTATTGCCTCTTATATTGAAGTGTTCATGATTGAATTATTCACATGAGATTGTTATAGTTGTATTATGATGAATGTTTGATTATAGTATTGTTATGATGTTCTTCAATGTTCCTTACACTTTGAATTCAAGAAGATCTTGTGTTTGAAGTTTTCCTCCTTAGTCTACTTGAAGATCTGATGTCCATAGAAAACCTCTACATTTCCCTCACCAAATTCTTCCTTCTATTCACTTTTACTCCCACTCACTGACTGAAGTTGATCAAGACCTCAATTGCTTGTGCATGCTAGCCTAGATTTTTTATGGAGATTTCTGAGTTAGAAATGTGATGCCTTTTGGGTTAAAGAATGCACCAACCATCTTTTCCAGGGTGGTGGTTGAATCATTTAAGGAGTTTTTACACAAGTTTTTAGAGGCATACTTTGATGATTGGATCATTTTTAGCCCACTAAAAAATCATATTGAATGTTTGAGATTAATATTAGATATGTGCAGGCAATGTCAGATTACCCTGAATCTGAAGAAGTGTATTTTATTTTCACATTTTAGAGTGTTGTTAGGACACATTGTATGTAATCAAGGATTGTTGGTAGATCCATCCAATATTGCTATCATTGTTGATCTACCTCCCCCTACTTCAATTAGACAGTTGCAAGCTGCATTAGGACACACTGGATACTACAAAAAGTTCATTAAGGCCTACGCATAGATAACAACACCTATGGAGAAGATATTAAAGAAATATAGTAAGTTTCAATGGACAGAGGAATGCCAACAGAGCTTCAAAGCACTAAAGCAGAAAATGGTCACTGCGCCTATTTTGATTTTCCCAGATTGGAGTCAGGAATTCAATGTTCATGTCGATGCTTCATCCATTGAATTAGGAGCAGTTTTAGCATAGCCAGGTGCAATATATATGAACCACCCTATAGCCTTTGCGAGAAGGAATCTTTATACATCTGAAATAAATTATACTACCACTGAAAGAGAAGGCTTAGCTATGCTATATGAATTGTAGAAGTTTAGACACTACTTTTTGGGAGGAGATTTTTGTTAATGTTTATGCCATTATTATAGTTCTTTGCATTTCATTAGATAAGAGCATCATAAGAACAAGATCACTGAGAAATACACATTCACAAGAGACACAACATTTATCCTAGGAA
>JZKD02S1816485.1:49018-80571 GCA_000966675.3 Picea glauca
AACAATTTTAAGATGTTTACTAATTATTATGCATTGAAGTACTTAGTCAACAAGCCAGTGTTGGGGGAAAGAATATGCAGATGGCTATTATTATTCCAGGAATATGATTTTGAGATTGTGGTCAAGCCAGGGAGAATGAATAAGGGACCTGACCACTTATCCAGGTTAGAACATGGAGAGGAACCAACCAGTTTGGATGATACACTACCATATGCATAGTTGTTGGCCATTAGGAAATTCGATGATCACTTCACTGAGATAGTCCATTTCCTGTCCACATGAATGGTACCTTACGAATATACAGTTATTCATAAAAAATAGTTGATAGTCCGCGTTGCATATTTTCAACTTATAGTTGGACAATTATATAAGACAGGAACAGATGAGATCTTGAGGAGATGTGTTATGGATGAAGAAATACCATTTATTATAGCAGAACCACATGAACTCATCGTAGGAGGACATTATGTAGGGAAATAAACAATGCAAAAGGTTCTCAGAGATGGCCTCTAGTGGCCCACTTTACATAAGGATGCTAAGGAATACTACAGAACCTGTGATGTATGCCAAAGGATAGGGAAGACTTCTAGAAGGGATGAAATTCCTTTAGCACCTCATCTAACTTTACAGGCCTTTGAGAAATGGTCCATTGACTTTGTGGGACCCATCAACCCACCAGGAAGGTGCACAAGAGCTCGATACATCATCATTGCTACAAAGTATTTAACCAGATGGGAAAAAGCAAGAGAAGTTAAGGACTGTAGTGCAACTACAACTGCGCTATTGATATTTGATGATATCATAACCATATTTGGATGCCCAAAGATCCTTATGAGCGATCAAGGTACACACTTCATTAACAAAACCATTGAAGCCTTGACTCAGGAGTTCGAAGTTCACCAGCCGAAGAGCACACCATACCACCCACAGGAGAATGGTATAGTCGAAGCTTTCAATAATATCTTGGAGACAACGTTGACCAAGATTTTCAATGTTAACATAGATGATTGGGATTTAATAATTCCAGTAGTCTTATGGCCTTATCGAACTACTTGCAAAAATTTAACAATGCATACTCCCTTTAAGTTAGTTTATGGCCTGGAAGTAGTGGTACCTATGGAATATTTGGTTCCTAATTTACGAATTGAAGCATTTACAAGTATGGATGATATTGGAACTATTCAAGATAGACTCGTGCAGTTGATCGAATTAGAGGAACACGTGTTTATTGTAGGATTTCATCAACAGGTACAAAAAGAACAAGAAAAGGCTTACCATGACAGACATATCAAGATGAAAGCAATTAAGCAAGGAGATTTGGTATTGTTATATGACAACAAGTTCATGAAGCATCCAGGGAAGTTTGTGACATATTGGCTTGGACCATTAGCATTTCCCTATGTTATAGAAGGTTGAGCTACACAGTTGAAGACTCTTAATGGAGAATGCAAGGATGGTTTAGTGAATGGAAGCCGGTTGAAGTTGTATTGTGACAACCATCTCCCTCGCAAATCTCATTAAAAACAAAGGAAGAAGGGTCGAGGTACCAAGTGCAGTTGAAATTGGGTGCTAGAAACAGAAAAGACAATCTTCACAATATAGGGAGGGATAGAGTAGAAATCACAAGCTGCTCCACGCAGTTTGTAGTCGAAGTAATACAGGAAGCTCCATCTTTCAATGACTTAAGATGAGTCACATGTGAGTGTTGGGGGCCTGTTGGCCCTTGGTTATGTATTAATAAAGAAAGCAAATATTAGGGAAGAAGAAAGATGAAGTACGAAGTGCACGGAAGGCACATAAACTAAGGAAGGGTTGAAGTGTTTAAAGAGACAAAAAATAAGGAATGAAGTAAGGGAAAATCAAGTTATTGAAAGATAAGATCAAGGAAGGTAAAGCATCAAAGAATATGGATCATGGACAAATCAACAAGTGGAATAAGACAGCAATGGTTTCTTTGGAGCACATCAAGGAAAAGAAGGAAGGACAAGTTGGCGAAGCCTTGAAAACGTGGGTCATATGGACCTAGGGTTTTGGATCTAGGGTTTTCACACCAAGGATTTGGTCTAAGGTTGTACGATCATAATGTAATGTATAAATAAAGGTATAGAAGAGTCTAGAGGGTTCCTCTTTTTGGATACTATTATTTTTGATGAGAGCGATATTGAGAGAGAAGTGTTTTTTTTGTAAGAGCATTCTGTATTCTGGATCTTCAGCTGGGTGCAAATATCAACCTTGCAACTGGGTGCATCGGGGGGGGAGATAAAGAGAGAAAGAGAGAGAGATATGAAGCTAAGTGAATAGATAGAACTATATGATTTCATATAATATATCAAGAAACACAGTTCTGTGGATGTAGCCCTAGGGAGACAGTGAACCATGTAAATCTTGTTGTTCTTTGTGGTTGATGATGCGTTATTTGTTATCTGTTATAATTTTATTGCATGGTTTTTTTCCCTATTAAAGATATAAGGTATAAGCTAACTTCGTGAAGCTAAGTGTAAGACTCTTAAGGGATCTCTGGGTTGTATTGCATTGTTTTTCTGGATTCACTTTGCATTTCCTCTAGTTGTAGACACCTGTGTCCTGCAACCCCCCTATTGCTACTTTAGGTGAGACTTCATCTACTTCATAGGTGTTGTTGAAAGGGCCAATAGTTAGGGTTTGTTGGTACATTGTTTGAGTTGAAACCTGGGTATGCCCCTGTGCCAACAGGTCTGTGTAGACTACAAAATCCTTAACTCTACCTGTGTGCATGAACCTTTTACAACACCTTTTACTGATGAGGTTCTAGAATAGGTTGCGGGGAAATATTCTTACTCATTTACAGATGGATTTTCGGGGTATCACCAAGTAAGGATTGCTGAAGAGGACAAAAAGAAGACCACATTCATAATAGAATGGGAGTCATTTGCATACAATATGATGCCATTCGACCTAAAGAATGCCCCTGCAGTTTTCTCCAGGATTGTAATAGTATCTTTATGAGAATTTATCCACAAGTTATAGAAGTTTATATGGATGATTGTTTGGTACATATCCTGCTCAAGGAACATGTAGCACTACTACATTTGATGTTTGATAGATGTAGAGAATTGCAGATATCGTTGAACCTCATAAAGTGTACCTTCTGTGTGCCACATGGAAATTTGTTGGGCCACATAGTATGTTGAGAGGGAGTACTAGTAGACCTAGCAAAATTTGTGGTTATTTTGAACATGCTTCCACCTATGAGTGCTAAGAAGTTGCGATCCACACTGGGGCACACAGGGTACTATCACAGGTTTATCAGAAGATATGAAAATATCACTGCACTGATGTAAAATCTACTAAAGAAGGCCAAAGTGTTCCAATGGACCCCAGAATATGATAAAGCATTCGAGACCCTAAAGGAGAATCTCGACACATCACCTATTCTGATATTTCCAAATTGGGAAAACGAATTTTACGTCCACGCAGATGCTTCAGGTATTGCCTTGGGAGCTATCTTAGTGAAACCAGGAGATGGAGCCATGGATCATCCTATCTATTTTGCGAGAAGGAAGTTGTCGCAAGCTGAGAGAAACTATACAATGATAGAAAGGGAGGTTTTAGCTATGATTTACGCTTTGCAAAAGTTTAGACATTATTTGTTAGGTTCTCATTTTAAGTTCTTTATGGATCATTTTGCATTAAAATATCTAGTTAACAAACCTAGATAGTTTGTTGGAAGGGAGAATATGTAGATGGTTTATACTATTTCAGGAATTTTCTTTTGAAGTGATCATTAAGCCTGGAATATGAAACGTAGGGCCTGATCACCTATCTATATTAGAGTCAGGGGAAAGTGGTGGAGCAGTCGATGATCAGCTCCTAGATTGAGACTTGTTCTGGGTTGAGTCCATACAATAGTACCTGGAAGACATAGTAGTATTCTTAAGTACATGAGCCTGCCTAGAAACATATTCCGCAACCCAAAAATACCATATGGTGGTTAGAGCAGCAAACTATCAGTTGATTGCCGAGAAATTATATAAATTGGGACTAGATAGTATCCTCAGGAGATGTGTCTTGGACCATGAAAGACAAGATATTCTGTGGGAGTGCCACAATGGAGTTGCGGGAGGTCATGTGGGAGGAATGGCCACTACACAAAAAGTTCTCCAAGCTAGACTATGGTGGGCCGCACTCTTCAAGGATTTAAAGTCATACGCTAGATCATGCGATGTGTGTCAAAGAGTAGGTAAGCCATCACGACGAGATGAATTTCCACTTCAACCAGTTCGAGCCTTACGAGCATTTGAGAAGTGGGCAGTTGATTTCATTGGGTCGATCAACCCCACAACCAAGAATTCCAAGGCTAGGTACAATATTACCACAACTGACTACCTTACATGGTGGGCTGAGGCAACAATTGTTCAGGATTTTTCGACCGATAATGCTACTAGGTTCATTTTTGAAGATATTATTAGTCAATTTGGATGTCCTAGAAGTTTGATCAGTGATCAGGGAACTCACTTTATTAGTAGTACCATAACAAATCTTACAACAAAGTTCTTGATCCAACATCATAAAAGTAGTCCCTACCACTCACAATCCAATGGAACAGTAGAGGCATTTAACAAGTGTTGGCCCTTGACCAAGTTTTGAGGATTCTTGGTCATGTTTGACCTAATTTTGGGACTTTGACAGGCTGTCGAAGGTTGAGCGCAAGATGAAGTAGAGATCACGGGATCTCTAACCCTTTTAGGGCCCTTTTTGGGATTCAGGATTATGTAATGGGAATGGGATGTCAGCCCATGGGTTTACCCATTTTTAGGCCTATTTTGTAATGTATAAATAAGTAACTGTGTGAGGCTTGCAAGGCTAGTGCAAGTAACTGTAAGAGACTATGTGAAGGCTTCGTGTTGTACCCTAGCTAGAAGAAGGAGGATCTGTCGAAGTGTGCACATATATCCTATCTTCTATAGAGTAGAACTTGGATGCTAGGTGCCTGTAAGAAGCTTGACCAAAGATAATAAAGAAGAGAAGAGTTGGTTGACGTAGCCCGGGGGTGGGGTTGGACCACGTACATGCTGTCTTGCTATGATTTCTGCGATGTATTGATGTGTTTATGTGTTTACTAGCTTAGTGATTTAATATAGATGAATGATCTGTTGATGCTTAGTGCTTAATAATATGGATGGATGTTACATCTGACTTATGTACATATGCTTAGTGATTAAATACCTTAGATATAAATGAATACTATGATACTCTGTAATTAGGGTTTAACTGCGTTGTAACTAAGACTGGATATTGATGAATGTTAAACTGTTGAGTGCTCTGTTAAGTGTTAGAATCACAGATCTGTGTCCCAGCTAAGGTTGCAGACATCTGAGTCCTGCAACCACCCCTACCTCTACCTCAGGTGAGACTTCCTCTGCTTTGCAGGTGTTGCCGAAAGGGCCGGTAGTTAGGGTTTTGTTGGTGAGTTGTTGTAGCATTGAACCCTGGGTTTTCCACTGTGCCAACAAATGGTTCTGTTGTCGAGAACTAAAACTGTGATTGCTGGGAACTGAGAAAGAAGAATCTTTGTGCAAAGATCCGAACTGAAAGTATGATTGTTGGGAACTGAGGAAAAAGGAGCTTTGTGTGAACATCTGAAATGAAAAAGAGAAAATATTTGTGCATAGAACTGTTTCCCTAATACATAGCACTACTTGATCTGTGGAGCTATGTGCCAAGAGGAAGGGTCAGATCTGAAGAAAAGAGTTCATATATGAAGAAAAGAGGTAAGATTTGGGAGCTTTGTGCCCTGATAAAGGTGAAAGTGAGAATAAAGAGGTAATACCTGTAAGCTTTGTGCTCTGTAGAAGTAAGATAAGTGGAAATTTTTGTTTCTAGAGTATGAATCTAGGTATGTTTGATAATATTTGTCCTATCTTGAAAAATAGGGCACTTATAGAAGAAACAAGATTTGATATGAGTAGATTTGATAAGAATAGTGAAAGATATGTTATACCTATGCATAAAGAGAATGTTTGGACTAACAAATGGATGCAAGACCCTAGAAAGAATTTGTTGCAGGTTAGCTACCATGATCCTAGCGCGCAATACAAGAGAGGATGGGTATAATTTAAGAGAAAGAGAGGATTAACCCTTTGTTACAGTTGCAGAAAACTAGGACATCTTGCTAAGGAATTCCCTGGAAGAAGACCTAGTTTCCTCTGTTGCAAAGCTATGGACCATGAAGTATTGGATTTCCCTAGAATGATTGCTAAGGTTGAAAAGATGAATATGAGACAAGAAGACCATGAGAAAGGTCAAGCAACTGAGATTATGGAAGAACCCTAGAAAGAATCAGAAAAAGTATTTCTACAAATGAAAGAAACCCTGAATAACCATCGACATATCAGCTTATTAGAGATCTTCAAAGAAAAAGAGTGAATTGAAACAAGAATAGGAGACTTCGACATTGACTGTGTTTTGGATGAGGAAACACAGGTGAATATCATGANAGAAACACAGTTCTGTGGATGTAGCCCTAGGGAGACAGTGAACCATGTAAATCTTGTTGTTCTTTGTGGTTGATGATGCGTTATTTGTTATCTGTTATAATTTTATTGCATGGTTGTTTTCCCTATTAAAGATATAAGGTATAAGCTAACTTCGTGAAGCTAAGTGTAAGACTCTTAAGGGATCTTTGGGTTGTATTGCATTGTTTTTCTGGATTCACTTTGCATTTCCTCTAGTTGTAGACACATGTGTCCTGCAACCCCCCTATTGCTACTTCGGGTGAGACTTCATCTGCTTCATAGGTGTTGTTGAAAGGGCCAGTAGTTAGGGTTTGTTGGTACATTATTTGAGTTGAAACCTGGGTATGCCCCTGTGCCAACAGGTCTGTGTAGACTACAAAATCCTTAACTCTACCTGTGTGCATGAACCTTTTCCAACACCTTTTACTGATGAGGTTCTAGAATAGGTTGCGGGGAAATATTCTTACTCATTTACAGATGGATTTTTGGGGTATCACCAAGTAAGGATTGCTGAAGAGGACAAAAATAAGACCACATTCATAATAGAATGGGAGTCATTTGCATACAATATGATGCCATTCGACCTAAAGAATGCCCCTGCAGTTTTCTCCAGGATTGTAATAGTATCTTTATGAGAATTTATCCACAAGTTATAGAAGTTTATATGGATGATTGTTTGGTACATATCCTGCTCAAGGAACATGTAGCACTACTACATTTGATGTTTGATAGATGTAGAGAATTGCAGATATCGTTGAACCTCATAAAGTGTACCTTCTGTGTGCCACATGGAAATTTGTTGGGCCACATAGTATGTTGAGAGGGAGTACTAGTAGACCTAGCAAAATTTGTGGTTATTTTGAACATGCTTCCACCTATGAGTGCTAAGAAGTTGCGATCCACACTGGGGCACACAGGGTACTATCACAGGTTTATCAGAAGATATGAAAATATCACTGCACTGATGTAAAATCTACTAAAGAAGGCCAAAGTGTTCCAATGGACCCCAGAATATGATAAAGCATTCGAGACCCTAAAGGAGAATCTCGACACATCACCTATTCTGATATTTCCAAATTGGGAAAACGAATTTTACGTCCACGCAGATGCTTCAGGTATTGCCTTGGGAGCTATCTTAGTGAAACCAGGAGATGGAGCCATGGATCATCCTATCTATTTTGCGAGAAGGAAGTTGTCGCAAGCTGAGAGAAACTATACAATGATAGAAAGGGAGGTTTTAGCTATGATTTACGCTTTGCAAAAGTTTAGACATTATTTGTTAGGTTCTCATTTTAAGTTCTTTATGGATCATTTTGCATTAAAATATCTAGTTAACAAACCTAGATAGTTTGTTGGAAGGGAGAATATGTAGATGGTTTATACTATTTCAGGAATTTTCTTTTGAAGTGATCATTAAGCCTGGAATATGAAACGTAGGGCCTGATCACCTATCTATATTAGAGTCAGGGGAAAGTGGTGGAGCAGTCGATGATCAGCTCCTAGATTGAGACTTGTTCTGGGTTGAGTCCATACAATAGTACCTGGAAGACATAGTAGTATTCTTAAGTACATGAGCCTGCCTAGAAACATATTCCGCAACCCAAAAATACCATATGGTGGTTAGAGCAGCAAACTATCAGTTGATTGCCGAGAAATTATATAAATTGGGACTAGATAGTATCCTCAGGAGATGTGTCTTGGACCATGAAAGACAAGATATTCTGTGGGAGTGCCACAATGGAGTTGCGGGAGGTCATGTGGGAGGAATGGCCACTACACAAAAAGTTCTCCAAGCTAGACTATGGTGGGCCGCACTCTTCAAGGATTTAAAGTCATACGCTAGATCATGCGATGTGTGTCAAAGAGTAGGTAAGCCATCACGACGAGATGAATTTCCACTTCAACCAGTTCGAGCCTTACGAGCATTTGAGAAGTGGGCAGTTGATTTCATTGGGTCGATCAACCCCACAACCAAGAATTCCAAGGCTAGGTACAATATTACCACAACTGACTACCTTACATGGTGGGCTGAGGCAACAATTGTTCAGGATTTTTCGACCGATAATGCTACTAGGTTCATTTTTGAAGATATTATTAGTCAATTTGGATGTCCTAGAAGTTTGATCAGTGATCAGGGAACTCACTTTATTAGTAGTACCATAACAAATCTTACAACAAAGTTCTTGATCCAACATCATAAAAGTAGTCCCTACCACTCACAATCCAATGGAACAGTAGAGGCATTTAACAAGTGTTGGCCCTTGACCAAGTTTTGAGGATTCTTGGTCATGTTTGACCTAATTTTGGGACTTTGACAGGCTGTCGAAGGTTGAGCGCAAGATGAAGTAGAGATCACGGGATCTCTAACCCTTTTAGGGCCCTTTTTGGGATTCAGGATTATGTAATGGGAATGGGATGTCAGCCCATGGGTTTACCCATTTTTAGGCCTATTTTGTAATGTATAAATAAGTAACTGTGTGAGGCTTGCAAGGCTAGTGCAAGTAACTGTAAGAGACTATGTGAAGGCTTCGTGTTGTACCCTAGCTAGAAGAAGGAGGATCTGTCGAAGTGTGCACATATATCCTATCTTCTATAGAGTAGAACTTGGATGCTAGGTGCCTGTAAGAAGCTTGACCAAAGATAATAAAGAAGAGAAGAGTTGGTTGACGTAGCCCGGGGGTGGGGTTGGACCACGTACATGCTGTCTTGCTATGATTTCTGCGATGTATTGATGTGTTTATGTGTTTACTAGCTTAGTGATTTAATATAGATGAATGATCTGTTGATGCTTAGTGCTTAATAATATGGATGGATGTTACATCTGACTTATGTACATATGCTTAGTGATTAAATACCTTAGATATAAATGAATACTATGATACTCTGTAATTAGGGTTTAACTGCGTTGTAACTAAGACTGGATATTGATGAATGTTAAACTGTTGAGTGCTCTGTTAAGTGTTAGAATCACAGATCTGTGTCCCAGCTAAGGTTGCAGACATCTGAGTCCTGCAACCACCCCTACCTCTACCTCAGGTGAGACTTCCTCTGCTTTGCAGGTGTTGCCGAAAGGGCCGGTAGTTAGGGTTTTGTTGGTGAGTTGTTGTAGCATTGAACCCTGGGTTTTCCACTGTGCCAACAAATGGTTCTGTTGTCGAGAACTAAAACTGTGATTGCTGGGAACTGAGAAAGAAGAATCTTTGTGCAAAGATCCGAACTGAAAGTATGATTGTTGGGAACTGAGGAAAAAGGAGCTTTGTGTGAACATCTGAAATGAAAAAGAGAAAATATTTGTGCATAGAACTGTTTCCCTAATACATAGCACTACTTGATCTGTGGAGCTATGTGCCAAGAGGAAGGGTCAGATCTGAAGAAAAGAGTTCATATATGAAGAAAAGAGGTAAGATTTGGGAGCTTTGTGCCCTGATAAAGGTGAAAGTGAGAATAAAGAGGTAATACCTGTAAGCTTTGTGCTCTGTAGAAGTAAGATAAGTGGAAATTTTTGTTTCTAGAGTATGAATCTAGGTATGTTTGATAATATTTGTCCTATCTTGAAAAATAGGGCACTTATAGAAGAAACAAGATTTGATATGAGTAGATTTGATAAGAATAGTGAAAGATATGTTATACCTATGCATAAAGAGAATGTTTGGACTAACAAATGGATGCAAGACCCTAGAAAGAATTTGTTGCAGGTTAGCTACCATGATCCTAGCGCGCAATACAAGAGAGGATGGGTATAATTTAAGAGAAAGAGAGGATTAACCCTTTGTTACAGTTGCAGAAAACTAGGACATCTTGCTAAGGAATTCCCTGGAAGAAGACCTAGTTTCCTCTGTTGCAAAGCTATGGACCATGAAGTATTGGATTTCCCTAGAATGATTGCTAAGGTTGAAAAGATGAATATGAGACAAGAAGACCATGAGAAAGGTCAAGCAACTGAGATTATGGAAGAACCCTAGAAAGAATCAGAAAAAGTATTTCTACAAATGAAAGAAACCCTGAATAACCATCGACATATCAGCTTATTAGAGATCTTCAAAGAAAAAGAGTGAATTGAAACAAGAATAGGAGACTTCGACATTGACTGTGTTTTGGATGAGGAAACACAGGTGAATATCATGAYARAAAKAACTTGGGAACTTTTAGRGGAGCCTACTATGATTCCTTCATTGGGAGGAATAGGATTATTCAGAGGAAAACTGATAACCCTATGTGGAAGACTTACCCAGATATCTATGAGTGCTCATGGAACYTCGACAGAGGAAGAATTTGAAGTTGTTAAATTTAYTGAGAACAACTCTCCATTTTCTATGTTACTAGGAAAACCTTGGATTGAAGGAGACCAAGACAGAAGGAAATAAGAAGAAGTCTTAGAACAAAAGAAGCAAGAGTTGAAAGATTTCATGACTAGGAGGATCACACACTTGATTGAAGAACAGGAGAACCGAGCGAAGCTATTTAAAACCAGAGACTTGGATGTCAAAGTGGGAAGAAAACTATAATACATACAGATGACTGAAGTACCTATTCCAGATACAAATGAAGTATTACCCCTGATTTCTAGGAAAGAATCTCAACAACGCAAAGTTACTCTGCCAAAAGAAGATAAGAATCAGAGTGTAAAAAAGAATTATGAGACGAAGCTCACTGAAAAGAAGGCTAGAAAACTAAGTAAGAAGAGAGATAAGATCAAAAAGTTACAGAAGGTTCCAGAGGGAACTTCACAGAAGGAAAATTTGCAAAATTAGAACTTCATCGGGATATCAGAATTGCATCACATGACACTTCACCATGGCGAAGCAATATAGCCATTGGGAACAACATAACTGTTAGACCGACAACCCGAATGGGTAGAAAGGAATTTATGGTCAGAAAGTTCACCACAGAACTGTTGGGATCGTCCCATAACGGAAATAACTGAGTTAATGAAGGCTTCTCACCCATTGGAAGAGATCTGTTGCCAATTTATCTATTTATCCCATCGTGCCACACAACGAGAACACTTTTTCCAACCGTGATTATCTGAGCTCGCAGAATAGTTTATTTTGCATAGTGATCATTGCGCTATTGCCATCCATCCCATTGCATTGAGAAGTTACCATTCAAACCCGAGATATTCAACCATGAGCGTGTATGTCCGAAGAACTTAGTGCATTCTAAGAGTATTTGAAGGAAGTGCTCATCCAACTCATGATTGAAAGAGTAATGTCTGAAAGAGTGATGTCTGTGGGTGTACAATCATCATCAACGGGAGGAGTGAAATCCTTTTCGGCGACTACTTGTAGAGTCGGACCATCCCAACCATCAGCAAAAAAGAGAACCAAACATAGAGATGACCTAGAAAATGTGAAGATGATCCCAACCATATTTCCTGACTACATCCCACCTCTGGCTAGCGCGGTGAGTCATGATAGAGTGCCAAGATATTTCGAGTACACCATGGTTACTATGTACCTCCTGAAGGGGATACGCAAAGTTCAAGCGCAACAGGACAAGATCACAGCGTTGAAGTTCAATGACTTCAACCTCGGAGATGGCAAGAACTATAGTATGCTCGCCCCGTATAAATACCGGACCAGGATGAAGGGTAAGAACTCAAATATAATATCCCAGCCATGGGCGATGAACCTTACGTAGTCCACCCTGTTAAATGTAATGAAAATCCCACACTTTGGAAGGCACCAGGAAGTCAACGTCTGTGTCAAGCTACTCCTTTCATGTTACCATAGAAGCTACTTATGGATAGACCATTGTATCACAGTCGATCTGACATTGATCCATAGGATCACTGGATTAAGTATGCAAGGACCTGACCTGCAGGAGTTCTATCCAGGAAAAGCCACATATCACGCACTAGCACAGAAGATCAAGGATACATACAACGATGTTGAAAAGGGGACGTTAGGTTACAAGGTAGCCTCCATCCAGAATGGTGCAGTGTTCCTAGCCTTCCAGTTAATAGTTGGAAAGTTATTAAGGAAGAACCAACCCACACATGCCACAGTCTTTGTCGTTCACCTTGCAGGGAAGTGCGTGGAAGGGTTACAGATGAATTGGGTGAAGTACCTAGTTAATGAGCTGGAACTAGACTATCGCGAAGAACAAGATCAGGGCTATGAGTTTCACTTTAGTTGGCTCTTGATCCTCATCGCCTCTATTGCCTGGGAGATGCCGGAAGGTGCGACCTTTCTGAATATTGAACCATTTGAGCCGCTTGCTGCGAATTTCACCACACTCTGGTACTCAAGTGATATGAACAAATAATGGCAGTCGAATGTTGTTTTTCACACATATTACCTTCAGTTGAAGAGAGCCATCGAAGTTGAACCTCTCATGACTCTGAACACTCTACAAAGGTTCTGACCCTTGATGAATTTCTGCTCAGATCAACACTTCATCTACATTACAACGTGAGTCGATGAACATAAGGAGCAACTTCAGTGATACTACAAACTCACGAAAGAGGACCTTGAGAAGATCACCAAGGACTGGTACGTAGACCTCCTTATCCCCGCTGACCCTACAGAGATGTCTGACCCTGAACTGGATAGCCCGAAGGCCAACCAAAAAGAACATAACACACCCATCACCAGTAGAAAGAAGAATATTGAAGAGGTCCAAGACTTAAGAAATGCCTTAGGAAAGACTTCTTCAATATCACCTGACCGAGGGGGTGATGATGAAGTAGAAGAGATAAATGAAAAAGGATATGAAAAGAATCAAGGTGAAGTAACATTTCCCAGAGACGAGGTTGATCCCCTGAATAAGAGGAAGGTTTCTCCCCCAAAACCTTCTTCCCAGAAGAAATACAGAGACACCGTGACCAAGATGAAGACTGTGCTCACTACTGATGATTTTGACTTCATCATAGCAGCCCTAAATGACGCTTCGTTGGAAATCGTGGAGAAACAAGAAGCTAAGTAGGGGGGAATGTACGATAGAATTAAGGTCTACCTCCGAGGGGTACAACAGGCCCTTCGGCCCAGCCACGCAGTGTCCACTGTGCCCCCTGCCATATGGAGAACCGGAGTTGGGAGATGAGTCAGCCCAACTCCACCGACTATTTGATGTCGTTGAAGCTCGCCTTCATCACGCACAAGAAACAGAACAAGCCACCCAGGCCTTGAATAAAGTGCAAGGAGTACTCATAAAACAACGTTGACTTGTAGAATAGGAGAAGGTTTCTCTTCAAGAAAAGTTTGAAGAAGAGAAATCACAGATACAAGAAGAAAAAGAACAGTTGCTCCCAGAGCAACTCGAAGTGAAAGAATAAGTCAACAGAGCACTCCACTCTGTGATAGGATTAGAACCATAGGTAGAAGACCGAGTCACGCATCAAGTAGAGAAACTTGCAGAATCTATCCAGTAGCTACAACAACGAATATTAGTCTTAGAGCTCTGCACCATACCCGACACCCCGCAGGATGTAAGGGATCAAAGAGAAGCAACTGCTCGAAGTGCAGTTGAAAGAATCAAATTCCTTGCCATGGAGTGCAAGAAACTGAGTGGTTGCAGTGCCTAGACATATGAGAGACTCACTGAGAATACAGAATTGAAGGCATTGGAGTTACAACTAGAGGAAGTGAAGCAGTAAGCCAAGACAATACAGGCACAGTTGAAGCCCCTGTCAACTGTGGAAAGAATGAAGAAATCCCAAGAGTAGTGCACTGCCCAAGAACAGGTCCACACTATTCAAATTAGAATTATGGAAGTAACTTAGAGGCTCCAACCTGTCCAGGATGAGTCTTACCAATTGTTCACAGAGATCGAAGGCTGAGGAGTGGAACTAGAGCAAGTCATCATTGCAGTTGAACAACGCCTACAGGGACCTGTCAACGAAGCAGTCATACAAGAGTTTGTTGGACAGGAGGTCACGACACAACAACAAGTCGAAGTAGCTCAAGCCATGCTCGAGGATTTTGAAGCAGAACTAGTCAGATCAGAGTAACTTGGGATGAGTCACAGGTGAGTGTTGGGGGCATGTTAACCCTTGACCAAGTTTTGAGGATTCTTGGTCATGTTTGACCTAATTTTGGGACTTCGACAGGATGTCGAAGGATGAACGCAAAATGAAGTGGATATTGCGAGATATTAGCCTATTTTAGGGCCCTTTTTGGGATTCAACATTATGTAATGAGCATGGGATGTCGGCCGATGGGTTTACCCATGTTTAGGCCTATTTTGTAATGTATAAATAAGTATCTAGGTGATGTAAGAAGGAGAGACCTAGTAGGTCGGTGTGCTAAGTGATAGAGTTCGATCTATGTNTGAGAACAACTCTCCATTTTCTATGTTACTAGGAAAACCTTGGATTGAAGGAGACCAAGACAGAAGGAAATAAGAAGAAGTCTTAGAACAAAAGAAGCAAGAGTTGAAAGATTTCATGACTAGGAGGATCACACACTTGATTGAAGAACAGGAGAACCGAGCGAAGCTATTTAAAACCAGAGACTTGGATGTCAAAGTGGGAAGAAAACTATAATACATACAGATGACTGAAGTACCTATTCCAGATACAAATGAAGTATTACCCCTGATTTCTAGGAAAGAATCTCAACAACGCAAAGTTACTCTGCCAAAAGAAGATAAGAATCAGAGTGTAAAAAAGAATTATGAGACGAAGCTCACTGAAAAGAAGGCTAGAAAACTAAGTAAGAAGAGAGATAAGATCAAAAAGTTACAGAAGGTTCCAGAGGGAACTTCACAGAAGGAAAATTTGCAAAATTAGAACTTCATCGGGATATCAGAATTGCATCACATGACACTTCACCATGGCGAAGCAATATAGCCATTGGGAACAACATAACTGTTAGACCGACAGCCCGAATGGTTAGAAAGGAATTTATGGTCAGAAATTTCACCACAGAAATGTTGGGATCGTCCCATAACGGAAAGAACTGAGTTAATGAAGGATTCTCACCCATTGGAAGAGATCCGTTTCCAATTTATCTATTTATCCCATCGTGCCACACAACGAGAACACTTTTTCCAACCGTGACTATGTGAGCTCGCAGAATAGTTTATCTTGCACAATGATCATTGCGCTATTGCCATCCATCCCATTGCATTGATAAGTTACCATTCAAACCCGAGATATTCAACCATGAGCGTGTATGTCCGAAGAACTTAGTGCATTATAAGAGTCTTTGAAGGAAGTGCTCATCCAACTCATGATTGAAAGAGTAATGTCTGAAAGAGTGATTTCTGTGGGTGTACAAGCATCATCGACGGGAGGAGTGAAATCCTTTTCGGCGACTACTTGTAGATTCGGACCATCCCAACCATTAACAAAAAAGAGAACCAAACATAGAGATGACCTAGAAAATGTGAAGATGATCCCAACCATATTTCCTGACTACATCCCACCTCTGGCTAGCGCGGTTAGTCGTGATAGAGTGCCAAGAGATTTCGAGTACACCATGGTTACTATGTACCTCCTGAAGGGGATACGCAAAGTTCAAGCGCAACAGGACAAGATCACAGCGTTGAAGTTCAATGACTTCAACCTCGGAGATCTCAAGAACTATAGTATGCTCGCCCCGTATAAATACCTGACCAGGATGAAGGGTAAGAAATCAAATATAATATCCCAGCCATGGGCGATGAACCTTACATAGTCCACCCTGTTAAATGTAATGAAAATCCCACACTTTGGAAGGCACCAGGAAGTCAACGTCTGTGTCAAGATACTCCTTTCATGTTACCATGGAAGCTACTTATGGATAGACCATTGTATCACAGTCGATCTAACATTGATCCATAGGATCACTGGATTAAGTATGCAAGGACCTGACCTGCAGGAGTTCTATCCAGGAAAAGCCACATATCACGCACTAGCACAGAAGATCAAGGATACATACAACGATGTTGAAAAGGGGACGTTAGGTTACAAGGTAGCCTCCATCCAGAATGGTGCAGTGTTCCTAGCCTTCCAGTTAATAGTTGGAAAGTTATTAAGGAAGAACCAACCCACACATGCCACAGTCTTTGTCGTTCACCTTGCAGGGAAGTGCGTGGAAGGGTTACAGATGAATTGGGTGAAGTACCTAGTTAATGAGCTGGAACTAGACTATCGCGAAGAACAAGATCAGGGCTATGAGTTTCACTTTAGTTGGCTCTTGATCCTCATCGCCTCTATTGCCTGGGAGATGCCGGAAGGTGCGACCTTTCTGAATATTGAACCATTTGAGCCGCTTGCTGCGAATTTCACCACACTCTGGTACTCAAGTGATATGAACAAATAATGGCAGTCGAATGTTGTTTTTCACACATATTACCTTCAGTTGAAGAGAGCCATCGAAGTTGAACCTCTCATGACTCTGAACACTCTACAAAGGTTCTGACCCTTGATGAATTTCTGCTCAGATCAACACTTCATCTACATTACAACGTGAGTCGATGAACATAAGGAGCAACTTCAGTGATACTACAAACTCACGAAAGAGGACCTTGAGAAGATCACCAAGGACTGGTACGTAGACCTCCTTATCCCCGCTGACCCTACAGAGATGTCTGACCCTGAACTGGATAGCCCGAAGGCCAACCAAAAAGAACATAACACACCCATCACCAGTAGAAAGAAGAATATTGAAGAGGTCCAAGACTTAAGAAATGCCTTAGGAAAGACTTCTTCAATATCACCTGACCGAGGGGGTGATGATGAAGTAGAAGAGATAAATGAAAAAGGATATGAAAAGAATCAAGGTGAAGTAACATTTCCCAGAGACGAGGTTGATCCCCTGAATAAGAGGAAGGTTTCTCCCCCAAAACCTTCTTCCCAGAAGAAATACAGAGACACCGTGACCAAGATGAAGACTGTGCTCACTACTGATGATTTTGACTTCATCATAGCAGCCCTAAATGACGCTTCGTTGGAAATCGTGGAGAAACAAGAAGCTAAGTAGGGGGGAATGTACGATAGAATTAAGGTCTACCTCCGAGGGGTACAACAGGCCCTTCGGCCCAGCCACGCAGTGTCCACTGTGCCCCCTGCCATATGGAGAACCGGAGTTGGGAGATGAGTCAGCCCAACTCCACCGACTATTTGATGTCGTTGAAGCTCGCCTTCATCACGCACAAGAAACAGAACAAGCCACCCAGGCCTTGAATAAAGTGCAAGGAGTACTCATAAAACAACGTTGACTTGTAGAATAGGAGAAGGTTTCTCTTCAAGAAAAGTTTGAAGAAGAGAAATCACAGATACAAGAAGAAAAAGAACAGTTGCTCCCAGAGCAACTCGAAGTGAAAGAATAAGTCAACAGAGCACTCCACTCTGTGATAGGATTAGAACCATAGGTAGAAGACCGAGTCACGCATCAAGTAGAGAAACTTGCAGAATCTATCCAGTAGCTACAACAACGAATATTAGTCTTAGAGCTCTGCACCATACCCGACACCCCGCAGGATGTAAGGGATCAAAGAGAAGCAACTGCTCGAAGTGCAGTTGAAAGAATCAAATTCCTTGCCATGGAGTGCAAGAAACTGAGTGGTTGCAGTGCCTAGACATATGAGAGACTCACTGAGAATACAGAATTGAAGGCATTGGAGTTACAACTAGAGGAAGTGAAGCAGTAAGCCAAGACAATACAGGCACAGTTGAAGCCCCTGTCAACTGTGGAAAGAATGAAGAAATCCCAAGAGTAGTGCACTGCCCAAGAACAGGTCCACACTATTCAAATTAGAATTATGGAAGTAACTTAGAGGCTCCAACCTGTCCAGGATGAGTCTTACCAATTGTTCACAGAGATCGAAGGCTGAGGAGTGGAACTAGAGCAAGTCATCATTGCAGTTGAACAACGCCTACAGGGACCTGTCAACGAAGCAGTCATACAAGAGTTTGTTGGACAGGAGGTCACGACACAACAACAAGTCGAAGTAGCTCAAGCCATGCTCGAGGATTTTGAAGCAGAACTAGTCAGATCAGAGTAACTTGGGATGAGTCACAGGTGAGTGTTGGGGGCATGTTAACCCTTGACCAAGTTTTGAGGATTCTTGGTCATGTTTGACCTAATTTTGGGACTTCGACAGGATGTCGAAGGATGAACGCAAAATGAAGTGGATATTGCGAGATATTAGCCTATTTTAGGGCCCTTTTTGGGATTCAACATTATGTAATGAGCATGGGATGTCGGCCGATGGGTTTACCCATGTTTAGGCCTATTTTGTAATGTATAAATAAGTATCTAGGTGATGTAAGAAGGAGAGACCTAGTAGGTCGGTGTGCTAAGTGATAGAGTTCGATCTATGTGATCAAGAGTTGTAAGTTCTTTGTGCATATTGTGTGAGGCTTGCAAGGCTAGTGCATGTAACTGTAAGAGACTGTGTGAAGGATTGGTGTTGTACTCTAGATAGAAGAAGGAGGATCTAGTGGAGTGTGCATAAATCTCTTGTCTTCTGTGGAGTATAACATGGATGCTAGGTGCCTGTAAGAAGCTTGAACAAAGATAATAAATAAGAGAAGAGTTGGTGGACGTAGCCCCAGGGTGGGGGTGAACCACGTACATGCTGTGGTGTTATTCTTTCTGCGATGTATTGATGTGTTTATGTGTTTACTTGCTTAGTGATTTAATATAGATGAATGATCTGTTGATTCTTAGTGCTTAATAATATGGATGGATGTTAGATCTGACTTATGTACATATTCTTAGTGCTTAAATACCTTAGATCTGAATGAATACTGTGATACTCTGTAATTAGGGTTTAATTGCGTTGTAACTAAGACTGGATATTGATGAATGTTAAACTGTTGAGTTCTCTGTTAAGTGTTAGAATCACAGACCTGTGTCCTAGCTAAGGTTCCAGACATCTAAGTCCTGCAACCACCCTTGCCTCTACCTGGGGTGGGACTTTATCTGCTTTACAGGTGTTGCCGAAAGGGTCGGTAGTTAGGGTTTTGTTGGTGCATTGTTGTAGTGTTGAACCCTAGGTCTGCCCTTGTGCCAACAACAATATTATGGAGAGAGGGTTAACAAAGGTTTTTTGGGCAAACAAGGAATATTGGGATGATAGAGTTCCATCAATACTATGGGCTTACAGGAAAACCACAAAGAAACTCCACAAGTACACTCCATTTCAGCTAGTTTATGGGAAAGAGGGTGTGGTGCCTACATAATTCATTTATCCAAGTTTGTACATTACANGCTCCTGATCCTCATCGCTTCTGTTGCCTGGGAGATGCCGAAAGGTGCGACCTTTCTGAATATTGAACCGTTTGAGCCGCTTGCTGCGAATTTCACCACACTCTGGTACTCAAGTGATATGAACAAATAATGGCAGTCGAATGTTGTTTTTCACACATATTACCTTCAGCTGAAGAGAGCCATCGAAGTTGAACCTCTCATGACTCTGAACACTCTACAAAGGTTCTGACCCTTGATGAATTTATGCTCAGATCAACACTTCATCTACATTACAACGTGAGTCGGTGAACATAAGGAGAAACTTCAGTGATACTACAAACTCACGAAAGAGGACCTTGAGAAGATCACTAAGGACTGGTCTGTAGACCTCCTTATCCCCGCTAACCCTACAGAGATGTCTGACCCTGAACTGGATAGCCCGAAGGCCAACCAAAAAGAACATAACACACCCATCACTAGTAGAAAGAAGAATATTGAAGAGGTCCAAGACTTAAGAAATGCCTTAGGCAAGACTTCTTCAATATCACCTGACCGAGGGGGTGATGATGAAGTAGAAGAGATAAATGACAAAGGATATGAAAATAAGCAAGGTGAAGTAACATTGCCCAGAGACGAGGTTGATCCCCTGAATAAGAGGAAGGTTTCTCCCCCAAAACCTTCTTCCCGGAAGAAATACAGAGACACCGTGACCAAGATGAAGACTGTGCTCACTACTGATGATTTTGACTTCATCATAGCAGCCCTAAATGACACTTCGTTGGAAATCATGGAGAAACAAGAAGCTAAGTAGGGGGGAATGTATGATAGAATTAAGGTCTACCTCCGAGGGGTACAACAGGCCCTTCGGCCCAGCCACGCAGTGTCCACTGTGCCCCCTACCATATGGAGAACCAGAGTTGGGAGATGAGTCAGCCCAACTCCACCGACTTTTTGATGTGGTTGAAGCTCGCCTTCATCACGCACAAGAAACAGAACAATCCACCCAGGCCTTGAATAAAGTGCAGGGAGTACTCATAAAACAACGTTGACTTGTAGAATAGGAGAAGGTTTCTCTTCAAGAAAAGTTTGAAGAAGAGAAATCACAGATGTAAGAAGAAAAAGAACAGTTGCTCCCAGAGCAACTCGAAGTGAAAGAATAAGTCAACATATCACTCCACTCTGTGATAGGATTAGAGCCATAGGTAGAAGACCGAGTCACGCATCAAGTAGAGAAACTTGCAGAACCTATCCTGTAGCTACAACAACGAATATTAGTCTTAGAGATCTACACCATACCCGACACCCTGCAGGATGTAAGGGATCAAAGAGAAGCAACTGCTCAAAGTGCAGTTGAAAGAATCAAATTCCTTGCCATGGAGTGCAAGAAACTGAGTGGTTGCAGTGCCTGGACATATGAGAGACTCACTGAGAATACAAAATTGAAGGCATTGGAGTTACAACTAGAGGAAGTGAAGCAGTAAGCCAAGACAATACAGGCACAGTTGAAGCCCCTGTCAACTGTGGAAAGAATGAAGAAATCCAAAGAGTAGTGCACTGCCCAACAACAGGTCCACACTATTCAAAGTAGAATTATGGAAGTAACTTAGAGGCTCCAACCTGTCCAGGATGAGTCTTACCAATTGTTCACAGAGATTGAAGGTTGAGGAGTGGAACTGGAGCAAGTCGTCATTACAGTTGAACAATGCCTACAGGGACCTGTCAATGAAGCAGTCATACAAGAGTTTGTTGGACAGGAGGTCACGACACAACAACAAGTCGAAGTAGCTCAAGCCATGCTCGAGGATTTTGAAGAAGAACTAGTCATATCAGAGTAACTTGGGATGAGTCACAGGTGAGTGTTGGGGGCATGTTGGCCCTTGACCAAGTTTTGAGGATTCTTGGTCATGTTTGACCTAATTTTGGGACTTCGACAGGCTGTCGAAGGATGAACGCAAAACGAAGTGGAGATTGCGGGATCTTGGCCTCTTTTAGGGCCCTTTTTGGGATTCAACATTATGTAATGAGCATGGGATGTCAGTCGATGGGTTTACCCATGTTTAGGCCTATTTTGTAATGTATAAATAAGTATCTAGGTGATGTAAGAAGGAGAGACCTAGTAGGTCGGTGTGCTAAGTGATAGAGTTCGATCTATGTGATCAAGAGTTGTAAGTTCTTTGTGCATATTGTGTGAGGCTTGCAAGGCTAGTGCATGTAACTGTAAGAGACTGTGTGAAGGATTGGTGTTGTACTCTAGATAGAAGAAGGAGGATCTAGTGGAGTGTGCATAAATCTCTTGTCTTCTGTGGAGTATAACATGGATGCTAGGTGCCTGTAAGAAGCTTGAACAAAGATAATAAATAAGAGAAGAGTTGGTGGACGTAGCCCCAGGGTGGGGGTGAACCACGTACATGCTGTGGTGTTATTCTTTCTGCGATGTATTGATGTGTTTATGTGTTTACTTGCTTAGTGATTTAATATAGATGAATGATCTGTTGATTCTTAGTGCTTAATAATATGGATGGATGTTAGATCTGACTTATGTACATATTCTTAGTGCTTAAATACCTTAGATCTGAATGAATACTGTGATACTCTGTAATTAGGGTTTAATTGCGTTGTAACTAAGACTGGATATTGATGAATGTTAAACTGTTGAGTTCTCTGTTAAGTGTTAGAATCACAGACCTGTGTCCTAGCTAAGGTTCCAGACATCTAAGTCCTGCAACCACCCTTGCCTCTACCTGGGGTGGGACTTTATCTGCTTTACAGGTGTTGCCGAAAGGGTCGGTAGTTAGGGTTTTGTTGGTGCATTGTTGTAGTGTTGAACCCTAGGTCTGCCCTTGTGCCAACAACAATATTATGGAGAGAGGGTTAACAAAGGTTTTTTGGGCAAACAAGGAATATTGGGATGATAGAGTTCCATCAATACTATGGGCTTACAGGAAAACCACAAAGAAACTCCACAAGTACACTCCATTTCAGCTAGTTTATGGGAAAGAGGGTGTGGTGCCTACATAATTCATTTATCCAAGTTTGTACATTACAYAGATCACACACATGTCGGGGGAAGAATCAGTTGCACAGAGACTCATGGAGTTACAAGAACTTGAAGAGATTGGGTTTTTAGCAGACTTCCATTAGTCARTTGAGAAAGCAWRACATAAAGCTTGGCATGAAAGAAACTTTAAGACTAAAGTATTTTTGCAAGGAGASAAGGTCCTACTCTATGAYARTMAATACYAGAAGCATCCAGGAAATTTGTGCATGCATTGGTTGGGACCATTTATAGTTGCGAAGATMTGACCTTCTAGAGCAATCAGACTTGTGCAACTAGATGGTATGTTGTRGCTAGGATGGGTGAATGTCGCTCATCTAAAACCCTATATGTCTCATAAYTGAGCTAAAGGACTATTTCTCTAGTCTGAAGGAGCATGTATACTAGTTAGATTTGAGTTMTTCTGCAGTTTYTGTAAATTCAGTTAATAAAGTCGRCGTGTGCAGTGTTGCATCRYGACATGTAGTTCATTTATTTTTATTTCTWAGTGTTGTTTGATGCARAACTGCTTACTTAGTAGCATAGTATCAKAAGCATCAAGAACCTATTAATGAAACTCATTAATATGATGGGGACCCCTTTGTGGTCAAAGGGAGAGAGAATCTCAAYGCAATYTGAGTCCATGTTCCACACAAGCCCAGTMCATCCACAACCTTTATTACTATTATGACACCCYGTCTAAATTCAGTTAAKCCATGAAGCCGCGATACRCGAATATGTCATCGGTATTCGCATCAAGATTCTCATCCGTMAAATGGTAATGTCTAAAATYAGCCACGTCCTTGTCCAACTTGCACAGTAAATKCCAAAATCGCCCAATAGGATTTACCTCATCAACCAGTCCYGTCGGACAACTCATATCCAAGTTGCATCTATAGGGTAATGATGAACAACAATTATTACTAAAGTTGCCAGCTAAGCCCGAGTATAAGGCTCCGAGAACTCACTGTAGGACACATTGTTTCCTAGAATGCACTTAGAGATTTATGAATTTTGCAAAGTGAGCAAGCCTATGTAATCCCTCGACCCATAGTTGTGATGCCCAATCCTTGTTTCACTTGCGAAATTTTGTGATTGTTCATATTCACAATGCCGAGAGCTACAGGAAGCTGAAGCATCATTTCCAAAGATGCAATACCAGATGAGCCCTGCGACCCTCGAGTTGAGATCATGGGTGATCTCAAGGAGAAGGTGGAGTAGTTCAAGCTCCTCGATATTAACTTAAAATACCAAGTCTTGTTCCCCCATATGAACATAGAAATTTTCTGGAGTATCGCTCCAGACGAGTTGGGAGGCATACAGTTTGTGCCAAAGCACAAATTTATTAACCTAATCAACTCAACCATCATGAACCTCAGGAACCTACCAGTGTTCAATACGACTGGTGAAGTTGTGAGGTGCACCAAGTTTCTGATCAGCAGGGTGCATGACATAATTCTATGGTTGGATAGGAGATAGCCAATCCACATAGATGACATTCACCAGCTTATTAGACTGTCCCTCAATGGAGAGGACATGCCCAAAGGATTCTAGGGTCCCAACAAGAATGGAAAGAAGAAAGGGGAGCCCAACCTATACAAAAGGTTCCACATGCAGAGGGGGGGTTCACAGCCAAGATCGACCCCATATTGCCCAAGACGGTTAGGACTGGCTGCTACATCATAGCTATAAAAGTCATGAGGTCTTACTACAAGGGATAATTCACACTGTATACATTATCAGTGGCATATTTTTGCACCAATGGCGTTGTCTTAAACTAGTGTAGCTACTTGTGGGAGGAACTACTTGTGGCTTGCGAGGAATCCCAAGAGAAAGGTGGTACCTTCACATATGGATACTTGTTTCTTGCGCTTGCAATTCTCAAGTGGACGCCACCCGTTGGAAGACCATTTCCACTAGCAGATAAGGGGCACCTAGAAATTTTTGAGCCCTAACATTCAAGGGAGAACTCAGAGAACACAACCTTCAACAACATGACATTCTCCAAGTGGTACAACAGGCTTATTGATGCAACACAGAGGTCGTTCATTACAAAGGAGCTCCTTAACTACAATATGAGGAACATAGATTTCAGCATGAACTGACACCATACATTTGTGTGGCCGAGGTATACCAACATGGAGGAATTCCACTCATGGATGTTGTCATTCTACTTGGACAAGGAGGCCTTTGACAAGGACGTGATGTCATGGCTTGGAGTCAAACACAACCCATGCAAGTCGGGGATGCATATTCTTTACCCACTGATTTGCTGAAGAAGAAAGGTAAAGAAGCAGGGGTAGGTATAAGATCAGGCCCAAAGGCACAAAAGAAGGAAGCTTTGGCAAAGAAGGACTCCAACGAAGAGGAGGAGATGCAGCCATTAGAGTGCAAGAAGAGGACACTTCTGGTGTTCCTGCAACCACCAGAGAAAGTTGTGTTGACATGTAAGGATGACAACAAAATCCTTAGTGATTCGTTCATTATAGAACTAGTGGCTAAGAAATTCAGGACGTGGGTCTCTCCAAGCAAGGTTTTGAACCCCCAACCCATATTATCCATGGTCCCCAACACTCGCTCAACAATTCGAGAAACCCCCATCATACATATTCAGGACAACCCTGAGCCTGATACCCATCCATCCACCATCATCATTGAGCACCCTCCATCACCACCATAACCCAAGTTGCCACCTCTATAAACCAAAATTCCACCCTAAACCACTGATCTAGAACCCATGCAACTTGATCCCCTAGATTTACCCGAGTAGTGACCAGAACTTCCTGTTCCAAATCTAAAAGTACCTGAGCAGGGGCTACAATTGACTGGCCTAAATCCTGAAGCCCAGGACCAACAGATCATACTTTTTGTGTAGAATAAGGACACTCTATCCTAAACAAAGATGCAAACGACAGAAAATCCACAAGTCTGAAGTCCTTGACACACTTCCTCAATGACCAAGGTTGAGGGTACCATGAGAAGTGAAAATTTGGAAGCAGAGGAACGTAAAGAGGTGGAGCTACCAAAGTTTCAGAAGGAACCATAGAAAAATCCAGGGAAAAGAGAAACATCAATGCAGGAGCATAGGGAGCTAGTTCTCCAAAACCCTCAACAGTGCGCATAGTTGATGCAACTCTTCCTGGCCAGAACAGACGTTCTAATGCTCCTTCCATCAACATTAAGGTTGAGGCTTGTGCCAGCACCATCTATAGGAGAGGAGGAGGTAGAGACTCCCTCGGAGCACTCAACAACTAGTCGACTTCCACTACAGGTCTGAGAACCTATGGATTCCACCCCTTCATTCGCTAACCTTGCATAGTGGCAAGCAACGTACTTAGTCGGAATGATCATAGCCTCAACTGATCAACTGGAGCAGAGGATCTAGCAGGTCGAATGGTCTATAGAATTCACAATGGAGGAAATGCTCCTTGCGCAAGCATGCTAAAAATAGGAAGAACATGCCAAGATCTAGGTGGAGCATAGACTGGAAAGAGTTCAGAAGAGGATTGTTGAAGCCTGGACAGAAATATGGAAGGTTTCACCCCAACTACCAAAATCCAATGATGCAGGAGATCCAGAGCATCAGGTCGAATTACTCCAAGGGGCATGGTCACAATTGGCCATTCACGTAGAGCATATGGAAGTGCAGTTGCATCAGACTCAACAAGAAGTAGAGCAACAACCTTAGAAGCTGCAGAAACAGATGGAGAAAATAGTGTTAGAAGGCAATAATGCCCGAGCAACACTACACAAGTGCACAACCGAGTGCACAAATATATTCATAGAAGTCATCGATTGGATGGACATCATTACTAGGTGCAACCAGACTTTGGAGAATGTGCACTAGAATCAAGTTTTTGAACGAGGAATTTGTGGCTACTATGGATCCATTGGAGCAACAACAAAAGTTTGATCAAATTCAGTAAGCGAACAATGGGTTGAACGCTCTGTTTGAGGCGCAATTTGTAGCCAACAAAGAGTTGTGATACTTTCAACCTGTCATTCAGACAGATTACATGAAAATTCATCAGGTCGATGCAACATTAGACTCTCAATGGAACTCTTTGGTCTCATCCAAGCCCAAAGGATGTATCACAGACGCAACCCAACAGTTCACCGTCGAGGCATCACTGCTTTCCAGGAAATGACAGGATAAATATGGGAGCTTCCAGGAAGTCATGAAGCGGGCCTTAGAGTTGGTCCCAAAGTTGGGCCCTTTGTTTGAAGAGGCAGAGAAAGAGAAAGCGTAATCAAAAGAGGACAGTAAAGAGGAAAATAAGGACAAGGTCAAGAAACAGTTGCTCCTAGAAGCTGTGAAAGAGTCGACTACTTGAATCGAGGGCGAGTCAAGGCTTGTGGTCAGAGCCTGTTGGGCCCTTCATTTTTGGACTTGAAGCCACACAAGAAGGATTATAGTCCCATTTTGGGTTTAGCACAAGTTGTGTAAGATAGAGAAGAACCTGGAAAGTAGATAAAGGAAAAGTAACAGAAAATGGTTGCGGAAAAGGACAGCGCAATGCCAACAAGGCAAAAGTAGTTGCAACAGAACAAGAAAGCATGTGATTCCAAAGCCACAATACCCTAGTTAACTTATATATATGAGAGGAATACAATTGTAAAAGGGTTATGTTCGAGTTGTTCTTGTTGTTGTTGTCTATTGTTGATAAGTTGGGTTTTAGTTATTTAGATGTAATCTGTATATAGTTTTGGGTAAATAGATCTCTCTAACATGGGTCTAGAGCCAAAGGTCTATAACAGAGCATTACTTTGTATCTCTGAGGTTGTATTTGATAAGTTCTGATGATAATATATAAAGAAGGATCCAAATTTTTTGAAATATGATGCATCATTTTGTGTTTATGCGTATGCATTATATCTTTACAATACTTATTTATACTTCATAAGCTCAAGATGATGTTTCTGTGTATGGATGATTTTCGCAACTTAAGTATATTCATTTCCTGCATGTATGAGATTAGATTTGTTTTGTAGTTAGCTTGTCTTGTGCAAGACCATGGTGAATCTTGAAGGTTCTATGAACCCACCTAAGTATTCTCTTAGCCCTTCCCTATCCTTCTATCTTGGTTGTGCTTTGGGTGAGACTTCTTCTTTTCGAAGGAGATGAAAATGGCAATGCTCTAGACTACACGGTACCTATTGTTGGGAACCTAAGAAGGACCCTGGTTTGATCAATTCTGTGCCAACAACACTCACATGTGGCTCATCCTGATCCACGTAGGCATGTTGTGTGCTCCTCCATGCGTCTATGAACTTTTGGGAGGCGTCCTTTGTTGTCACAACTTCCTTTATTTGTTTTCCTGTGTTCCCAAAATTGTGTCTACACCCTGTGCAATTAGGGTCGTGAGATTCTCTTTTGTGTCATGTAGTGCTTGCTTCATGTTTCCCTATGTAGTTTCTAGTTCTCCTATAATCCTTAGTGCTTCATCTTGCAACAATCCTAATCATTGTTGAAGGATATTTTGTTGGTTCTATATCCTTTTGATTTCCTCGTATGACTACCTTTGTGCCAAAATGGTCATCATTCATTTCACAAGTGGGAGACTATTTATGCTCTCTGAAGCCCTTTGTGCATTTTCTTGCGCATCCCTCAATTTGGTTTCCATGGAATTCATTTTTTCATCCTCTACCAAGTTGGTTTAGATATGCACACTTTCCTCATAGACATTTGTGCATTCCCCCTTCATCTTCTTGATATTTTCTATTGTTTTCAGCCTTGTTCTCTCTCTTTCTACCCTTTTTTCTGGCATTGTGCATGATTTCAAATATTCAATCCATTTGTGGAAGCCTTTGATGACTTCGTTGATTCTAGAGACCTGTTCTTCCATGGTGGCCTCCACTACTAATGGTACTTATGGGATTTCCTTATACAACTTTTGGATGGTCGCTTGTGTATTTTGTGCCATTTGCTCGACTTCATCCTTCTCTTTTACTATTGTCTCAACCCCTTCCTCGGCCTCATTCTTCTCCTCCATCACTCTTTCCACTTTTTTTGTAAATTCGCTCTTTTCTTGCAGAGAAATTTCATACTAATGTTGCATTTGAACCCTCTCATTTGTTATTTTGGTAAATTCTCTTCTTTCTAAATATGCATAGAGACTTATCTCATGCATAATACCTACCTACAAGATTTGTAGTATGTGTATAGGCATATGTGACACCAGTATGTTCAGGTGACTTAGTTTTTTCATTTTTTCTTGTAGTTCTAGTGTTGGGAACTCAACTGCATATGCCTAGATATCTAACACTCTGCACCCGGCTCCTAACTCAGACAGGAATGGAGTAGCATCCTCTGCTTCCTCAACCAAACTCGTGGATGGTCCTTCGCCTGAGCCTTTCTTTGGTGCTATCTTCACAGCCTCCAATACTGGTTGTTGTATTGTTACCAACTAGTACTGCACCTTCTGGTGTTGTTTTTCTTATTTCCTCATTGTTGGCGTTGTGGGTCGTTTATAAGACCCTAGGTTTGAGTTATCTTTAACCAACAAAACCCACTAGACATAGACCCTTTCAACATCACCTACTTGTTCAAATGAAGTCTCGCCCAAGGTATTTATTGGGACTACGAGAACTAGGATTATGCAGTAGTGAGGAAATGGGAGGTGATCATCTTGTTCATTCTTATTTATAATGTTTGTTCTCATGATTCTATCCTTGTTCCTTATTAACGACTTAGTTATTCATATTCATATGATCATTATATTCTAGATTATTGTATAACTCATTGTTGTCACAGTTATGAATATTGCACCAGGTTTAACCATAGGAAAAATATATTCTACTATCCATCTAGATAGAATTCATAAGTAGACACATAAAAGATAGGTGACACAAGACTCGGTATCATATTTTTATCATTTATTCATTCATTATTCTCGTCAACATACTGTTACATTCAAGAAATCAGGAACCCCACAAAACACATTCTACAATACTTCTCGATAATAATCATATGGAGGAACCCCTAACAGGGAACCCATATTCTCCCAACCCTTTACATATTTATACATAGGAATTAGGGCTTAAAACCCTAGTACATTGTATTAAAACTTTAGTTCAATGGTTGTTCAATTGCTTTATCTTTCTTTTCCATGTGCATGTTGCTTTATATTGTTATTTGTTTTCCGGAATGTCGATATGTCATCCTTCTGTCTTTATTTATTCTCTCGCTTTCTTCTCTTTCTTTATCCAATATCGTCTTTATTCTTTTGTTTTCTTTACTCTCCTGCCTGTGCACTTTCTTCCTTCTATGCACTTTCATCCTAGATTTGCCTAATTTTTGCACTCCCTAGTTTTCCTTATTCTTCCGTGCACTTTTCCTATAATTTGGTTTTTTCCCAAAACTATATCCAAAACTGCAAAACTATCTCAAAATATCCAAGTCCAATAGGCCCCGAAAACTCACCTATGGCTCGTCTCGAGCCACTCAGTCTTGTTGCCTACTCTTCCATACCGAAATGAAGTTTTGAAAGGCCTCCTTTGCTACCTCCACCTCTTTGATGATCATGGCCTTTCTTTCTTCTATCTCCTTTCCCCCCTACTTGGTCAATTTTGTAAGTTTTTCCTCTGCTTCAATCAATGCCTTCTTGACCTTACCCTGCATAGTGGCCAATTCCCCAATTACCTTCACTGCTTCTTCCTGCAATGGTCCCAGTCTCTGTTGAAGGATATTTTGTTGATCCCTCATATTTTGTACCTCCATGTATGACTGCCTCTGAGAAAAAATGGTAGTCATCTGCTATGTTGGTGGAAGTGTCATTATCTTCTCTACAACTTGATGTTCTCTTTCTTGTGTTTCTCTTAAGCGTGCCTCTACAACCTTCATCTTCGGGTCTTCTACCAACTCGGTCCATATTTGTGCGCTCTCCTCATAGATTTTGGAACATTCACCTTCAACATTCTTGATATTGTCAATTGTTTTCGTCGACATTCTCTCCCCGCCTTCGCACACTTCCAGTGGCGTTCCTGGCATGATCCACAATTTTAAGTCCTCAATCTACACTCTGAATCCCTTGATGACTTCTCTGATCTTTAACACTTTTTCCTTCATAGTAGCTTCTACTACTTTGGGTAATTCTAGGATTTATTTATATAATTTTTGGACAGATGCTTGGTTTTTCTTCACTATCTCTTCAACCTCGTCGTTTTCCTTTAATTCTTTCTTGTCCCTCTCCTCAGCCTTGTATTAATTCTTCATAACTTCTTCTACTATGCCTTCAACTTCCTTATGTCTTTGAAGTGTCGTGTCATACTACTCAAGTAATTGGGACATTTCATCCCTTATTATTTCCATCTCTTTGTTTTCTTCCTCTCCTATGTTCTTCATTTCTTGCAACAGTCCTTCTTGCAAGTCTTGTAGTCTTTGCATGGGAATCCTTGATACGACCGTATTGAGATATCCCAACGCATTTACTTTCTCCTATAACTCATGCATTGGAAACTCCGGTGCACCCGTCTCAATATATAAGGTTCTATGCCCTATTTTTAGCTGTGTCAAGATCAGTTTCGTTCTTTCTGCTTCTCTCCTTGGCATCGTGGGTAGTCCTTCCTCAGTCCTATTCTCTTTCGTGATGCTTGTTACTTCCAACATCTATTGGAGTGTGGCTAGCTAATCCTGCACTTTTTGTTTCTATTCTAGTTTATTCCTTGTTGCCTCCTCCATTATTTCCTCCATGACATACTGGATCTGGTAGTTGATCCTATCCATATCATCATTAGTCAATGCATACAATGGGGCTTCTCTATGTACTTTCTCCTTCTTGCATGCCCCCCTGATCCGGATTATTTTCGGCACGAAATGAGAGCGGAGATATAATAAATAAATGCACAGAGATATCACGTATATCCAGCAATATAACATAAATATATCAGAGATGCAACCATAAA
>JZKD02S1816496.1:10261-26385 GCA_000966675.3 Picea glauca
ATTTATTATGAAGGATATGGGAGCAACAAAATAAATCTTAGGCATGGAAATACACAGAAATAGGAAATATGGTAAGCTTGGTTATCACAACAGAAGTATGTGGTGAAGATACTCAGAAAAATCAGTATGAATAATGTGAAATTGGTAAAATCCCTTTGGCTTTCCATTGTAAGTTCTCTTCAAGTTTGTCCTAATTGATGAAGAAGAAAATGGTTATATGTCTCGATTATTATATGCTAGTAGGAAGTTTGTTGATTACGATGGAGAAATGATCAACATTTCACATGCAATTGGTGTTGTGAGTAGACACATGGCAAAACCAGGTGAAGAGTATGGAAATGGGTGCTTCAAACACAAAAGCACAAGTATCACCTACAATGGTTGCAATGATTTGGTATGTGGTTATGATTCATGAGATTTGGACAAGTGCATCAGTTTATTAGACATGTTACTGATGGAGACATATTGGTTCATACTGGATTGAATCGTGTAGGCATGTTCATGTAATAGTACTGTTAGAGAATTTGAAGAGTTGTGATGGTGTTTGGCTTCTCTTTTCTTGCAAAAAAGGTGATGAATTAACTAAGGGCATGATATATCAGATAAATTGTTGTCAAGGTGGAGATTGTTGGAAACATGCCAAGGAATTTCCTCATGCAGTCACATGCACATGCATGTAGCTATGTTAATGTGCATGCATGCAATCTATTTATGAACTACTCATGTAACTATGTGACCTATTCATGACCAGTTTGTGTAATTGAGTGATAGATGTTATAGTATATGTTATATATACTAGCATACCCATAGAGGCGAGAGTGCAATGTGTAATGAGTGTGTGAGAGCAAGAAGCAACACTGAGGTGTTGTGTGTATGAGAGGAGAGGATGGTTGTATGCATGGGTTGGCTATTGTAATTCTTCATTGAATAAAAGAATATTGATTATCATTGTCGTGGTTTTTTCCCTCATTGACTTTCCACATAAATCATTGTTTCAATTTTGAGTTTGTTGTGCTTGGTTTAATGCATGTTTGATCTTGGTTGTTTATGCTCTCTTTATGCTATGTTTTGCTTCCTCTGCCTAAAAATGTATTATTTCCTTGTATTCATCTATGTCAAGTATTGTATCAATACTTCAATAGTTTTCCAATTGAATAAAATTAAAAATACCACACAGTCTTTAATTCTCTAAGGAAATTTTAAAACATTTCTTCCAATTTACTTTTATCTTTTCACTCACTTCTTTTATTTCTTTAAAATCTTACATCTTCCTTCAATATTAAAAAAAAAACGGTCTCCTTTAAAATAAAATATTTCTTTGTAAATGGCCCCTCCTTCAATTCCACTAGATTCATTTATTTTTATTAGTCCCTGTCGTAGGCATAGAGGGACTATAGCGATCGATAAATAATTGACTTCATATTAGTTTGTCCTTTGACCACAAATATTTGCATAATATCTATTGTTGGAGCTAGGGAAATAAAAACATTGATTTTTATATAATCATAATAATCTATTTTTTAAGGTCACGGCTAAGCCACACCAAATTGGTGTATGAGACCCCCTTGTTTGTGGGACAAGGGACCCCCTCTGCCCAACGATTTGACTAGTAAAGTCTACGGAGATATACATACCCTACCCCCCTTTGGATTTGAACTTGTGACATCTTAGGAGGAAGCACATGTTCTTAACCATTAGGCCCACTCAAGCTGTATAATAATCTATTTTTAAGGTCACGACCAAGCCATACACCAAATTGGTGTATGAGACCCCCTTGTTTGTGGGACAAGGGACCCCCTCCGCCCAACGATTTGACTAGTAAAGTCTACGGAGGTATACATACCCTACCCCCGATAAAAAGTACCATATATGTAATGATGTGATTGGATAATAGATTGGAGGTCTTATTGTCGGCTTCGCTATTCCCGATGTTTTATGTGTTAGCATATCCAAACTTGTTGATCGTCTACAGTCTTTTTGAATCATATATTTTTCTTATGCATTGCTTGAAGGTGAATTAATGCTAGTATTAGTTCGAATGTTCATCTTAGCATTTTCTGCTAGCTAAATTTATCCCAATGTTTGATATGCTATCATATCCAAAGTTTTTCCTTTGAATACATTATCTACTGTTTGAACTAGTGGTACTAATTTTATTTTATAATAAATTGTAATAAAAAAAATTCGGGACGTCAGAGACCTGCCACACTGTATTCTTTCTTAAATGTTTCCAGAGCATTTTTGACAGACTTAAATGTTTACCTAACAAGCTTCGCAACGTTAAATGTTTACTTAGTGAGCTTGCTACAATACATTTTCTTCCGGTTTTGTTTTTATATGCAATGTTCTCTGCACTCAATTTGGGCAATATTGTACTTCAACGACATTGTTGGTTCACTAGTTCATGATTTCTTCTTGCATCTCCATTGATTTCTTATTTGCATGTTGTTGTTGTGCTTGTTTGCCTATTCGTCTTGTTGCAGTTTGCAGGTTTGGGGTTCTGCAACTGTGATTGGAACTGTGACATTCCTGGTCGACTAGTTAGTTCTTGCTTCTTTGTTCGTTGGATGCTGCTTATTGTTGTTTGGTTCGACTTTGTAGGGTTCGGGTCTACGGCTGCAGTTGGGCCTTTTTGTGCTTCTTAACTGGGATGTTATTTGTTTCTTTCTCTTGTTTTCCTAAGCTTTGCAATGTTGGGGTGCTGCATCTGCAGTTGGGTCTGTTGTTACATTGTTTTGTAGTTGGCTTCCCACAAAATATTATTAAGATAAAATAACATACAAAATTTTGCAGTCGATGTAAATTGCATCTCTTACGACTTCAACAGAGTTTGTCAGGATCCAAATATATTTCATAGTTGGCGATGTTTTTTCCATGGTTTATGTCTTACTATGGTTTCATAGTTATGAGAGTAAGTGTTTCTTTCTGAGCGATATAGTTATTCTCTCCCTTTTTTTTTCCTCTTGTAAACTTTCCTGTCTTTCACCTTTTGTTCTTCTGCTCTATTATGTGTTTTTGGTTCTATACTTTCTCGTGTTTTTGTGCTCGCGGGTTCCCAGTGTGGCGAACTGACAAATCATTATCTCCATCTATATCTTCACATCACAATTCTGACCGACCGTCATTCAATTGCATACTTAGCTAATTTTATGAACGCGGCTTCGCAGATAGGTGCTATCGAACTATGGTAACTCATGTTTGGTGTATACATCTTTCACGCATAAATTTTGTGCTCTACAAATCGACCTACACTCCTCGAACTCGCAACCCTGCCTCTGCCTATGATGAGTTTTTCCGTCCAACCTGCCTTTCCATACTTGGGCAAGTTTTCAAAGTTTCGTGGGTTCACGCGTTCCTGGGTTCAGGAAAGTTTAAAATCATTTGTCACTCCCCTCGATCCCTGCTACCTTATACCCTTCCCAATGGACATTAATTATGCTTTCAAAAGTGGAAAACGAACAGACGGGTTCAAAAATATTGGCTTTAATAAGCGGAAAGCTTGAGGACATCTCCCATTAAAATTCATAGACAGGCGAATATTATGTGATCTGGTAAAAAAAATTTTCTTCATTTTGAATTTGGAAAAAAGAAAATATTGACTCTTTTAGTTTTTTAAAGGCTTCATCATAGTAACAGTGAAATATTGTACTACCTCGCTTCCATCAATGAACGTGTCATCCACAAAGGCCTTGACGTCACGTCCCTCTTTAATATTGTGCATATGTTAGATGTTGTCAAATTTGAGAATCTGCTCGGATATGGGAATGTTAATACGTGTTATTAGTCACTATTCAACGCACATATTCGAAAATATTGGCATTAATTAGCAAAACGATCGAGAGAATATGTCATTCAGACAAATTAAACCAAAATTTACGGAAGATCATACTGTCTTCCTCCAGCATTGCTTTTAAATACTTATTGTCATTTCTCTCTATCATCAAAGAGTCGGGCTGTAGGGTGCCTTCGTTATAATGTTCTTGGTCATGGATATGTAAGACAACTTAGAGATGCCATTGAGGCCCAAATGAAAGAAGAGAGACTGGTTTTATGTGGCGTGAGCTTTGAGCCAAAAAAAAACTATCTTATCCAACAGAAATTCACACAGGGGAAAAGAAAAAACAAGTATCCTCTGGTTGGTGTTCTCCCTATATTCGATACTTTGGTTGGTTGAAAAGCCTACCTGGAGATTATTTTGTTGATCTTCTTTGTTTTATTGCTGGGAGTCGGAATGGATTTTCAGGTCATCTGCAAAATACTTCCTCGTTGAAGTMTATATTTTCTTCCAACAACACAGATTTGGCAAGTGTATCGAATTCTATAGAGCACACAAGAATTTRTCTTCGTCGGGGGTGTCACACTTACCATGGCTTGCAAAATGGTCTGTGATATTCAGAAATGATGTGAAATATTACTCCATTCGTGAATGTACCSAGAAGCGAGTAAGAGAAACTGTATGGGTGGATAAAACGACATACTAAAATTACAGAAGTTTTTATTTCAAAGTTTGTTGAGCTACTTCTGGGTGTGGTAACARACTTGACATAAATCCATGTTCTTTGTCAAAGTTTTTTCACTGTTCTMTGGATGTAGTTACAGACTCCACATACAATCAACTGCCTATCGCTACTGCACATTTTTTATTTTACTATTCCTACGCATATAACTGGATTATGGACTTTGCAACATTTTCTGAGGATTACTTTATACTACCACCTTCTACAAGGGGTTTCACGTGTTCATGTAATGATTTGGTTTCTGAAAATCACCTTTTACTACAACCTTCATGTAATCATCTTATTTCATTCTTTAGAAGAGACCTTAATGTAGTGGTGTGTTTCCAGATCTGTTTCAATCTAATGTCAATCTTCATGTTGTTTCCCTTGCGTTGGATGGGGAAAATGCATTTCTTCTGTTGCATTTTATGCGATATTTGATAAAAGTAAAAACAACTGTTCAAACCATACAATTTTATTTTTTTTAAATATAGAACAATGTATTTTTTTAAAAAAACGCCCGTTTGAAAAGTTTTAGGCATTGTTTGGGGTTCACATCCTTCAAGGATGTTAAGTAATCAAAAAATTACTATTGTTTGTGCTAATGCAATTGAGTCGTCGTCCACTATGGCAATTGCATTAACACTGCAATGTCAGATAATAGATGTTTTCCATGTGCCTAATGTCAAGGTCATTATCGCAGAGAACACCCAACATCCAAAGATTTATGGACTCAAACCAACATTGTAGATTTCGTGAGAAATCAACACTAAAGTCGATGTTCTTTGCAGGTCTGAAAATCCTGCAGCTTAAGCACTTTGACAATGAAAACCTTGCTTGTTCACCACATTGTCGCAATGCAGTCAGTAGCACTATTCCCATTGCCACTGCCAATGCCAATGTCTGAGGCCGAAGCTATCTGGATCCTGGGTCACCGCCTATGTGGATGCCTAAAGGTGATTGTATGTTGAGTCTCTTGATGCATCCAGAGGTTCCTCAACACTATTTGACATAGAAATTGGTTGTCTGTCAATTCTGTTACAAATTTTGCATAAAACGTTCTGTAATTTCAGAATATTGATTCAAACGCCCATACATTTTCTCACGTTGGTTGGTATCCAATTTTATAATTTCCTACTGAGTGTATTCGGGAATGGAGATATATTTAGCGTCACCTCCGAACATTCTATACCTTTCTGTGGGCCGCCATGTCTACCACCCCTACGACGAAAGATATATTTTGATGCGATCTGTAGTATTTGATACACTTGCCGGACATGTGCTTCCAGAAGAAGTCATGTACTTCAACAGAAGAACATTTTGCAGTTGGTTTGGACGTTCCTTCCAATTTGTTGTAATAAAACAAAGAAGTTCAACATACAAATCTTTAGGCAAGCTTTTCAACCAAACAGATGATCGAATACAGGGAGAATAATAGTCACAACATATTTGAATTTTGTTTTTCTGTCTCGGATTTTGTTTCCTAACGGGATTTGTTTCGCCCATAACTGACGTCACATAAAACGACTCCCTCAACTTTGAAATGGTCCTGGATTGCATTTCTAAGTTGTCTCAGATGTCAATGCTCAAGAACATTACAAGGAAGGCATCTTAAACCCCAAGTTTTCGATGACAGAGGGAAATTAATACTTAACAAAGAATGGAATATTGAATAACTAGCCAATGAAAGAAGGCCATATCTAGAAGAGACAAGTTATTCAAAAAACTGGGATAGGTCTAGTTGGCATCACCAATTAAGTCCAAGACCCGAAATTGATATTCAAATCATTGTTTTTTACAAATCAAGGATTTGATCGTCAAGAAGACTGTCAACAAGGTTCATTATTGTACATATTATTTATTGGTCGGTGGTGGGCAAAATCGCAATCATTGTGGCAAATAATCTCAATTGTATTTTGTAACCCATCTTATTTGAATATAGAATATTTTCGTTTTTATTTTTTTATGGTGTTTTCTAATCTCTAGTATTGCATTTCATTTTATTTTGTACCTTTTTTCTTTGTGTGTCATTAAACATGGACGACAAGCTTTTCTTTATGTTGCCCAGTACTTCAATTTCAATAAAGGCTACTCTGTTGGTTTCGTACATTTTACATGGAAGAATATTTTGTCATAGGCCATACTTATGTGGTGTCGGCCTTATACTTAAAGAAATAAATTGGAGGACCCGTCCTGCTTTCATTCTTCAGGTCCCGTAAATAGAATGAATTAATGACTATTACAACAAGGAAACTCCAGTGTTGACGCCATGTTGTTGTTCAATATCTTGCATATATTGCAGCTTCTTCTATTTGATAATATCTATGCATATATACTAATATGAGTACTATTGGAATAAATATAAAAACTTCCTTCTGGCCAAAACTTAGCCAATTATCTGGCCACCAGGTCCCGGGTTTGCGGTATCCAACACATATGTCCYCTGTTTTGTCATATACATCTTGCAGCCAAAGAACTTCTGTGATATGCAATTTATGATTTAACTAGTGAAAACTCACGAGGGGTTYGAAAAGATTGGCATTMATAAAGGAACAATAAATTTTCTTCTATGTGATACTTAGCCCTTTTCCCCTTTCTTCTTCYTGTCTATTATCGCTTTCTRGTTATATAGTTAGTCACATTTCTATGATCATGGGTTCCAGGGTTGGCGGGCTAACATATCTTCATCTCCATCTATTTCCTCACATGACGAATCCGAYCGACTATTGTTCATTTCCATGCTTAGCCAATTTTATGGCCGCRGTTGTCGGGTTGGCGTTTTCGAACTCTATTGCTGCTTGTTGCGTTATATACATCTTGAACTCAAAACTTCCGTGGTTTCAACGAAATTTKCAAACCAAACAACATCCTGCAAATTGGGAGATGATTTACATTTGAAACATAAATAATCTATTAATATATATGTATATATATATATATATATATATCAAAACTTTCTCTTGKCCAATACTTAGCCAATTATCTGGTCATCGGGTCYCGAGTTCGCGGTATCCAACACCTATGTCCCCTATTYCGTCATATACATCTTGCAGCCAAAGAACTTCCATGATCTGCAATTTATGCTTTTACTAGTGAGAACCCAGCAAGGGTTCGAAAACATTGGCATTAATAAACGAAGAATGAATTTTATACTGTCAGATACTTAGCCCTTTTCCCCTTTTCTTCTTCCCGTCCATTATCGCTTTCTGGTTATATACTTATTCGCCTTTCTATGATCGCGGGTTGCAGGGTTGGCAGGCTAACCTATCTTCATATCCATTTATATCCTCACATGACGAATCCGACCGATCGTTGTTTCATTCCATATTTAGTCAATTTTATGGCCGCGGTTGCCGGGTTGGCATATACAAACTCGCCTTTTCTTCTTCTTGTCCATTATCTCTTTCCGGTTATATACTTAGTCTCCTTTCTATGATATTCAGTTCCAGGGTTGGCGAGCTAACATATCTTCGTCTCCATATATATCCTCACATGATGAATCCGACCGTTCGTTGTTCCTTTCCATACTTAGCCAATTTTATGGTTGTGGTCATCGAGTTGGCGCTTACGAACTCGGCTGCTTATTGTTCTGTGATATACATCTTGCACTCAAAACTTTTGTGATCTACAATTCCACCGCGGGCTCCTCGTATACATTAAATTCTCTCAAATTATCTGTCGCTGCCTTCCATCCCCACTATCTTCGTGTCCTTCTTAATATACATTAACTATGCTCTTACTAGTGACAACTGAACACACTGGTACAAAAGAATTAGCACCCAATTCTCTGCCATATACAAATTGACTACTGGACTCTGACATCGTCCCCTCTTCCATGTTACACATTATTCATTCAAATGTTCTGAGCTATACAATTTGGCCATCGGGGCCTTGCGTATTCTAGGGAAACCTTGTCACCCTATTTTGCATCCTCACGTTGGCGGGTTCACGAAATCTCCAACTCCTAGTCACTGTTTCCTGTTCTACCCATCCTCGTACTTCTTTCCAGATATGCAACACCAAATGTTTAATACTAAAATGACATCTTGCAACAACTGTAAAGATCGTCATTAATAAGAAAAAGTCTCAAGAACAAACCATCCCTACATAACTTGTCCAAAAACATGCAAAGAAGATCTTTCCAGGTAATGGCAAAGCTATTACAAACTTCAATATATTAGCGAAAACAAGTCTCGGCTAGCGTTTCCATGTTCCATACTTGGACACTTTTTCGATTGTGGGTTCCCGGATTGACGACCTCAAAATTGTGTTTCAAATCTTTCGCAAGTTGCAAACAGTGCCCGG
This sequence comes from Picea glauca, assembly GCA_000966675.3. Lineage (NCBI taxonomy): Eukaryota > Viridiplantae > Streptophyta > Pinopsida > Pinales > Pinaceae > Picea > Picea glauca. The sequence continues at coordinate 19,063 of JZKD02S1816496.1, forward strand.
AGTTCCGCAATGTACAATTTGTCTGTAGGAATGTATAAAAACTCTTAATTTTTCCTCTCCCCCCCCCTCTATTATCCCTTTGTGGTTCTATATTTAGTCACATCTGTATGATCACGGCCTCATGGATTTGCAAATTGGCAGCTCTTTATCTATATCTTCACACCATGAGCCTAACCGGTCACAGTCCCTTTCAATACTTAGCCAATTATCTGATCACTGGGTCCCGGGTTTGCGGTATCCAATACTTATGTCCCATGTTCCGTCATATACATATTGACTTCTGTGATCTGCAATTTATGATTTTACTAGTGAGAACTCACCAGGGGTTTGAAATGATTAGCATTAATAAACGACCAGTGGATGTTCTTCTATGAGATACTTAGCCCTTCTTCCCTGGTCTTCTTCCCATGTATTATTTCTTTCTAGTTATATACTTAGTTACCTTTCTATGATCGCGGGTTCCAACGTTGGCGGGCTGACATATCTTCATCTCCATCTATATCCTCACATGACGAATCCGACTGACCATTGTTCCTTTCCATACTTAGCCAATTTTATTCCCGTGGTTGTCAGGTTGGCGCTTTTGAACTCTGTTGATTCTTGTTCTGTGATATACATCTTGCACTCAAAATTTATGTCATCTACAATTCCACCGCAGACTCCTTATCCCTTTTTCCATTTTCTTTTTCCTGTGTATTATCGCTTTCTGGTTATATACTTAGTCGCCTTTCTATGATCGTGTGTTCCAGCATTGGCAGGCTGACATATTTTCATCTCCATCGATATCCTCACATGATGAATTTGACCAAACGTTGTTCCTTTCCATACTTAGCCAATTTTATGGTCATGGTTGCCACGTTGGTGCTTTCGAACTGTGCTACTTCTTGTTTTGTGATATACATCTTGCACTCAAAAATTCTGTGATCTACAATTCCACCATGGACTCCTAGAACTCGCAAGCTTCACTCTACCACAGTTCACAAATGTTTCAAAGTATATTTTGTTGCCTTCCATCCCCACCAACTTCCCGTCCCTCCTAATATACATTATTTATGCTCTGACTAGTGACAACTGAACACACTGGTACGAAACAGTTGGCATTCGGCCCTCCACAATATACAAATTGACTATCGAGGCCTCACGTCCTCTCTTCCGTGTTACAAATTATGCATTCAAATGTTCTGAGCGATACAATTTGACCGTCGAGGCCTCACATCTTCTGGGGAGACCTTGCCACCCTATTTTAGATCCTCATGTTGACGGGTTCATGAAATATCCAATTCTTGGTCATTGTTTTAGGTTGGCACTTTCGAACTCTGCTGCTTCTTTTTTCGTGATATACATCTTGCACTCAAAATTTTTGTGATCTACAGTTCCACCGAAGATTCCTTAGCCCTTTTTCCCTTTTCTTCTTCCCGTGTATTATCGCTTTCTGGTTATATACTTAGTCGTGTTTCTACGATCGCGGGTTCCAGCATTGGCGGGCTGACATATCTTCATCTCCATCTTCACACGATGAATCCGACCGACCACTATTCCTTTCCATACTTAGCCAATTTTATGGTGGTGATTGTCGGGTTGGCGCTTTCGAACTCTGCTACTTCTTGTTTCATGATATACATCTTGCACTCAAATCTTCCGTGATCTACAATTCCACCGCGAATTTCTCAAACTCGCAAGCTTCACTCTACCACAGTTCAAAAATGCTTCAAAGTGTCTCTCATTTCCTTCCATCCCCACTAACTTCCCGTGCTTCCTAATATACATTAGTTATGCTCTTACTAGTGACAACTGAACACACTGGTACGAAACAGTTGGCATCCGACCCTCCACAATATACAAATTGACTATAGGATTCTGACATCATCCCCTCTTCCATGTTACAAATTATGCATTCAAATGTTCTAAGCGATACAATTTGACCGTCGGGGCCTCCCGTCTTCTGGGGAGACCTTGTCACCCTTTATTGGATCCTCGTGTTGACGGGTTCATGAAATCTCCAATTCTTAGTCACTGTTCCGAGTTGGCGCTTTCGAACTCTGCTGCTTCTTGTTCCATGATATACATCTTGCACTCAAAATTTTTGTGATCTACAATTTCATCGCAAACTCCTTAGCCCTTTTTCCCTTTTCTTATTCCTGTGTATTATCGCTTTCTGGTTATATACTTAGTTGCCTTTCTATTATCGTGGGTTCCAGCATTGGCGGGCTGACATATCTTCATATCCATCTATATCCTCACATGACGAATTTGACCAACCATTGTTCCTTTTCATACTTATCCAACTTTATGGCCGCGGTTGTCGGGTTGGCGCTTTCGAACTCTGTTACTTCTTGTTCCGTGATATACATCTTGCACTCAAAACTTCTGTGATCTACAATTCCACCGCAAACTTGCAAGCTTCACACTACCACGGTTCACAAATGTTCCATAGTATATGTTGTTACCTTCCATCCCCACTAACTTCATGTCCTTCCTAATATACATTAGTTATGATCTTACTAGTGACAACTAAACACACTGGTACAAAATAGTTGGCATCTGGTCCTCCGCAATATACAAATTGACTACCAAATTTTGACATCTTCCCCTCTTTCATGTTACAGATTATGCATTCAAATGTTATGAGCGATACAATTTAACTGTCGGGGCCTCACGTCTTCTAGGGAGACCTTGTCACCCTATTTTGGATCCTCGTGTTGAAAGGTTCATGAAATATCCAATTCTTAGTCACTGTTTCCTATTCCGTCCATCCTCGTACTTCTTTCCAAATATGCAACACTAAAGGTTTAATACTAAAACGTTATCATGCAACAACCGTAAGGATCATCATTAATAAGACGAAGTCTTGAGGACTAACCATCCCTACAAAACTTGTCAAGAAACATGCAAATAAGATCTTCCCAGCTAAATTTTCAATATATTAGAGAAAACAACTTCGGGCCAGCGTTTCCCTATTCCATATTTGGACACTTTTTCAATTGCGGGTTCTCGGATTGACGACCTCAAATTTGTGTTGGGAATATTCTGCAACTTGCAAATAGTGCCCGGAGTTCCACGATATACAATTTGTCCGCTGGAATGCCCCGTCATGAGCCCAACCATCCGTCCTTCCTTTCAATACTTAGCCACAAGTTGGTTGTATTTCCATGACATTGTACATTTATTGTGTATCCTTGTTTCATACTTAGACATTTTTTCAATTGTGGGTTCTCGTACTAGTGGGCTCAGGATTGTCTTTCTAATGGTCCATGACTAGCAAGCAGTGCTTGGAGTTCCGCGATATACAATTTGTGCACAGGAAAGCATCATCATGCCCTAGAGATACAATTTGACCCTCAGGCTCTCACCTCTACTAGAAGTATCTTGTAGCCCTATTTCGAAGCGTCACCAATCGCTTTCGATAATTAGTCATTCCTTACTTGTTGTTTTGTGTCCCTGCCACCTTCCTGCTCTTTGGAAATGCAATTGGTAAGATTTAATGCTAGAAATTTGTTGTGCATGAACCTTAAAAATGTCATTAATGACCATCCTCTCTTCCGTGGTACACATTTTTCATTCAAGTCCCAAAACATACAATTTGACCTTTGGGAAGTCATGTCTCCTAGGGAACCATTGTCGCCCTGATTCTGAGGCCCATCCAACAACTTTCCATACTTGCCCATTTCATGGAATCTCTTTCGCGGTTCCTCGGGTTGGCAGGTTCACAAAATCTCCAATTCTTAGGCACTGTTTACTGTGCCTGACCAAGGTTTACTGCCAATAGTTCATCATGCAATATCTGTACTAACCGCCATTAAAATGCAAAAGCGTAGACAAGACAGTGAAATTTAATTAAAGCTCGATTCGTCGAATTTAAATTAATTTATCTTCTCTTATTTTCTTTTTATGAGATATATATTACAAGTTTCAATATATTAGCGAAAACGAATCTGCCCAGCCATTTCTCTATTCCATACTTAAGCCACTTTTTTTGATTGCAAGTTCCCAGATAGGCGAGCTCACGTTTGCACCTCCATTTTTATGTGTCCTGCAAACATTACCCAAGCTTCCGCGATATACAAATTTCCCTCTGGACTATCCTATCATACCCTCTTCGGTGTTACACGTATTGCACTCAAAACGTTCTGAGACATACAATTTCACCCTTGTGCCCTCGCCTCAAACAATTGTACCTTGTAACCCTATTTTGAAGCCCGCCTGACCGCTTTCCATAATTAGACACTCCTTAACTTCTTTTTCGTGTCCCCCAGTCGTTTCTCTATTCCATACTTAAGCCACTTTTTTCTATTGCAGGTTCCTGGATAAGCGGGCTCATGTTTGCATCTCCATTCTTCCATGTCCTATAAACATAACCCGGACTTCCGCGATATACAAATTTCCCTCTGGACTGTCCTATCACACCCTCTTCGGTGTTACGCGTATTGAACTCAAAACATTCCGAGACATACAATTTGACCCTCGCGCCCTCACCTTGAACAATTGTACCTTGTAACCCTATTTTGAAGCCTGCCTGACCGCTTTCCATAATTAGACACTCCTTAACTTCTTTTTCACGTCCCCGCGATCTCTGTACTTCTTTCTTACTATGCAATTAGAAACCTTTCATGCTAACAACTCACCATGCAGGAACCGTCAACATTGTCATTAATGAGCGAAACACTCGAGGATATCTCCCATTAATACGCATTAAACCAAGATCTGCAGAGAGTTATGTTATCCCTTCCGATTGTTCATCTCAAACATGGGTCGCCGCATTGGCCCGTTCAAGAAATCTACAATGCTTGATCGCTCATTGTTGTATCCACCATGTTCTCACTTCAAGAAACCTTTAATGTTAACAACGCATCATGCAACCACCATCGAAATTGTCATTAATGAGCAAAAGTCTCGAGGAGATCTCCCATTCACATGCATTGGACCAAGATTTATGCAGCGTTATATTATCCCTTCCAACTTTTCATTTCATTCATCGTCTGGAGAAAACAAACGTTCTTGTAAACTTATGGCAGCAGGTCGACAACAGTTTTGTGGAGATACAATAAATATCTTCGGACAACGGGACMAAAACTTCTAGTGGTCCATGGCATAATTTTACTATTCATCCCGTTCCACCCAGAACGAAGTGATTTGGACTTCTAGAATCACTCGTGCARGTTGATTYCCTTTAGTTTTTGACTATAAGGAGGTGGTCTCTTGGTGCGCCGAAAAATATATTCCAAGCCAAAGAATTATTCCACTGCGTGACCATTCTCCTGTTTCTTTGTCACCTTGGGTCTTCCGTAAAATGTTAAAATTGCCGGAGCCAACATTGACCTTCAGAGGACAAGACTGCAAGTAGTTCCTAGAAAAACATGATAACAGGTTGGAAATCATAGCTGAGTTCCTCGAAGACCCAACAATAGTTTCTGGAGATATCACAAAGTTGCAGGTAAGTTCCTTTAGAAATCCATTCCGGGAAATTTCTTGGTTGTTTACAAGAATAACGGGACAAGCATCCACAACAAGCATTTCCCGTATAATTATTTATATTTTGTACTTCACAGTCAAGGAACAAATCATTTTCAATTGGGGGAAGCTAATTTCCATTGAAATCTGTTCCGAGTTGTCACGATTCAAATAATCGAATAAATTTGATATGTCATCCTACTTGATTTTCACAATAGTGCATTGTTGTCCGTTTCCAAAACTATCTCTTTCCAAGAAAATAAACTGTGGATTCAACCCAGTAACATTATGGTACCAGGCCCTGTGGACGCACAAGGCCTCCCATTGTTTTTATGAAGTTTTTAATGACTTTGTCTCAATTTTCAAAGATTTATTGTTAGGGAAGGATGCTCCGTGGATGTGTGTCCAAGAGACCAAATTTTTGAACAGGAAGGGCACACTTGAACAAAAGGAAAATCATAGTGTACTAATGGTCTTTGGCTCCAAGGAAAATCCTTCTTTCTTTCCATGCCACATTACAGACAAGATGTTTGTTGCAGAAATAACAAGGCAATACAACCACTAGTTGCATTTTTTCCATGACAAAAAAAAAAACCAGTTCATTCGTCTACCCTGGAAAGTCAGGGACTTCGTGTGCAGAAACATCAACAAGATTGATGAATTCACAAGCCATTTCAAGAACTTTAACCTGACATATGCTGAAAGGCTAAAAGGGTTCGACCCTAATGGGATTTTTTGAGAACATTTACTAGCAGTTGGCTTTAGCATCTCTTTTATCCATAGACGCCTGACCAAAGACAGGGACAGTGACGACAACAATCCTATTTCTCGCGATTGCGATGTAGAGACATTGCAAAGCGCGACTGAATTGTACAGACAACAGGGAAAAGTATCTGGTGAGAAGAGTGCCCAGTCCCCCACCAACACTCCCAAGAGCACGACATCACGGAGCATCGCTTCAACAAGCCACCCCAGTAAGAAAGCAACCCAAAAATCTTCAAACGGAGGAGGAGATAAGAACCCTCCTCGCATAAAAATTGATAGTTTTCACAAAATTCCACTAACGAAGAAGAGAAAAAACAATGTAGGGCAGGCAGATGAACCCGAAATTGAAAGTGAACAGTTGCAACTTGAAATTGAAACTGAGCACATGCACAAAGTTGGTCCATCCGCAATGGAAATAACCAAGACCGACATTTTTTATGAAGATGAATCCTTCGTATTCCAAAGCGTTGTTTTTTACAGACAATCTAAAATAATGGTCATTGAAAAGAGAGATGTAACAAATAGGAAAGACAAATCTCGCACAGAGATTAACTTTAGGAAAATGTGGTTGTCCCAAATCTCTCTATTTCAGCGCGTAATCGGTGATGCTCTTGATGATTGCAATGGAGGAATTGAAGCGGAGAATTCCAGACTAAAAGACCGCGTCAACGAATTTGATGAAGCTTTCATTGCTACCCCAGAGTTTGCCAGTCCTTTAGCAAAAAACGTGCCTGCTACCACTGCAGCCAAGACAAAAGTATCCTCCACCCTCCTTGCATCGTCTAGAGCCCTTGTAGAGAATAACATCAAGAAAATAATGCAACTAGTTACTGAAGCCTCAGAAACATCACAGAATATAGCTTCCTTTCGAAAGAGGGAAAATGATTTATAGGAACATTTGCAGGCGAATTTAAAAAATGATCAACGTTTTTGTGAACAGGTGCTGACCTATTTTTCCAACCATGCCATCAACACCTCGGATCTGAAAAGAAGACAAGAGAATCTCCCCTCCCCAAAGCGGACCAAAAAATTAAAAGCATGCTGGGAAAAGAAAGGTAAGAAGTTGGAGCTCATTGTTGAATCATGTAAACAAGCCATATTAGATAAGGA
>JZKD02S1816496.1:31139-41903 GCA_000966675.3 Picea glauca
TAATATTTCTATTCATAATATATGATCTGTAACGGTAAGTAGAATAATATAAAAATTATGCGTGCACATAATTCAGTGTCATAAAACCTTAAAATTCTTAATACTCTTAAAAAAATTAAAAATATCTATGTACATTATGCATTAAGTAATAAAATTTATACTTATAAACAATGTATTTATATTTATAAACAATGTTGTGATATATTAAAAATATAAAAATGTTTTCATTTCTAGAAATTTGATCCTTCTTGATGTATAATAGATATAGACTTAGGATGATTTATGCTTTCTCTATGTCAACTCTATGTTGAACACATAAAGAATTACATATCTCCTTTAGAGTAAGAAACACACCATTGAAATATCTTAACAACTAGATCCATCTTTAACGTGGATCAAAACCCTATTTGCCCATCCTAAATTTTAATCATAAGAAATCTTGTTGACTGTCCATGTTAAGCACTTAAAAAATTACATATATCCCTCATATAGGATGTTGAAAGCACCTATTGTGGGAATAAGAAATGTTTTACTTTGAATTACTTTATATATATGATTGAAAAATAAGGTGTACATTGAAATATTTTATTTATGACTCATCAAAATATTTTTTTGTTATTAATATTTTTTCAACTCCATGTTAAGCACTTAAGGAATTTGCACATTTACCATACACACACAATCACACAATTATGATTGGAATGAGTTATCTTCATACAATTGTGATTGGGTTGGGTTATATTCAATGTTCATAATGGAGAAAAAAAAAGATTTTAGTTTACTAGATTTAGATTCGTAAAGGATAACCATCATTCCTTCTGATCAAGCAACAATTTCCAACATAGAGATAAATTTAAGATCATTTTAGTTTCTATGTTGATGAAGGGCCCAACACTCGTACTCGTTTGAAAATAAAAAAACCCAACCCAATTGGATATTGGAAATGTGGGCATACATGGATCACCTAGAGACTTTGTCTTGAAAAAATGTATGGCTATATGTAGATCCATATTAGAAACATTATATGTCTAGGGCACATTGTTGACAATTGGTTGTTCATTTTCATGAAATTAGTGATAGTTTCTCATTTTGATGAAGTTGTTAAAATTGTTTTCCTTAACCAAGACTAATGCATGCACATAATTCAGGATTTTCATGAAGTAGATATAATCGATACTTATGAACAATATTGTATATATTAGTGATGTATTTTTTCAAAAAACATTTTTGTTTAGAGGGATTTGAACTTTCTTGGTGCATGATATGGATCTACTCTTGTTCTCTCAATGTGTGTGCCATGTGTCGATGAGATTACACTGGTTTAGTGTTTATACAAATTCAATGATTTTAATCGTATGAGTAGTTCAATCCAATCAAGTCACCTTTATTAATTTCAATTGTGGGCAGGTGAAAGCATCTACTATGGGGCATTTAAATTGTCCCATTTTTCCAGTGAGGGGTAAAGTTCTATGGGCAAAGTTTCTATTACAAAGATGAAATTCCAACTTTTGACATAGTTAAAACAAATACACAGCACATGGGGAGGAAGAGACACTTGTGAGTTTAATTGCTAACAAACACATTTCATCTCTCGAGCAGGATAATGTAAAGCCAAATGTTTTTGTAACCTCTTTGGGCAATCAAACAATTTCATTTATTTCAACATTATTTCTCTAACACTTTTCCTTAATAGATAATTGAATTCTCTACAACTCCTAATTGATTTCTACATATTTCAAAATTTTCCTTTCTAAGAAACTTTGTAAAAACACCAGTGATATTATTATCAACATTACAATAGACTCAGTGAATTTCCTCACTATATCTTCTCTCTTAAAAATGATGTTGTATCTCAATATGCTTTGATTTGGTATGGTACATAGGATTGTTGGCTAGTTTGATGGAATTTCGGTTATCACATTTGATAATTGTTGGCACTTTCTGTTCTTTTCCCACATTATCAAGAATGTGCCTCAACCAATCTTCCTCACAAGTATCACTTCATATGGATTTGTACTTAACTTCAATTGGTTGTTTCTTGTTGCTCCATGTCACGATCATGAATCCAATTTTGAATGCATAACCTATGGTTGATTTTCCGTTATGAGGATTTCTAGCGCAATCTGAATCAAAATGACCTGTCAACTCAACATCAAAAGTATTTGTATATTTAATATCAAAATTAACAATGTCTTTTAGATATCAAATGACTCTCTTTGTTGTTTTCTATTGTCTTTCATGAGGCTTAGTCATTAATTTACTAAGGATGTTGATTGAATATGCAATCGTTGGCCTGGTAGTTGTGAGATAGTTCAAACTTCCCACCAATTGTCGATACAAAGTAATTTCCACCTCTTTTGTTTCGTCATCATTGTAGAGTTTAGGATTATGTTTTAATGGAATAGACACAATCTTGCATTCATTCATATTAAACCTTCTAAGCAATTCCTTTATATATTTACTTTGTGTGACAATTGTTTTACCATATTCTCTCCATACTTCAAGGCCTAAACAATAATGCAATTCTCCAGGATCCTTCATCTCAAATACTTTTGACAATTGTCTTTTTATTTCTTCAATCAACTTATATGCATTGTTTGTTATGATAAGATTATTTGAATACAAGAAAATAAAATAAAAATGCCCCTTTCTCATTTGTCCCTATATACACATTATGATCACTTTTACCTTTCATGAAACCTTTATGAGAGAATAAAATATCAATATTTACATACGAAGATCTTGGTGATTGTTTCAATCCCTATAAATATTTATTTAACCTGCAAACAAGATGTTCTTGACCCTCTTTCACATATCCTTCTTGTTGAACAAGATAAACTTCATCCTTCAATTCCCCATTCAGAAAAGAAGACTTAACAATTCACTGATGTAGTTTTCAATTATGTTTTGTAGCTTATGCAATCATTATTCTAATGGTGTTCAGCTTAGCTACATTGTAAAAGTATCTTCATAGTCATTTCCTTCTTTATGTGAATAACCTTTTGCAACTAATTTAGCTTTATATATATATATACTACCTTGAACATTAAATTTGGATTTCAACAACCATTTAGCTCAAGTTGGGACTTTATTTTTAGGGAGTTCTATTAATTCCCATGTCTCAATATTAATTATGGAATCATATTATTCTCTCATGTCATCCCTCCATTTTATCTTGTTCAAAATTCAACGGTTCCACAAGATTCATTACTTGAGTCAGTAATGCATAATATTTATATCTTATAGGTGGTTGAGTATGTTGTGTTGACCTCTTTTGTCCTGTTGATTAAGGTTGGTTGTCATTGAGGTCAACCCTTGAAGAAATCTCGGTAGCACAAAGGTTTGGGTAACGGACTCAAGTTTGTTTGATGTAAAGATAACTCATTATTGTCTTGTCATGGTTGATAATAAGTAGAAATGGATGAACTCCAAATTGGTCGCCTCATGGTGAAAGCTTTCATGGGAAGATGCTTTACGAATTGAGTTATCCTAGAGGTATGGTTAGAAAACCCATGCTTATTTGTGGAATAATGAGATGAAGGTCATTGAATTTGTTAGTGAAACTATTCTATATGGATATTCTTTGTCATTCCATTTCCAGTGGTATGTGGAACATCACATAACTCCTCATGGTTAGAGAGTTATGGCCATGAGAAGTTGGAGAACCCAGGGTTGGGTAATGGCTCAAGTTTGTTTGATGGATAATGGTATGAGTTTTGATATATTTGCAACTAATACTATTCTATATGTACGGTACATGTCATTCCATTTTGTGTGGTACGTGGAACATCACATAACTCCTCACGGTTTGAGAGTTATGGCCTTACGAAGTTGGAGGACCCTCTTATGTCATCTAGAAGCACCAAAAATGTCAAAGTAATCAAAGTGGTTTAAGAGATTTTAGAAGGTAAATAATAAAGTGAAGTGATGAGTGTACTATAATTCAAAGTGAAAATAAAATAAATTATTTGAATAATAAACTTAATGGAAAAATTAGAAGTGGGTTAACCCTAAAATAAGGAAAGTGGGTAAAGTGACCTAGAAGATGTTTTTTAGGAAGCTACTTGGGGAGTATAAATAAGAGACAAGGCTCTCTCATTTTAAACACACTTGAGCATATTGAATACCTGTAGGTGTCTGAGGTAACCAAAGGATATCTAAGTCGAATTTTTGAGGAAAGTAAAGAAAAGAAGGCAGGAATTCAAGGAAGGATAAATTCTTTTGAGGATGCTTTCTAAGGTATGTTTTTTTTCAGGTCATCTCACTATTTTCGCAATAACGTTTTTTCTAGAATGATTCAGACCGTAAATTTTTTATGTCATTGAGGAAACATATCCAAGTATGTGTGTTAAAAAATTCAGCTTGTGGGTCGTCGTATTTTTGGAGTTACACTCCGTGGAAAATACGGTTTGTGGCTAGTCCTGGAACTAGTAAAAAACATGTGTTTCGGGTAAAAACGTCATAACGTTTTCATAACAGATCCAAATTCAATATGACCAAATGTGTTGGTTAGATTACAATCTTTAGTATGTTGTGTAACAGTTTCAGATCAATTCAACAAATATTTCGTGCGGGTCACGCTCTACAAGGTTTCTCTCTAGAATACCCCAGAATTTAACAAGGTGTGTCATTTTTGTTGTAACTCCTTTTCTGAGAGGTTCCAAGTAGTGAAACCTGGATTAATTGCATAAAACACACCAAAGACATTGTGTATCAGTTTCAGATCTTTATTCATTACAGGTACAAAGTTATGATTATTTCAAGTTAGGGTTGTTTACTAATCCAAAACTAGTCTTGTGAGACTAAATAAACATTTGATGAAAATGATAGTCTTTTGTTGTTAAATTTAAGGAAGGTTTGCAGGTATGTGATCATATACACCAGGTCTATTACAAAGTTATAAATTATATTTGGATGATGAAATTAATGAGGTCTTTTGGTTGAGGTACAAGTTGGGTACATGGTTGAAACAAGTAATTGATGAGTTGACACATACATGAGGTGTATAATTGATGATGTTGGTACATATTGATGAATCATAGTTGATGAGTACTCGACACATGATTGGTACATACTTGGTACATGGTTGGTTGCACTTGTTTATGGTACATATTGACTACAGAGTGTTTGGTATAGGTTGGTGCATGGTTGATGCACTTGTGTATGGTACAAGTTGATTACAGGGTGAGGTACATGTTCATGCATGGTTGATGCATGCTTCAGATTTATTGGTACATGTTTATAGTGGTATATCTCACAGTGATAGTGTGACAGTGGTTCCATCATTCTACTTCTACTTCAGGGCGGTTGGACGAGGCAAGAACATGTGGTTGTAGCCACCTTCCGGTTGTAGCTGAAGAACATAGGGGTTTTTAGCCTCCTTTTGGTTCTAGCCAGAGAATTGGGGAGTTGGAGCTTCCCTCAGGTTGTATTCTGAGAAACTAGGGGGTTGGAGTCTCCTTCCAGTTGCAGTGGAAAAACAAAGGAAGTTGGTGCTTTCGATGAATTTAATTCTTCAAGACATATAAAAATAAACATTCCATGGTTTTCCCCCGATTTGGGTTTCCATGTAAAACACTGGTGTACTGTGTATGTGTGTGATTGTTCATTTATTATTGCTCATTATTGGATAATAATTATACATTGATATAACACGTGGATTATTTGGAGAAAAAAGATTATAATTACATTATTACCGATTCACCCCATCTCTCAGTGATCCAACAATTGGTATCAGAGTAGGTTCCTTTAGAAATCAGTGTAACCACTAAAAGGTAGATCATTGAGAGTACGAACTTGTATAAAAATGGAATACCACATTTTGATGGACATAAGTATGTGTTTTGGAGCATAAGGATGAAGACATATATACAGACACAGGGATTTCAAGTTTGGTAATCAATTTTAGATGGATACAAAACACCAGTGGTTCCATCAACAAATGACAAAGCAGTGAAACTCGGTGTGAATAATTCCAAAGCCAAAAATGCACTTTTGAATGGTCTCATTGATACGGTATTCACTAAAGTAAAAAAATTGCACATTGTAAATCTGCTAAAGAGATTTGGAACAAACTTCGAAATATTTATGAAGAAAATACGAAAGTCAAAGCAACAAAGTTTCAAACTTACAGAGGTCAATGCGAACAACTAAAAATGAAGGAAGATGAGAATATCATAGCCTACTTCTTACGAGTCGATGAAACAATGAATGCAATCATAGAATTGGGAGAAGAAATCGAAGAATATGTAATTATTTAAAAGGTACTAAGATCTCTTCCTATGAGATTTAACCTTAATATATCAACACTAGAAGAAAGATCGGATCTAAACTCAATAAACATGGATGAACTGCATGAAATCTTCACAGCATACGAAATGAGAATTGAACAGGAAAATACAGATGTAAAAGAAGCAGTCTTCAAAGCATCCAAAAGATCAAATCAAAATAAAAAAAGAAGAATATAGTAGCAACATTGACAACTCGAAAGATGATGAAAAAATGACCAATTTCGTTAAAAGACTGAACAGGGGAACTGGCGGTAGGTATAGAGGTAAGATTCATTTAATATGTTTTAATTGTGATGGTATTGGTCATTTTTCTAACAAATGTCCTCATAAGAAAAAGAGAAATGATGAAGGTTACTCAATAGAGAAACACACATATAAAGGCAAAATACTATAAATAAATTTTTCAAAAAAATATTATGCTCCAAAGAAGACATCTCATCATGAGATGAAGATGAAGTCAGTGACAGTGAGACATGAAGAGTTCTATTAATGAGAGTAAAAGACTTTGACAGAGAAGACTCTGAAGAAGAATATGAAGAAGCTGAAGAAGAATGTGAAGAAGTCGAAGAAGAAATTGAAGAGGCAGAAGTTGACTTTCGATAAGAATTAATGTGACATAGAAGTTATCAGAAGAGAAACTAAGAAGAACAAGAAACTACAAGCAGACCCAGAAAAAAAACAAGACACTCAAGAACTATAACAAATGATCACAAAATTGAAGGTTCAAATAGAAGAAGATAAAATAATTGAAGAAACACTTAAAGAACAACTAGAAGAAAATGACATGATCATTGGAAACTTGGAAGCGGAAATTGTCACATCAAGAAAGGATATTCAAAAGAAAAATATGCAGAACAACTCAAAATTTTTGGATGACATTATGAGTAGTCAAAGATTTCATTTTGACAAGACCGGACTTGGATACAATCAAACAGAAAAAAGATCAAGCTCCAAAACAACAGAGCAAGAAACATATCCAAAAAGATATGCAAAAACAATCAAATGGGATAGGAAGATATACACAAAATATTACAGACACACTCATCCACCGAGAAGATTCAAATTTCAAAATCAACAACCGACAGATAGGCCTCAATAAGAAGAAGGATTCACAAGAGAACCTCCTTTAAGAAGATTCTCAACTCCTAGGTATCAAACTATATTTTTCGGTTTATGCTATGCAAGTAATAATTTTGGACATAGAACTGTGAATTGCAAATCTAACAACAAAAACAATAACTACTTTGAAAGTAATACAAAAATGGGTTATCCAAGAAGGCCTAGTGAAACACAGAGAATAAGTTACAACAAGTTTGAATCTTTGAGCACTGAAGTGAAATGTTACAAATGTAACAATTTTGGACATATGACCAAAGATTATAGAATCACAGTCCTTCCTAAAGAACCACAACAGAATAAAAACAATCACATACATGAACTTCAGAAAAGAACATGGATAAGAAAGCAGGATCAATATAGAAATGAAGAATGCACACTCGCTCTACAAGCTAAACAGAAGAAACGTGGTTGATATGTTGACAATGGATGTTCAAAACACATGACATGTGATAGAGACAAGTTTCTTACATTACGAAAGGAAAGAGATGGACCAGTCTCCTTCGGAAATGATGATTTAGCCAAAATCATTGGAAAAGATAGTCTGAATTGGGAACAAGAATGAAAAGACAGGAAATATTCTACTAGTAGAAGATATGAAACATAATCTTCTAAGTGTGAGTCAAATGTGTGACCAAGGTCATAAAGTTACTTTCGATTCACAAAAGTGTGAGATACAAAAAGAAGGTTCAGTGAAATTGGTCGCTACAGCTGCAAGAAATTCAAACAACATATATGTGTTAAGAGAAATTGGAAATGAAAAGTGTTGTCTAGGAAAGGAAGATGAAAGTTGACTATGACACAGAAGAATGGGTCACATACATTTTGATAGCCTTGTCAAAGTCAACAAAAAAGAAATAGTCAGAGAAATGCCCTAGATCACGAAACCAACCAACACTTTATACAAGCATTGTCAACAAGGAAAGAAAACAAAGACCAGGTTCAAATCAAAGGAATATTCAACGACAAGACCACTAGAAATTGTGCACACTGATCTAGTTGGACCAACTAAAACCAATGGATTAAAAGGTGAGAAATACTTTATGTTATTAGTTGATGATTATACAAGAATGATTGCAATTTTTGTTTCTCAAGAATAAGTCAGAATTTTTTGAAAACTTCAAGATCTATAAGGAAATGGTTGAAAAAGAAATGGATTCAAAAATCAAATGCTTGAGATTTGATAATGGAGGAGATTTCACCTCAAAAGAATTTATGGACTACTGCAGCAATAATGGAATAAAAAGACAATTATTCATTGCTAGGACACCTCAACATAATGAAGTTGTTGAAAGAAAGAACATGACAGTATAGGAAATGGCTCGAACAATGCTAATGGATTCGACAAATATTTTTTGGACACAAGCAATGCATACAACAATTAATATTCAAAACAGAGTAATGCTAAGAAACAACACTGAAAAAACCCTTTACGAACTATGGAAAGGAAGACCAACAAATGTAAAGCACTTCAGAGTTTTTAGAAGCAAATGCTATATCAAAAGAGAAGATGGCGGAATGGAAAAGTTTGACTCTCGCGTGGACAAATGAGTACTTTTTAGTTATTCAAGTACAAGGAAATCATACAAGTGTTATAATCTAAGATTAATTAAAGTTGTGGAAAACATCAATGTGACAATTGATGAAACAGACAGACCAAAATCAAAGGAAGAAGAAAATAAATCAATAAAACAACCTTTAGAAGAAGGGACAGAAGATGAAAAAGAAGTAGAAGAGGAAGATGAAGATAATTTGACAGAAGCAGAAGAACAAGTTTACGAAGTGTTTCCAAAGATACTTGGCAGATGAGTACAAACGAATCATCCTTCAAATCAGATTATCAGAAACAAAGATGCAAGAGTTGAGACTATAAGAAAAATCCATTCACCCCAACAAACTCACCTAACACTCTTATCTACAATTGAACCAAACTGTTTTAAAGAAGTCAATAATGATGAATTTTGAAAAAAGGCCATGGATGAAAAATTTGATCAAATAGAGGAAAATGACACTTGCGAACTGGTTCCAAGACCAAAGAATAATAATGTGATCGACACAAAGTGGGTCTTCATGAATAAATTGAATGAAGATGAACATGTTACAAGGAACAAAGCTAGATTGGTATGTAAAGGATATCACAGGTTGAAGGAATAGACTTTGAAGACACATTTTCCCTAGTTGCCAGAATGGAAGCAATTTGTTTTCTTTTATCTTATGCATGCTCTAAAAATATTAACATTTATCAAATGCATGTAAAATCATATTTTATGAATGGGGAACTTGAAGAAGAAGTCTACATTGAACAACTGGAAGGATTTTAGTTGTTAGAAAACAAAGATTATGTGTGTAAATTAAAGAAGGCTTTGTATGGTCTAAAAGAGACTCCTAGAGCATGGTACTCTAGATTAAATAAGTATCTACAATAAGAAGGGTTCAGAAAAGGAAGTACAAATGGAAAACTCTACATCAAGGTAAGTCAAGGTAATATTTTATTAACTGAAGTTTATGTTGATGATATTATTGTTGGTAGTGATGATAGGTTAAGCAAAAAATTTGCAAAAGATATGCAGGATGAATTTGAAATGTCATTACTTGGAGAACTATCATTCTTTCTGGGACTTCAGATACGTCATAGGAACCAAGGAATTTTTATTTCTCAAACCAAGTATATCAGAGAAATGTTGAAGAGGTTTAGAATGATAGATTGCAAATCAGTTATCACTCCCATGTAAACCAATTGTAGGTTGAGAAAAGATGATGAATCCAAGTTTACAGATCAGAAGCAATACATGTACGCCCATAGAAAACTTATTAAGCACTAAACCTTTATTAAATCTGCCCATTATCAATAGGTGTACGCCTTTCAGCATAATAAAACTAAAAGGTAAGTTGTGTACATAAACTTGCATTTCTCTATATTGACGGTGCAATAAATAAAAATCAGAACAATAAATTTTGTATAGATTTAAAAGACACAGTGCAAGCCGACTTAAGATGGCACAATCTCACGTAGAACAGAACATTAAAAACAAACGAAGTGGCAAGGTTCGATAGGCTGTGGCAGGGAGGGACGTGCAGGATTGGATAGGCCGCGAACAGAGACGAAAAACTTTGAAAAACTGAACTGTCCCTTAAAAGAACGCCTTTGGCGTAATAAAATGAATAAATGATATTTTGGATAATTGGGTCAGCTAATAAAACATTGGCAGCTTCAAACCTATCAACAATTATTATTACCTAATGTTAGAAAGCTTCATGATGTAAACTATGATGCATTTGGAAATCTTCGGCGGTTTAAACCATCATGCAAGCAAAGTATGTTAATAAAATTATATTGAGTGTTTTTCCAATATGAGTA
>JZKD02S1816496.1:44876-58139 GCA_000966675.3 Picea glauca
TCATCGTGTTTACTAAAATAATGTGTATTTGAATTCTCATGATGTGGGCGGTTCGATTCGGATAGGGATGCCCGCTTTGACTGCATGGATTGGCTTCACGATCATCGGAAACCCTAATCCCGGGGATGAAGTATTCGTCTCGGCAGCAGCAGGATCAGTGGGTATGGTTGTTGGGCAGCTCGCCAAAATCAAAGGCTGCCGCGTTGTTGGCAGCGCAGGTAGCGACCAGAAGGTACTTCCTCCAACCTGTTTTATTTTCTTGTGTTCAATTTTAGGTCCTTCTCTCAATAAACCTGTCCTAAACCATTAAGYTATTAGTATATCCCGTTTCTCTTACAGATTCTGACCAATATGTGATTGTGAGCAGGTAAACCTGCTGAAAGAAGAATTTGGTTTTGATGATGCCTTCAATTACAAATCAGAGGCAGACTGGGATGCAGCTTTGACCAGGCAACTATATATTGTATTTGCATTTCTGGATGAATCATGAACGCAAACGATAAGTATCGTGGTGCATTTAATGGCATATACTTGGTATATGTTGCCCATTTGACTGAAGAATACACTGCTCATTGTGGTACAGGTACTTTCCCAGAGGTATAGACATCTACTTTGATAACGTGGGTGGGCGCATGTTGGAAGCGGTTCTGAACCATATCAACATGAACGCTCGGATTCCTCTATGTGGAATGATTTCCCACTATAATAAGGTAGTGATATGAATGTATTGTGTGTGCAATATGGAATGTAAGTACGGTGTTGATGTTTATGATTATATATGTTCGCAGGAGTGGAAGCAACGTTTCGGAGCGAGAAACCTGCTCAACTTGGTGGGAAAATCTGCCAAGATGGAAGGCTTCCTGTATACGAAATATCTTCATCGCAGGGGGGAGTTCTTAGAGGAGATGACAGGGTACATCAAGGAGGGAAAAATGAAATACAAGGAAGATGTTAAGGAGGGGTTGGAGAGCTTCTTGGATGCTTTCAATTCCATGTTTAGCGGAGAGAATATTGGTAAACCTGTCATTCATCTCACACCACCGCCATGATTTTGAATCAAATGGAGGTCGGCATGGGAGGGCAGGTTTGCTGAAGTGATGGAAGACGCTGCAGCGACATTGCTCTTGATGCGCTGTATGCTACTTTGTAGATTTTATATTTTATATGGTTTAAAGGTAGTTGTATCTCAAAGTTTGATTTGATCTATTATCGTTGTTTCTATTTTTAAAGGTAATTCCAAACTTTGGTACCATATTTCTATTCATTTTCATGAAATCGCCAATCACTAATATTTCTATTCATAATATATAATCTGTAACGGTAAGTAGTATAATATATAATAAAAAATTATGCATGCACATAATTCAGTTTCATAAAACCTTAGAATTCTTAATACTGTTAAAAAAAAATAAAAAAAATAAAAAAAATAAATTATCTATTACATTATGCATTAAGTAATAAAATTTATATTTATAAACAATGTGATATATTGAAAATATAAAAGGTTTTCATCTCTAGAGATTTGATCCTTCTTGATGTATAATAGATACTTCTTGATGTATAATAGATATAGACTGAAGATAATTTATGCTTTCTTTATGTCAACTCTATGTTGAACACATAAAGAATTACATATCTCCTTTAGAGTAAGAAACACACCATTGAAATATCTTAACAACTAGATTCATCTTAACGTGGATCAAAACCTTTTTTGCCCATATTAATTTTTAATCATAAGAAATCTTGTTGACTCTCCATATTAAGCACTTAAAAAATTACACATATCCCTCATATAGGATGTAGAAAGCACATATTGTGGGAATAAGAAATGTTTTACTTTGAATTACTTTATATATATGATTGAAAAATAAGGTGTACATTGAAATATTTTATTTATGACTCATTGAAATATTTTTTTGTTATTAATATTTTTTTCAACTCCATGTTAAGCACTTAAGGAATTTGCACATTTACCATACACACACAATCACACAATTATGATTGGATTGAGTTATCTTCGTACAATTGTGATTGGGTTGGGTTATATTCAATGTTCATAATGGAGAAAAAATAAAATTTTAGTTAACTAGATTTAGATTCTTAAAGGATAACCATCATTCCTTCTGATCAAGCAACAATTTCCAACATAGAGATAAATTTAAGATAATTTTAGTTTCTATGTTGATGAAGGGCCCAACACTCGTACTCATTTGAAAATCAAGAAAACCTAGCCCAATTGGATATTGGAAATGTGGGCATGGATGGATCACCTAGAGACTTTGTCTTGCAAAAATGTATGGCTATATGTAGATCCATATTAGAAACATTCTATGTCCAGGCCACATTGTTCACAATTGGTTGTTCATTTTCATGAAATTAGTGATAGTAGCTCATTTTGATGAAGTTGTTAAAATTCTTTACCTTAACCAAGAGTAATGCATGCACATAATTCAGGATTTTCATTAAGTAGATAGAATCGATACTTATGAACAATATTATATATATTAGTGATGTATTCTTTCAAAAAGAGTTTTTGTTTAGAGGGATTTGAACTTTCTCGGTGCATGATATGGATCTACTCTTGTTCTCTCAATGTGTGTGCCATGTGTCAATGAGATTACACTGGTTTAGTGTTTATACAAATTCAATGATTTTAATCGTATGAGTAGTTCAATCCAATCAAGTCACCTTTATTAATTTCAAGTGTGGGCAGGTGAAAGCATCTACTATGGGGCATTTAAATTGTCCCATTTTTCTAGTGAGGGGTAAAGTTCTATGGGCAAAGTTTCTATTACAAAGATGAAATTCCAACTTTTGACATTGTTAAAACAAATACATAGCACATGGGGAGGAAGAGACACTTGTGAGTTTAATTGCTAACACACACATTTCATCTCTCGAGCTTTAATCATTTATAAATAAATCAGAGATACATTTAATGATAATGAAAAGCCAAATGTTTTTGTAACCTCTTTGGGCAATCAAACAGTTTCATTTATTTCAACATTATATCTCTTAACACTTTTTCTTAATAGATAATTGAATTCTCTACAACTTTTAATTGATTTCTACATATTTCAAAATTTTCCTTTCCAAGAAACTTTGTAAAAACACTAGTCATATTATTATCAACATTACAATAGACTCAGCGAATTTCCTCACTATATCTTCTCTCTTAAAAATGATGTTGTATCTCAATATGCTTTGATCTGGCATGGTACATAAGATTGTTGGCTAGTTTGATGGAATTTTGGTTATCACATTTGATAATTGTTGGCACTTTTTGTTCTTTTCCCACATTATCAAGAATCTGCCTCAACCAAACTTCCTCACAAGTATCACTTCATAGGGATTTGTACTTAACTTCAGTTGGTTGTTTCTTGTTGCTCCATGTCATGATGAATCCAATTTTGAATGCATAACCTATGGTTGATGTTCTGTCATCAAGATCTCCAGTGCAATTTGAATCAAAATGACTTGTCAATTCAACATCAAAAGTATTAGTATATTTAATACCAAAATTAACAGTGTCTTTTAGATATCAAATGACTCTCTTTGTTGTTTTCTGTCGTCTTTAATGAGGCTTAGTCATTAATTGACTAAGGATGTTGATTGAATATGCACTGGTAGTGGTGAGATAGTTCAAACTTCCCACCAATTGTCGATACAAAGTAATTTCCACCTCTTTTGTTTCATCATCATTGTAGAGTTTAGCGTTCTGTTTTAATGAAATAGACACAATCTTACATTCATTCATATTAAACCTTCTAAGGAATTCCTTTATATATTTACTTTGTGTGACAATTGTTTTACCATCTTCTCTCCATACTTAAAGGCCTAAACAATAATGCAATTCTCCAAGATCCTTCATCTCAAATACTTGTGACAACTGTCTTTTTATTTCTTCAATCAACTTAGATGCATTGTCTATTATGATAAGATCATTTGAATACAAGAAAATCAAATAAATATGCCCCTTCTCATTTGTCTTGATATACACATTATGATCATTTTTACCTTTCATGAAACCTTTATGAGAGAATAAAATATCAATATTTACATACGAAGATCTTGGTGATTGTTTGAATCCCTATAAATATTTATTTAATCTGCAAACAAGAGGTTCTTGACCCTCCTTCACAAATCCTTCTTGTTGAACAAGATAAACTTATTCTTTGAATCCCTATAAATATTTACATACGAAGATAAATATCAATATTTACATACGAAGATCTTGGTGATTGTTGGAATCCCTATAAATATTTATTTAATCTGCAAACAAGAGGTTCTTGACCCTCCTTCACAAATCCTTCTTGTTGAACAAGATAAACTTATTCCTTCAATTCCCCATTCAGAAAAGAAGACTTAATAATTCACTGATGTAGTTTTCAATTATGTTTTGTAGCTTATGCAATCATTATTCTAGTGGTGTTCATCTTAGCTACATTGCAAAAGTATTTTCATAGTCATTTCCTTCTTTATGTGAATAACCTTTTGCAACTAATTTAACTTTATATTTATATATATTACCATGAGCATTAAATTTGGATTTCAACAACCATTTAGATCCAGTGGGGACTTCATTTTTAGGGAGTTCTATTAATTCCCATGTCTCAATATTCATTATGGAATCATATTATTCTCTCATGGCATCCCTCCATTTTAGCTTGTTCAAAATTCAACGGTTCCACAACATTCATTACTTGAGTCAATAATGCATAATATTTATATCTTATAGGTGGTTGAGTATGTTGTGTTGATCTCCTTCGTTCTGTTGATTAAGGTTGGTTGTCATTAATGTCAACCCTTGAAGAAATCCCGGTAGCACAAAGGTTTGGGTAACGTATCCAAGTTTGTTTGATGTAAAGATAACTCATTATTGTTTTGTTATGGTTGATAATAAGTAGAAATGGTTGAACTCCAAAGTGGTCCCCTTATGGTGAAAGCCCTCACGGGAAGACGCTTTGTGGATTTAGTTATCCTAGAGGTATGGTTAGAAAACCCATGCTTATTTGTGGAATAATGAGATAAAGGTCATTGAATTTGTCAGTGAAACTATCCTATATGGACAGTGTTTGTCATGCCATTTTGCATGGTATGTGGAACATCACATAACTCCTCATGGTTAGAGTTATGGCCATGAGAAGTTGGAGAACTTAGGTTTGGGTAATGGACCCGAGTTTGTTTGATGGATAATGGGATGAGTTTTGATATATTTGTAAGTAATACTATTTTATATGTATGGTATATGTCATTCCATTTCTGGTGGTATGTGGAACGCCACATAACTCCTCATGGTTTGAGAGTTATGGCCTTACGAAGTTGGAGGACTTTCTTATGTCATCTAGAAGCGCCAAAATGTCAAAGTAATCAAAGTGGTTTAAGAGATTTTAGAAGGTAAATAATAAAGTGAAGTGATGAGTGTACTATAATTCAAAGTGAAAACAAAATAAATTATTTAAATAATAAATATAATGGAAAATTAGAAGTGGGTTAACCCTAAAATAAAGAAAGTGGGTAAAGTGACCTAGAAGATGTTTTTAAGGAAGCTACTTGGAGAGTATAAATAAGAGGCAAGGCTCTCTCATTTTAAACACACTTGAGCATATTGAATACCTATAGGTGTCTGAGGTAACCAAAGGATATCTAAGTCGAATTTTTGAGGAAAGTGAAGAAAAGAAGGCAAGAATTCAAGGGAGGATAAATTTTTTTGATGATGCTTTTTAAGGTATGTTTTTTTTAGGTCATCTCACCATTTTCGCAATAATTTTTTTTTCTAGAATGATTCAGACCATAAAATTTCCATGTCATTGAGAAAATATATCCAAGTATTTGTGTTAAAAAATTCATCTTGTGGGTCGTTTTATTTTTGGATTTACACTTCGTGGAAAATAGGGTTTGTGGCTAGTCCTGAAACTAGTCAAAAACATGTGTTTTGGGTAAAAACGTCATAACTTCTTCATAGCAGATCCAAATTCAATATGACCAAATGTATTGGTTAGATTACAATCTGTAGTATGTTTATGTAACAGTTTCAGATCAATTCAACACATATTATGTGCGGGGCACGCTCTATAAGGTCGCTCTCTAGAATACGTCAGAATTTAACAAGGTGTGTCATTTTGGCTGTAACTCCTTTTCTGAGAGGTTTCAAGTAGCGACACCTCGAGGAATTGCATAAAACACAACGAAAAACATTGTGTATCATTTTCAGAGCTTTATTAATTACAGATACAAAGTTATGATTATTTCAAGTTAGAGTTGTTGATTAATCCAAAACTAATCTTGTGAGACTAAATAAACATTTGATGAAAATACTAGTCTCTTCTTGTTAAAGTTAAGGAAGGTTTGCAGGTATGTGATCATATACACCAGGTCTATTACACAGTTATAAATCATATTTGGATGATGAAATTGATGAGGTCTTTTGGTTGAGGTACAAGTTAGGTACATGGTTGAGACAAGTAGTTGATGAGTTGACACATACATGATGTGTATAGTTGATGATGTTGGTACATATTGATGAGTCATAGTTGATGAGTACTCGACACATGATTAGTACATACTTGGTACATGGTTGGTTGCACTTGTTTATGGTACATGTTGATTATAGATTGTTTGGTACATGTTGGTGCATGGTTGATGCACTTGTTTATGGTACATGTTGATTACAGGTTGAGGTACATGTTGATGCATGGTTGATGCATGTTTCAGGGTTATTGGTATATGTTTACAGTGGTATATCTCACAGTGATAGTGTGACAGTGGGTTCATCATTTTACTTCTACTTCAGAACGGTTGGAAGGGGCAATGACATGTGGTTGTAGCTACCATTCGGTTTTAGTCAAAGAACATAGGGGGTTTTAGTCTCCTTCTGGTTGTAGCCAGAGAATTGGGGAGTTGGAGCTTCCCTCAGGTTGTAGCCTGAGAAACTAGAGGGTTAGAGCCTCCTTCCAGTTGCAGTTGGAAAACAAAGGAAGTTGGTGCTTTCAATGAATGTAATTCTTCAAGACATATAAGAAAAAACATTCTATGGTTTTCTCCCGATTTGAGTTTCCATGTAAAACACTGGTGTACTGTGTATGTGTGTGATTGTTCATTTATTATTGCTCATTATTGGATAATAATTCTACATTGATATAACACGTGGATTATTTGAAGAAAAAAGATTATAATTACGCTATTACTGATTCACCCCCCCTTTCAGTTATCCAACAATTGGTATCAGAGTAGGTCTTTCAGAAATCAGTGTAACCACTGAAAGGTAGATCATTGAGAGTACCAACTTGTATAAAAATTGAATACCACTGTTTGATGGGAAAAAATATGTTTTTTGAAGCATAAGGATGAAGACATATATACAGGCACAGAGATTTCAAGTTTGGTAATTAATTGTAAATGGATACACAACACCAGCAGTTCCACCAACAAATGACAAAGAAGTGAAACTCGGAGACTAATTCCAAAGACAAAAATGCACTTTTGAATGGTCTCATTGATATCGTATTCACCAAAGTTGAACATTGTAAATCCGCTAAAGAGATTTGGGACAAACTTCAAAATATTTATGAAGGAGATATAAAAGTCAAAGCAGCAAAGCTTCAAACTTACAGAGGTCAATTCGAACAACTAAAAATGAAGGAAGATGAGGATATCGTAGCCTACTTCTTACGAGTCGATGAAACAATGAATGCAATCATAGGATTGGGAGAAAAAATTGAAGAATCTGTAATTGTTCAAAAGGTATCAAGATCTCTTCCTATGAGATTTAACCTTAAGATATCAACACTAGAAAAAAGATCAGATCTAAACTCAATAAGCATGGACGAACTGCATGAAATTTTCACGGCATACAAAAT
Organism: Picea glauca; assembly: GCA_000966675.3. NCBI lineage: Eukaryota > Viridiplantae > Streptophyta > Pinopsida > Pinales > Pinaceae > Picea > Picea glauca. The sequence goes on from JZKD02S1816496.1 coordinate 52,736, forward strand.
GAGAACTGAACAGGAAAATACAGAGTAAAAGAAACATTCTTCAAAGTATCCAAAAGATCAAATCAAAATAAAAAAGAAGAATATAGCAGCAACAGTGACAACTCGAAAGATGATGAGGAAGTGGTCAATTTCGTCAAAAGATTGAACAAGGGAACCGATGGTAGGTATAGAGGTAAGCTTCATTTAATTTGTTTTAATTGTGATGGTATTGGTCATTTTGCTAACTAATGTCCTCATAAGAAAAAGAGAAATGATGAAGGTTACTTAAAAGAGAAACACACATATAAAGACAAAATAATTACAAATAATTGTTTCAAGAAAATATTATGCTCCAAAGAAGACATCTCATCATCAGATGAAGATGAAGTCAGTGACAGTGAGACATGAAGAGTTCTATTAATGACAGTAAAAAACTCTGACAGAGAAGACTCTGAAGAAGAATATGAAGAAGTCAAATAAAAATGTGAAGAAGTCGAAGAATAAATTGAAGAGATAGAAGTTGACTTTCGATAAGAATTAATGTGTGCTATAGAAGTTATCAGAAGAGAAAAGAAGAAGAACAAGAAACTACAAGCATAACTAGACAAAAAACGAGACACTTAAGAACTAGAACAAATAATCACAAAATTGAAGGTTCAAATAGAAGAAGATAAAAGAATTGAAGAAGCACTCAAAGAACAACTAGAAAATGACATGATCATTGGAAACTTGGAAGCAGAGATTGTCACATCGAAAAAATGATATTCAAAAGAAAAATATGTAGAATAACTCAAAATTTTTGGATGACATTATCAGCAGTCAAAAATCTCATTTTGACAAGACCAGACTTGGATACAATCAGACAGAAAATGGATCAAGCTCCAAAACAACAGAGCAAGAAACATATCCAAAAATATATGTAGAAACAATCAAAGGGGATAGGAAGATATACAAGGGAGATTACAGGGACACTCCTCCACTGAGAAGATTCAGATTTCAGAATCAACAATCGACAGATAGGCCTCAAGAAGAAGAAGGATTTACAAGAGCACCTCCTTTCAGAAGATCCTCAACTCCCAGGTATCAAACTATATTTTTCGGTTTATGTTATGCAAGTAATAATTTTGAACATAAAGCTGTGAATTGCAAAGCTAACAACAGGAACAATAACTACTTTGAGAGTAATACAAAAATGAGTTACCAATAAGGCTTAGTGAAACACAGAGAAGAAGTTATAACATGTTTGAATCTTTTAGCACTGAAGTGAAATGCTACAAATGTAAAAAATTTGGACATATGGTCAAAGATTATAGAATGTCAGTCCTTCCTAAAGAACCACAACAGAATAACAACAATCACAGACATGAACCTCAGAAAAGAACATGGATAAGAAAGCATGATCAGTGTATCATTGAAGAATGCACATTCACTTTACAAGCTAAACAAAAGAAACATGGTTGGTATGTTCACAATGGATGTTCAATACACATGACAGGTGATAGATACAAGTTTCTTACATTATGAAAGGAAAGAGATGGATCAGTTTCCTTCGGAAATGATGATTCAGCCAAAATCATTAGAAAAAACAGTCTGAATTGGGAACAAGAATGAAAAGACGGAAAATATTCTACTAGTAGAAGATATGAAACATAATCTTCTAAGTGTGATTCAAATGTGTGACCAAGGTCATAAACTTACTTTCGATTCACAAAAGTGTGAGATAAAAAAAAAAGTTTTAGGGAAATTGGTCGCTACAACTGCAAGAATTTCAAGCAACATATATGTGTTAAGCGAAATTGGAAATGAAAAGTGTTGTCTAGGAAAGGAAGATGAAAGTTGGCTATGACATAGAAGAATGTGTCACATACATTTTGATAACCTTGTCAAAGTCAACAAAAGAGAAATAGTCAGAGAAATGCCCCAAATCACAAAACCAACCAACACTTTATGCAAACATTGTCAACAAGGAAAGAAAACAAAGACCAGGTTCAAATCAAAGGAATATCAACGACAAGACCACTAGAAATTGTGCATACTGATCTAGTTGGACCAACTAAAACCAAAGTCTTAAAAGGTGATAAATATTTTATGTTATTAGTTTATGATTATAGAAGAATGATTGCAATTTTCTTTCTCAAGAATAAGTCAGAAGCTTTTGAAAACTTCAAGATCTACAAGGAAATGGTTGAAAATGAAATGGATTCAAAAATCAAATGCTTGAGATCTGATAATGGAAGAGATTTCACCTCAAAGGAATTTATATACTACTGCATCAATCATGGAATACAAACACAATTCTTCGTTGCTAGGACACCTCAACAGAGTGGAGTTATTGAAAGAAAGAACATGACAGTACAGGAAATGGCTCGAACAATGCTAATGGATTCGACATATATTTTTTGGACACAGAAAATGCATACAACAATTCATATTCAAAACAAAGTAATTCTCATAAACAACACTAACAAAACCCTTTACGAACTATGGAAAGGAAGACCAACAAATGTAAAGCACTTCAGAGTTTTTAAAAGCAAATGCTATATCAAAAGAGAAGATGGCGGAATGGAAAAGTTTGACTCTCGCATGGAAAAATGAGTACTTGTTGGTTATTCAAATACAATGAAAGCATACAACTGTTATAATCTAAGATTAATTAAATTTGTGGAAAGCATCAATGTGACAATTGATGAAACAGACAGACCATAATCAAAGAAAGAAGAAAATAAATTAATGAAACAACCCTTAGAAGAAGACATAGAAGATGAAAAAGAAGTAGAAGAGGAAGATGAAGAGAATCCGACAGAAGCAGAAGAGCAAGTTCACGAAGTGTTTCCAAAGACACCTAGAAGATGAGTACAAAAGAATCATCCTTCAGATCAGATTATTAGAAACAAAGGTGCAGGAGTTGAGACTAGAAGAAAAGTCCATTCACTAGAACAAACTCACCTAACACTCTTATCTACAATTGAACCAAACTGTTTTGAAGAAGACAACAATGATGAATTTTGAAAAAAGACCATGGATGAAAAATTGGATCAAATAGAGGAAAATGACACTTGCGAACTGGTTCCAAGACTAAAGAATAAGAATGTGATCGGCACAAAGTGGGTCTTTAGGAATAAATCGAATGAAGATGGACAGGTTACAAGGAACAAAGCTAGATTGGTATGTAAAGGAGATTCACAGGTTGAAGGAATCGACTTTGAAGAGACATTTGCCCCAGTTGCCAGAATGGAAACAATCTGTTTTCTTTTAGCTTATGCATGCTCTAAAAATATTAAAATTTATCAAATGGATGTAAAATCATCTTTTCTGAATGGGGAACTTGAAGAAGTCCTCTACATTGAACAATCAGATGGATTTCAGTGGTCAAAAAATGCAGATTATGTGTGTAAATTAAAGAAGGTCTTGTATGGTCTAAAACAACCTCCTCATGGTACTCTAGATTGGATAAGTATCTACAACAGGAAGGATTCAAAAAGGGAAGTGCAGACAGAAACCTCTACATCAAGGTAAGTCGAAGTAATATTTTATTAATTGAAGTTTATGTTGATGATATTATTTTTGGTAGTGATGATGATAGGTTAAGCCAGAAATTTGCAAAAGATATGCAGGATGAATTTGAAATGTCATTAGTTGGAGAACTATCCTTCTTTTTGGGACTTCAGATACGTCATAGGATCAAATGAATTTTCATTTCTCAAACCAAGTATATAAGATAAATGTTGAAGAGGTTCGGAATGGAAGATTGCAAATTAGTTATCACTCCCATGCAAACCAGTTGCAGGTTGAGAAAAGATGATGACTCAAAGTCTACAGATCAGAGGAAATATAGGGCAATGATTGAAAACCTACTATATGTGATAACATTCAGACCATATGTAATGCATGTAGTTGGATAGGTGGCACGATTTCAAGCAACACCAAATGAATCACATGTATTAGCAATGAAGATGATTTTTAAATATCTCAAAGGAACATAAGAGTTTGGATTATGGTATCCAAAAGGAAAGGATCTATCACTTATTGCCTACAGAGATGTAGATTGAGAAGGTTGTATTGATGACCGATGAAGCACAAGTGGAACAATATTCTAATTGGGTGAGTGTTTAGTATCATGGCTAAGAAAGAAACAATCATCAATATATTTATCTACAACCGAGGCAGAGTATATTGCAACATCATGTTGTACACATGTTCTTTGGATAAAACAAACTCTGATAGATATACATGTTGAGTATGATGAGCCCATTCCAATCTATTGTGATAATAAAAGCGCCATCAGTATCTCGAAGAACCTGGTGATGCACTTCAAGACGAAGAACATTCCAATAAAGTATCACTTTCTACAGGAGAAGGTTGCAGAAAAGAACATCAAAGTTGAGTATGTGGGCACAAAAGAAAAAGTGGCAGACATCTTTACAAAACCACTTCCACGGGTAGCCTTTGAATCTCTTTGCCAGAGACTTGGAGTTATTTCTACTACAAAATGAATGTTTTTTGAATGCTTATCTTATATGTATTATATGTACACAAGGAAGCACCATAAAGATGACAGTTCAGTTAGGGGGAGCAACCCTGGATGGAAAGATACCTTTGCCATTGATGACAAAGGGGGGGAGATTCATCAGATGCAGAGGATAGAGGCATGGTTCCAGGGAGAGAAATGGTCACAGAGATGTAGAGGACAAAGGCTTGTTTCCAGGGGGAGCATGAGTGATATGACTTCAGTATTGCATGACATAATTTCAGTTTTGCATCAGAGTGTTGCCATCAATGCCAAAGGGGGAGATTGTTGATTAAGGTTGGTTGTCATTGATGTAAACTCTTGAAGAAATCCCGGTAGCACAAAGGTTTGAGTAATGGACCCAAGTTTGTTTGATGTAAAAATGTCTTGTTATTGTCTTTTCATGGTTGATAATAAGTAGAAATGGATGAACTCCAAAGTGGTCCCCTTATGGTGAAAGCCCTCACGGGAAGACGCTTTGTGGATTGAGTTATCCTAGAAGTATGGTTAGAGAATCCATGCTTATTTGTGGAATAATGAGATGAAGGTAATTGAATTTGTCAGTGAAATTATCATATATGGATAGTTCTTGTCATTTCATTTTCGGTGGTATGTGAAACGTCACATAACTCCTCACAGTTAGAGAGTTATGGCTATGAGAAGTTGGAGAACTCAGGTTTGGGTAATGGATCCATTTTTGTTTGATGGATAATGGTATGAGTTTTGATATATTTTCAAGTAATACTATTCTATATGGATGGTACATGTCATTCCATTTTTGGTGGTATGTGAAACGTCACATGACTCCTCACGGTTTGAGATTTACGGCCTTACGAAGTTGGAGGACCCTCTTATGTCATCTAGAAGCCCCAAAAGGTCAAAGTAGTCAAAGTGGTTTAAGAGATTTTAGAAGGTAAA
>JZKD02S1816496.1:58189-90160 GCA_000966675.3 Picea glauca
GTGAATACAAAATAAATTATTTAAATAATAAATTTAATGGAGAAATTATAAGTGGGTTAACCCTAAAATAAGGAAAGTGGGTAAAGTGACCTAGAAGATGTTTTTAAGGAAGCTATTTGGAGAGTATAAAAAAGAGTAAAGACTATCTCATTTTAAACACACTTGAACATATTGAATACCTATAGGTGTCTGAGGTAACCAAAGGATATATAAGCCGGATTTCTGAGGAAAGTGAAGAAAAGAAGGCCAGAATTCAAGGAAAGATAAATTCTTTTGTTGATGCTTTCTAAGGTATGTTTTTTTCAGGCCATCTCACCATTTTCGCAATAAATTTTTTTTCTAGAATGATTCAGGCCATGAAATTGCTATTCCATTGAGGAAACATATTCAAGTATCTGTAGTAAAAAAATCATCTTTTAGGTCGTTGTATTTTTGGAGTTACACTCCGTGGAAATTAGGGTTTGTGGATAGTCCTTAAACTAGTCAAAAGAAGACGTTTCAGGTAAAAACATCATAACTTCTTCATAACATATTCATATTCAGTAAGACCAAATTTTTTGGTTATATTACAGTCTGTATTATGTTGTGTAATATTTTCAGATCAATTCAACAAATATTCCGTGCGGAGCACGCTCTACAAGGTCTCTCGCTAGAGTAAGTCAGAGTTCATCAACATGTGTCATTTTTGTTATAACTCTTTTTATGAGAGGTTCCAAGTAGTGACACCTGGAGGAATTGCATAAAAGACACTGAAGAACATTGTGTATCATGTTAAGATCTTTTTTCATTACAGGTAAAAAGTTATGATTATTTCAAGTTAGGGTTGTTGACTAATCCAAAACTAGTCTTGTAAGACTAAATAAACGTTTGATGAAAATGCTAGTCTCTTGTTGTTAAAGTTAAGGAATGTTTGCAGGTATATGATCATATACAACAGGTCTATTAAAGAGTTATAAATCATATTTGAATGATGAAATTGATGAGGGCTTTTGGTTGAGGTACAAGTTGGGTACATGGTTGAGACAAGTAGTTGATGAGTTCACACATACATGAGGTGTATAGTTGATGATGTTGGTACATATTGATGAGTCATAGTTGATGATTACTTGACACATGATTGGTACATACTTGGTACATGGTTGTTTGCACTTGTTTATGGTACAGGTTGATTATAGATTGTTTGGTACAGGTTGATGCATGGTTGATGCACTTGTTTATGGTACAAGTTGATTACAGGTTGAGGTACAGGTTGATGCATGGTTTAGGTTTATTGGTACATGTTTATAGTGGTATATCTCATAAGTGATAGTGTGACAGTGGTTCCATCATTCTACTTCTACTTTAGGGTGGTTGGACGAGGCAAGGACAAGTGGTTGTAGCCACCTTCTGGTTGTAGCCTTCTTCTGGTTGTAGCCAGAGAATTGGGGAGTTGGAGCTTCCCTCAGGTTGTACCCTGAGAAACTAGGGAGTTGGAGCCTCCTTCCAGTTGCAGTTGGAAACAAAGGAAGTTAGTGCTTCCAATGAATGTAATTCTTCAAGACATATAAGAAAAAAAATTCCGTGGTTTTTTCCCAATTTGGGCTTCCACGTAAAACACTAGTGTACTGTGTATGTGTGTGATTGTTCATTTATTATTGCTCATTATTGGATAATAATTCCACATTGATATAACACTTGGATTTTTGGTTTTGATTTTCGGAATAGATTGCTCATGCGCTAAATGCTACATCGGTGAAACTGGTCGCTCCTTCCAAGTTAGGATAAAAGAACATGGATTTGACATCAAGAATAAACACATCTGCACCCCATCCCTAGCTAAACACTCCCTTAAAACAATACACCATGTTCGCCTAGAAGACACCAAAATCCTCGCCAAAGAGAATCACCTCTTCAAACGCTATATAAGAGAAACCATTGAAATCTGTAAACATCCTAGTAGCCTAAACAGAGACAGTGGGTTAGAACTAAGCGAAAATTGGCTCCCCTTGATCCATAAAAAACAACAATAATCATTGGTAATTTTCATACATTATTATAAATTAACTTATTCATTAAAAACCCCTCCTAATTAATTATAATTCTATGACAATCTAGTAACCTCTTAAATAACTTAACCCTATTATGAACATAATTTATCAATATCTAAAATTAACCTTGAATTAATAAACACTTAGAATATAGATTAACAAGAAGGGCAAACCCTAATATCTTAAAAATTACTAATACCTTTAACCTAACCCTAGAACATAGTAATTGAATTGAAGACATTAATAAACAACATTAAATTAATAATAATTCATTATATACCTTATCCACAATAAGAAACCCTAATATTAACTCAAAACAACAATTAATACCTTAACCTTAGATTAGTTAGAAAATTCCTTAACCCTAAAAAAACTCTAATAATCCACTTATTACCTATTAACTAAACCCTGGAACATAAATAAAGATAAAAAAACCCTAAATTAATATTAAACTATTATATAACCTTAAATAAACAGATTAATAAACCCTATAAATCTTAACAAACATTTTAAATTTTTTAATTAATTCTATAATAAACCTAGCCGACACTGAAAACTTTCCCACACTTCCAGTATTTATACCAGCTCTTCCCATCTTCTTAAACCCAGGCTCATTGTCTTGAATATGGATCATGATTTGGATCTGAAACGTCGACAATCTATTGACAACCCTGTGGATATTCTGATCAAAATTTAAAATCCCAACCACAAAAATCTCACTCAACACTTGGATTATTTGGAGAAAAATGATTATAATTACTCTATTACTGATTCACGCCCCCTCTCAATAATCCAACACGTCTTTCACTGCTTTCACCTCTTCTTTTTCTTTGTGGTGTATCTTCTGCTCCTTTTAGTGTGATTTGGATACTTGAAGTGTCCATGTTGCTTGAATCTCCATCTCATTCTTGTTCCTGTTCAATATTTGTTTCTTCTTTGACATTTTCATCATAGTTATAAGGGATATGCCATTGATCATAACTATCCACCTTATGTCCTTCATCTGCATCGTTGTGAACCAATACATCTCTACTTGCAAAAACATTATGTGCACTAGGATAAAACATCTTATATGTTTTTTTATCAGAACTGTAACCAAGAAAAATGCACTTGATTGCTTTAGCATCAAGTTTTCTCCTATATTCTTTGTGAACATGACAATAAGTTTTTATTCCAAATACTCTTAGGTGCCTTACCACTGATTTATATACATAACGTGCTTGAAAATGCGTTTTATGATTTAAAATTTTAGTTGGACTTCTATTTTTCAAATACACTGCAGAACTGATTGCTTCAACCCAAAAACCATTAGTAAAATTTTTACCTTTCATCATGCTCCATGCACATTCAACTAAAGTTTTGTTCTTCCTCTTAGCTACTCCATTTTGCTAAGGAGTATGAGTAATTGTATGTTGTTGTAGAATTCCATTGTTTTTGCAATCTCTGATGAATTCTCTTGATGTGTACTCCCCTCTTTTATCTGATCTTAGGATTTTGATGTACATGCATGTTTGTTTTTCAACCAAGTTTTTAAATTCTTTAAAAGACTAACACAAATTTTGTTCCTTATAAAATAAACTCAATTATATTTAGTGCTATCATCAATAAATATCATGAAATAGTATGCTCCACCAAGTGATCTTAATTGCATGGGAGCACAAACATCTGTATGCACTAGTTCAAGATTTTTTTTTTTAGCTGTATGAGCAGGAAATTCTTCCCTATGTTGCTTTCTTAGTGCACATCCTTCACAAGAAGTATGTTCATTCTTAAGAAAGAGAATTCCCTCCACCATTCCTTATTTTTGAAGTAGCAACAAATCATTATAATTAATATAATCGTACCTTTGATGCCACAATGCTTCTGTTGATATGGTTGTAGGTGCCAATGCTTGATTATCCTTTCATGTCACATCAATCTTGTGTAATCCCCCAACTCTGATCATTATTGAAATAATCTTGTAATGATCCTGTATATATTTTACAAAACAATGCATCTTTACAAATTCAACTTTGAAATCTTGATTTTATATGGTGGAAACTGTGATTAAGTTCTTCTTTATACCGGACACATACACGAAATTTTGAATTTGTTTAACACAACCATTTGGCAAGGTTACATACACATCACCATATCCTTTAATTTGTTGTGATCAATCATCCCCAAGATATATAGTAGCACCATTATCATTCTCATGATAATTTTCAAACCAATCCTTATTACAAGACATATGTATGGACGCACCAGAATCAAGAAACCAAGCATTTGAGTCATTTGTTTCCACTGACAAGGAAACATTTGAAAGAAATATCCTAAGTTTTTTGAAATCATCATGCAGTGTTTCTTCTCTATCAGCAAAGTTGCCAATATGCCTTCTATTTCTATGTTTGGACTCATTATATTTCTTTTTCAAACAATCTCTCGCATAATGTCCAAGCTTGCCACAGTGAAAACATGCAATATTCCTTTTAAAATTAGCATTAGTCTTTGATGGTGTCGTACCTTGATGTGATTGTGCATGTGGTATCTTACCACCCTTGTTTCTTTCCCATGGCTTTCCTCTATATGGAGGCTTCCCTTTTGCCAACAATGCCAAATCTAAACTTGAATACTTCCAATTAATATTTTTCCTTCGTTCTTCTTCTTGTAAAAGAATACCTGCCAATTCATCAAATGTAGGAGATTTTTCTCTCGCTGCAAGACTAGTAATAAAAAATTGATATTCTTCTAACATTCCATTCAATGTTATAATTACTAAATGTGTGCTAGGGATCTTTTCACCAATATCACCAAGCTTGTCTTTCAATTCTTTAAATATAGAAAGAAAGTCACTGACATTTTTATTCTCCTCCATTTTAATTGAAAGCGATTTAATTTTTAGGAACATAACTCGGTTTGTATTGGTCGTTTCATACAAACCTTTAAGGATCTCCCATGTCTCCATGGATGTCTTATTGTCTCCCATATGTGGAATAATATTTTCTTTCACAGACATTTTGAGAAGCACCTTTGCTTTTCTTTCTCGGTGCTCTCAATCTTGGATTGAGTTTGTAGAGGCATCTGGTAAGCACTTTTGATTTTCTTTATCGGTGCTCCCAATCTTGGACTGAGTTTGTAGAGGTTTCTGGTTTGGCTTCTTTTCAAGATGCGATGGACCAAATATTTTCCCCTTTCATCAAGGTTTGAGTTTTGAATTTCCAATTCACATAATTGGACCCATCTAAATTGTTTGATTCATTCAAATACGAATCAACCAAAGCATTTTACATATTTAATTACACCTTAAAAAATTCTTGCAATTAATACACCAATTTATACAAATAATATCTCTCCAAATTAAAATTTGGGAATTAAAAAATACATATCTGTCAATTTTTACCTCCATCATGACTACAACCAGGCTATGCGACCTTTGGAAGGGTTTTCTCTCGAGCTCCTTCAATGGATATTCTTCTGTGAGAGTGACTGGGGACAAAAAAAAAAATGCCCAGTGACTCCCTAGGGTTTTCTTTGCATGCAGACTCCTCCTGAGTGCGGTTTTCAACTCTACCCATGGGATTTAATAGCCAAAACTCTCTCTATCTCTCTATTTGCACATAGGATTTAATATCTCAACTGGAGCTCTTATACCATAATACAAATACACAACACACAGGGAGGAAGAGACACTTGTGAGTTTAATTACTCACATACACATTTCACCTCTCATAATTTGTTCATTTATAGATAAATCAGAGATACGTTTAAGGAGAATAAAAATCCAAACGCTTTCGTAACCTTCGTGGGCAACCAAATAGTTTCATTTATTTCGACATTATTTCCCAAAGAATAGTTCCTATAACATTTGAGGCTAATTTTACAAAGAAGAAAGTGGTATAAGTGCTCCTTATCTCATACCGCATGAATGCATGCACACGTGCTTTCACATGAGTGAATACCTTGTCTATCGATAGGATAGAGAGACAACATCACATTCACTCTCATCAATCCAATGCCACCACTATACAAACAATTACATTTTCCACACAAATTATTAACAATAACATTAATGTGTCATGCTGAACAAATGAATGTAAATAAATAAATTCATGCTTCAGTTATCATTATGTTCAAAGGTGGCTACTTATACCAAAGGAAACACAAGAAACCTCTATTGGAAAAATGGTTGCTTAAGGAGAACACATTATAACAAATGCGAAGAATGCTTCTAACATGAACTTTTTTTCTATAAATGACATCGAATAACAACCAATAAGGCATGAAATGTATTCAAAAATGATTCTAAATAATATGAAGTTAGGAGTTGCATTTTCAATGAGATCAAAGAGATCAAATAACAATGAATAAGGTAGGCAATGTATTCAATAATAGTGTTAAATAATATGAAATTATGAATTACATATGCAACACAATTAGTGGTCAAGTTGTTAGATAACTATTGTCCTAATCATGGTTAGTAAAATAAAGATAGTGAATCGATTAGTGTCAGGAATCTTCATGAACCCATAATATGTCAGTGTAGTAGGCATAACACTAATAATGAATGTTATTCTCCACATAAAGTCAACCCATGGAACAATGGAGAGAACTACATTTTTTATTCTAAGTTTGGGTTGGGATACACCAATTGTTTTCCTCTATTTCCCTCTTCTTGTTAGTCTCATGTCATTTCCAAGTCAAGGAGTCTTAAAATAGAAATTATTGCTATTGTTGACCATGGTTGACTAAATTACTAGTTGATAAAGACCTTGGTTGGCCATGATCGTGACCAAGGTTTACCATGGTTGACTAGATTACTAGTTGATAAATACCTTGGTTGACCATGACCATGGTTCAATGTGACGATGGTTTACCAAGACCATTGTTTACCATGAGCATGGATGACCAATTTTGACAATGGTTAACTATGGTTGACGATGTCCTTGGTTGAACCACGACCATGGTTGATATATGGCTGACCATGACCATGAGCATGGCCATTTTCGACCATGACCATGACCATTATCGACCAAGAAAGGTAACATAGGTCATACCATCATGCCAATTCATTATGAATGGATTACCCACCCAAACAACCCTAAACATGCTCCCTTTAGGATCTTATGACCTGCTGATTGGCATGGACTGGTTGGCTTCCCATAAAACCAAGTTGGACTGTTACAATAAATCTTTGGAGTGTAAAGATAAATAAGGGAGAAAAATAACCTTACAAGGAATTCAAAACCCTGTCTCAGTGAGACAAATATCATCCCTTCAAATGAAGAAGTATTGCAGAAAATGATGTCCTTTGTATGCAATACAAGTGTTAAATTCTGTTGAGAACAATAAACTAATCTTAGAGGACCATCCCATATTAAGAGAGTATAAATATGTGTTTCTAGAAGAGGTACTAGGTGTACCTCCAAGAAGAGATATTGAATTTTCAATAGAACTTGTACCAGGAGTGGTGCCAATGTCTAGAGCATCCTATAAAATGAGTACACCAAAGCTAGTTGAGCTCAAACTACAACTAAAGGATATGTTGGACAAATGTTACATTCGGCCTAGTGTGTCTCCTTGGGGAGCACCAACGTTTTTTGTGAAAAATAAGGATGGCACACTTAGGTTGTGCATAGACTATAGACAATTCAATAATATGACCATTAAGAATAAGTATCCCTTGCCAAGGATCGATGACTTGTTTGACCAATTAAGGGGTGCTACAATTTTCTCCAAGATTGACTTGAGGTCTAGATACCATCAATTCTGAATTAAGGATGAATACATCCACAAAAAAACCTTTAGGAAAAGATACGGGAACTATGAATTTGTGGTGGTGCCATTTTGGCTTACCAATGAACCAACCACTTTTATGTGCTTAATGAATAATGTATTCAGTAAGTTCTTGGACATATTTGTGTTGGTTTTCATTGATGATATCGTAATCTATTCTAAGAGTAGGGAATATCATGAAGAACATCTCAAGTTAGTGCTTCAAGTGCTAAGAGAACATCAACTCTATGCTAAGTTTAGTAAGTGTGAATTTTTCCAAAAACAAGTCCATTACTTAGGCCATATTATTTTTGAAGAAGGAGTGGCAGTTGATCTTGACAAGATCAAATCCATTAAGGATTATCCTACCCCAAAATATGTATCTAATATCATATACTTTATGGGCCTAGTAGGATACTATAGAAGGTTCATAAAGTGATTTTCCAAACTTGGTTGCCCAATCACCTCCCTTTAGAAAAATGAAGTAAAATTCATTTGGACATCAAAATGTGAAGAGAGATTTTAAGATCTGAAATACCTTCTAATCAATGCACCTATGTTGAATATTGCATACCCAAACAAGGACTTCCATGTGTGTATGGATGCCAACAAGGAAGATCTCGGAGGAGTCCTTATGCAATAAGGACATGTGATTTGCTACAAATCCAGAAAATTGAATGAGCATGAAATCAATTATGTGACCCACGATTTGGAATTGGCTGTCATAGTACATGCTTTAAAAATGTGGAGGCGTTACCTCCTAGGTAGAATATGTGTACTTATGACAGACTATAGCGGGTTGAGATATTTGTTTGATCAACCAAAACTCAATGCTAGACAAGGTAGGTGGATGGATCTCCTTAGTGAGTTTTTGAAATAAAATATATCGAAGGAAAATAAAATAGGGTGGATGATGCCCTTAGTAGAAGTATGAAAGTGATTCACTTGGCAGCTATAAGCACCTGTGAATCAAACATCAAGGAGAGAATCAAAAGTACACAAGAAACATATGCATTTTTCAAGACTGTGCAATCATACTTAGAGAAAGAGCCCACAGGGATAAAGTATGAGGGCTATCAAATGTTGAATAATGGTCTTCTAACTTACAAAGGTAGGTTGTATATTCCAAATTATGATGACTTGAAGAGGTTCATAGTGGATCAACTACACAAAAGACCATATATTGGTCATCCTGGTTATCAGAAAATCATCACCGCCACTAGGAAACTATTTTATTGGCCTGGATTGAAAAATGACATAGCTGATTACTTAGCTAAATGTCTAGAATGTCAGTAAGTTAAGGTAGAGCACCAACATCCAGCAGGGCTGTTGCAGCCTCTATCAATTCTAGAATGGAAATGGGAAACTATCTCCATGCATTTCATCATAGGGTTACCAAAATCAACCAAGCATAATGACGCCATTATTGTAGTTGTGGAAAAACTGAGCAAGGATGCTCACTTTATTCCCATAAAGTCAACTTGCAAGGCAATGGATATTGCCAGTATTTTCATGAAAGCGATATTTAGGCTAAATGGCATGCCTAGGGAAATTATGTCAGACAAAGATACATTTTTGTTTCTCTGGGGAGGAAATGTGTTGTTTTAGAAAATACCTGAGGATTTGATGATCTGTCTTAATTTGGAAGCATTTCCCCGATAGATAAGGGTGTCAAACATCCACAACATGAAGAATATCCAACATTTCCTTTTCATAAATTGATTTGAATAAATTTCTCTCTGATAGTTGTTTGTTGGTAAAGGCCAAAGGCTGACCCTCTTTCATAAAGACTGCTCAAATTCCTTCCCTGGAAGCATCACATTTAAGGACAAAGGCCTTTGTGAAATCAGGAAGGGCCAGGACTGGAGTGGTGCACATATCCATATTCAAGGTTTGAAAATCCTGAGCAGTTGCGGGAGCCCAAGTGATAGAATTATTTTTAAGGAGAGCAATGAGAGGTGCCACAATCTTTCCATAATTCTTAAAAAACTTGCGATAATAACCTGTTAAACCCAGAAATCCACGCAGGATTTTGAGAGTCTTTGGGTAATACCAATCTTGCATAGCTTCAATCTTTTTAGGATCCACCCTGACACCGGCCTTGCCAACAAGATGACCCAAGTACTCGACTTCTGAGGTGCCAAAAGAACATTTAGATTGTTTGAGGAAAAGTTGGTGCTGAGAGAGTAGATGGAGAAATCAATCCACATGAGAAAGATGGGCTATTTACTATATATGAGGATATCATCAAAGAAAACTAAGACAAAATGATGGAGAAAAGGACGGAAGACATGATTCATGGGGCTTTGGAAAGTGGAGGGAGCATTACAGAAGCCAAAGGGCATGGCCAAAAACTCACAGTGGCCCTCATGAGTTCTAAATGCAGTCTTAGGAATGTCTGCCTCATTCATACGTATCTAGTGGTAGCTAGAACGAAGATCAAGTTTAGTAAAGAATTGGGTGCCACTCAATTCATCCAAGAGGTCATCAATGTCAGGAATGAGAAATTTGTCCTTAATGGTGAGTTTTTTGAGGGCGCGAAAGAAATTTGTCCTTAATCGTGAGTTTTTTTAGGGCACGGAATTCAAGACACATGCACCAAGAACCTTCTTTCTTAAGGACCATGACCATAGGAGAAGAGTAGGGGCTCGTACTAGGCAGATAACACCTGTGTTGAACAATTCTTGAACAATTTTATCAATTTCATTTTTTTGGTAAAAGGGATGATGATAGGGATGGATATTGGGAGGAAGGCTTCCAAGGACAAGGGGAATGGAATGATCATGAACACCATGGGAAGGATGGAGTCCCTGGGGAGTGGAAAAAACCACTTGATGTTTAGAGAGGATGGATTGGAGGTCTTGTGGAACAGAGGGTGTCTCAATGGCTTGAATGGAATGGAGTTGTGCAATAATGCCAGAGTGACCTTTTCTTAGCATATTTTCCATGCGATGGGAACTGATGATCTCCGGGGAACCGACGGTGATGCCTTGGAACTTATATTGTTGGCCCTCCTGGTTGAATTGCATGGTTAATTCCTTAAAATCCATGAGAATGGGACCCAAAGTCCTTAGCCATTCTACACCCAACACAATGTCACAACTGCCTATGTCGATAGAAAACATATGAGATTTCATGTGGTATTGACCAGTTTAGAGACAAACATTTTCACAATGCCTGCCACATTTCATGGACCCGCCATTGGCAATCATGATTTGAAAATTATTGGCGACACAGATATAACACTTAGTTTCTTGGTCAATGCAGCGATGAATAAAATTATGTGTGCTTCCACTATCAACAAGAATGATGACCTTCCTATGCTTAATGTAACCAATTATCTTGAGGGTTTGGGGAGCAGAGAAGCTAGTGAGATCATTTAAGGAAATGACCGATTCTACTTCGGGAGGGTCAGAGGGAGGGTTCATGTCAATGGGTTCAGGTGACATGGCCACAAGGGGAGCCTCAACATCGTCTTTTGAAACATCCTCCGAGATGGCCATAAAAATCTTTTGTTTCTTACACTTGTGCCCGGGAAATTTTTTTTCATCACAATTATAACAAATCCCTTTGAGTTGGAGTTCAACCATTTCTGCCCTGGTCAATTTCTATATCTTTAGTGGAGTAGAAGGAGGAGCGAGAGTGGTTGGTTTAGTGCGAGGAATAAAGGAGGGTTTTCGGTTTTGAGAAGAGACAACCTATTGTGATTCCTTAAATCTCTTTTACTAGCATCCACCCAAATCTAAGGCTAAGACATGAGGACATGAGCACAAATATCATCCTTGAGGCCATTGATAAAACATTCTCGGAAAAAAGCATTAGACATTCCCTCTGTACAGAAAGCTAATGGCTCAAAAGAGAATAAAAAGTCTTCCACTATGCTAGATTGTTTCAACTTTTTCAAATGACCTAAATGGTTGGTGCCAGTGTCAAAACGTTCATAAAGCTCTGCCAAAAAGTGTGTCCAATCCATATACCCTTGGTGGATATTTTTTCTCCATTGCCACCATTGCCAACATTCTTGATCTAGATGGAGAACACCATATCGGAGTTTGTCCAACTCATTTATAATTCCATATAAAGAGAAATAATGTTCCATTTGAGTTACCTAGGCAGTGGGATCGGAGCCATAAAATTTGTTTACATCCACATGCAGAAGGCATAGGTCATGCTGAAAGTGATGGGGATGAAAATTATGGGAATGAGAAGAAGTTTCACCTTCGGTTTGCAAAGGTGGGTTAGATAAGGGAAGATCTACAGGGATATGCAGTTTGACGCAGATCATTGTTGGCACAAGGGAAGACCCAGGGTTCAACGCTACAACAATGCACCAACAAAACCCTAACTATCGGCCCTTTCGGCAACACCTGCGAAGCAGATGAAGTCTCACCCAAGGTAGAGGCAAGGGTGGTTGCGAGACTCAGGTGTCTGCAACCTTAGCTGGGACATAGATCTGTAATTATAACACTTAACAATCACTTATAATAGATTATTCATCAATATTCAACCCTTATGATACTTCGCAGATAACATAGAGCATCATAGTATGTACTTAGATCTAAGATAATTCAACACTTAGCCACAACAAGATAGGTTAGACTCGGTAGATCAAGCACTAAGAATCTTACATACTAGATCTAACATTCATTCATATCTTAGAAGCACAAAGCATAAATAGATCTATCTAAACACATCAAAGCACTTAGTAAAGGAAGAGACAAACACATCAGGTCGAGGCACAAAGCACAACACACACATTTACCGTGGTTCACCCCCACCCTGGGGCTACGTCCACAAAGTCTTCTCATTTATTAGCTTCAGTTAATCAGGTTACATCACATAGCCATCCAAATCCCTCTTCGCATAGGACCAGGGATGATTTTAAGGATGGAAATTTATTTTAAAATGTAGAAACCTTGGCGAATCTTACTAATCCTTCATATGCCAACTATAAATGTTTGGCTATATTTTTGTAAAAATATTCAAATTTCTAAGGATTTATATAGTTTTTATAAAATTTTGGCGATTTTTAAGGTAAAATAATTTTATCTTATAGAATTTGGGCGAATCATTTTTAAAATAGCAAATCTCATTTTTGGAAAAACCATGGAAAATTAGCCCATGAGCGAAATTTAGCCCCTAAAATCATCTATGCATAGGACAGAAGACCTGCGCAGCTCACTAGATCCTTCTTCCTTGCACTAAAAGCACAGAGCCTTCTACAATATTATCCTTTTATAGTATGCACAAAGCATTTACAATCATTACCAACACTTAGCACAACTTGCAATTCTTCAATCACATAGATTGCACTCTACTACTCTTCTCTCTCTTACTTACTTCGCCTATACATCTATTTATACATACAAAAGTGGGCCTAAGCGTAGGTAAACCCACGGGCCGACATCCTTTTCCCATTACATTATCCCAAAAAACCCAAAAAGGACCCAAAAAGGGGTCTAGCTTCCACAATTTTCGCTTCGTGTTGCGCTCCATCTTTGATAAGCTGTCGAAGTCCCAAAAACAGTCAAATATGACCAAGTGTTCCTCAAAACTTGGTCGGGGCCAACAGGCCCCCAACACTCACTTGTGACTCATCCCGAGTCACTCAGGTCTGGGTAACTTTGCCTCAAAGCTCTCGAGATTGGATCGAGTTTCTTTGACTTGTCTTTGTGCTACTGCTTCTTGCTCAACGAATTCCTGAACAACCGCTTCATTGATAGGTCCTTCCAGTTGCTTCTCAACTGTAGCAAATACTTGTTCTAGTAGTGTTCCTTGGCCTTCAATTTCTTCAAACAGTAGGTAGGCCACCTCCTGGTTTGCCTGGAGTTTCTGGGTGACTTCCATCACTTTGTTCTGCGTGGTAAGAACAAGTTGTTGGGTAGTGCATTGTTCCTGGGATCTCTTCATCCTCTCGATGGGTGATAGGAGCTTGAGCTACACCTGTACTATATCTGCATGCTTCTTTGCTTCTTGGAGTTGGGACTCCAGTTTCTTCAACTCTGGGTCTTCAGATAGTTGTTCATATATCTGCATGCTTCTGCTACTTAGCTGTTTACATTCTGCAACAAGTGTTTTAATCCTCTCGACGATGCTCTGAGCATTCAATTCTCGTTGGTCGCGCACTTCCTGTGGAGTTTGTGGTATGGTCTGAAGCTCTAATTCCATGACCCTTTGTTGAAGTTGTTGAATAACGTCAACTAAATTCATCACTTGGAGCTCTATGGGATCTTCGGCCTTCTGCTCTAAGCTGGTCGCAGAGAAAAATGCTCTGTTGGTTGCTTCTTCAATTTCTATTTGCTTTGCGAGCAACTACTCTTTCTCTTTTTGGATCTTCGCTCAGTCTTCTTCAAATTTTTCTTGGAGAGTATTCTTCTCTTGTTGCACGACTTGGCGTTGCTCAATAATTTCCTCTTGTGTTTTCTTTAGGGCCTGGGTGGCCTACGCTTTTTCTTCCTGAGCATGTTGAAGGTGTACTTCGACTGCATAAAAAATCTTGAGGAGCAGAACTGATTCATCTCCCACTTCTTTTATTCCTTCTGGTAGAGGTGCAATAGAGATTGCTCGGCTAGACTGGAGTGCTTGTTGTACTCCTTGGAGCGCAATATCAATTTGGCTATACATTTGTTCCTGCTTCACCTCCTGCTTCTCTATTATTTTCTTTGAAGCATCATTGACCGCTGCAACAATGAAATAAAAGTCATCCAACCTGAGGGTGGTTCGCATCTTGGTTATAGGGGTTCTTGGTTTTTTTCTAGAGGAAGATTTCAGAGGTGAGACCTTCCTTTTCTTCGATGAGTCTTCTTTATCCCTAGGCCATGGTAATTCAAATTTCTTTTGTTCAGTTTATGTACCTTCTTTGTCATCACCTTCTTCATCTAGTGTAATGGAAGCCGTGCTTATAGATAGGTTGTCAACATCCTGGAGTTCTTCAGTCTTCTTCTTCGTCTTTTCTTTCTTTGTCTTATTGGGCTCAGGTGTATCCTATGCAGTTCCAGGACTGTCGATGTCAGACATTTCTGCGGGGTCTGATGAAACAAGGAGGTCCGCCGACCATTCCTTGGTGATCTCTTCCAGGACTTCTTTTGTCGGCTTATAATAGGACCGAAGCTGTTCCCGGTGCTCATTAGCGTGTGGGGTTAGGTATATAAAGTGGTGGTCTGCACTGAACTTTATCAGAGGTCAGAATCTCTGTAAAGTGTTCGGGGTTATGCGAGGTTCACTCCTTATGGTTGTTTTCAATTGGTTATAATACGCATGGAAAATGACATTCGATTTCCATTGCTTGCTCATGTCATTCGAGTACCATAATGTACTGAACTTCCCGGCTAGTGGCTCAAAGGGGTCA
The DNA here is from genome assembly GCA_000966675.3 of Picea glauca. Taxonomy (NCBI): domain Eukaryota; kingdom Viridiplantae; phylum Streptophyta; class Pinopsida; order Pinales; family Pinaceae; genus Picea; species Picea glauca. Next base: position 73,316 of record JZKD02S1816496.1, read on the forward strand.
AGGTCCGGGAAGGTTACGCCTTCTGGTAGATCCCATGCAAAAAAAGTGATTAGTATAAGGAGCCAGCTAAAATGGAATTCATGCCCCTGATCCTCAACTTCTCTAGAGTCAATCTCCAGTTGATTCACCAGGTACTTCGCCCAGTTCATCTGTAGTCCCTCTGCACACTTTCTTGTGAGGTCAACTACAAAGACAAATACTTGTGTTGGTCGATTCTTGTGTACCAATTTCCTTGCGATCAATTGGCATGTGAGGCGCACTGCGCCACTTTCAATAGAAGCTACCTTGTAGCCTCTCGCACCTTTCTCAACATCGTCATAGGCTTCTTTGATCTTCTGCACAAGAGCACGGTCTGTTGTCTTTCCAGGATAATACTCATGGGGATCAGGGTCCTGCATGCTAAGCCCAATGATCATATTGATCAGTGTCAGATCAACAGTTATGCGACATTCTAACCACAGGTATCCTCCATGGTAACTTTCTAGTAGCAATTTTACACAAGCATTCATCTCCTGGTGTCTGCCGAAGTGCGGTATTTTCATAACGGTGAGCAAAGTAGACTGCGTGAGGTTCATCGTACATTACCGAGGGATGAACTTAGAATTATTTCCCTTATTTCTCATTAAGTACTTATATGGGGCGAGCATGCTGTAAACTTTACGGTCCCCCAGGTTGAAGTCGCAAAACTTCAACGCTGTAACCTTGTCCTGATCTGCGCCGTAGGTGCGTACTCCTTTTGGTAGATATGAAGTGACTAGGGTGTATTCAAAGTCTCTAGGGACACTATCCTTGTTAATATCACTGCTCAGAGGGGGTATGTAAGCTGGTAGGATGGATGGCCCTAACTTCGCATTGGCTATGTCGTCCTTATGCTTAGTTCTCCTCTCTGCGCCGACTCGAGATGTTCCTGCTCGAGCAGTCGACGAGGAGGCTTGCACCCCTCTCGTCGATGATGCTTGGAATCCAGTGGAAATTCTTCTTTCCGACATGACTCTCTTTGTCATTAAATCGAGAAGGACCTCTGTGACAGATTCCTCAAGTGCGGTGAGCTCGTCGGACATACGCACTCAAGAAAGATAATCGAGGTCACGATGATCTCAAAATACTGCACTAGGATGAACAATCTTCTTTCAATGATCACTGTAGACAATCACTAGTTCTGTAGGATTCGACTTTTCAGTTGGAAAAAGTGTTCTTCGGGCCCGACGTGACGAGCTAAATAGGAAATTCATCAATGGTCTGCTTGCAATGGGTATGAAACTTCCATGAACATTGATCCATCCGTTATGGCATGGTCCAACGGTCTGGTGGTGATCCTTTAATGCTTTTCTGTCCGTTCAGGGCAGAAGTCGAATGGGTATATCGGTCCAATGGCTATATTGCTTCTCCATGGCGAAGTGCCATATGTCGTTGTTCTGATATCTCGACGAAGCTCAATTCTTGTGATTTTTCCTTCTGCGAAGTTTCCTCTTGAATATTTTGTAACTTTTTGATCTTGGCTCTCTTCTTACTTAGCTTCCTAGCCTTCTTCCCAGTGAGCTTCGTCTTGGTCATCCTTTTTCCATTCTGATTCTTATCTTCTCTCGACATAGTCACTTCGCGATGCTGAGATTCTTTCTTCAGATCCAAGGGTAATACTTCTTCATCATATGGATTAGGTATTTCGGCCTTCTGTGGTTCCTCTAATGCTCTTATAGATTCAACATCCAAGTCCTTGGTGTCCAATAGCTTAGATCTGTTGTCTTGTTCTTCCATCAAGTAGGCGATCCTTCTAGTCATAAATTCCATGAGTTCTTGCTTCTTCTGTTCTAGGGCTTCCTTTTCTTCTTTTCTCCGGATCTGGTCTTTTTCAATCCAGATCTTACCTAACAAAGCTGGAAATGAGGCATGGTCCTCAATAATTTTAATAACTTCTAATTCTTCCTCTGTCGAAGCTCCATGGGTACTCATAGCTATCTGGGTAATCCTGCCACATAGGGTTACCAATTTTCCTTTAAACAACCCTATTTTTCCTAGTGAAGGAACCATAGCAGGCCTTCCTAGGGTTTCTCAAGTACTTTCTATCATAATGTTCATCTATGTTCCCTCATCCACAGCACAATCAATGTCGAAGTCTCCTATTCTTACTTCGATTTTCTCCCTTTCTTTGAAGATCTCTGACAAACTGGCATGTTTATGTTCATCCAAGGTTTCTTTCATTTTCAGTAACATAATATCTGATTCTTTCTGGGGTTCTTCTATAATATTAGTCTCTTGATCTCCTTCAGAGTTTTCTTGCACCATATTCAACTTTTCAAGTCTAGTAAACATTCTAGGGCAATCCAGTACTTCATGGTCCATAGCCTTACAACATAGGCAACTAGGGTTTTTCCCAGGGCATTCCTTAGCAAGATGTCCTGGTCTTCTGCAACTGTAACAAAGAGTTAATCCTCTCTTTCTCTTCAATGATACCTATCTTTAATTGTACTGTGTGCTAGGGTCATAATGGCTAGACTGCAAAAATTTCTTTCTAGGTTCTTGCATCCATTGGTTAGTCCAAAAATTCTTTCTATGCATAGGTATAACATATCTTTCATTATTCTTATCAGATCTATTCATATCAAATGTTCTTTCATCTAACAATGCCCTAGTTTTCAATCTAGGACAAAATCTATCAAGCATACCTAAATCCATACTTTAGAAACAAAAATTTTCACTTGTTTTACTTCTATAGGGCACAAAGCTTCCAGATCTAAGAATTTTTAACTATTCTTACCTTTATCAGAGCACAGAGCTTACAGATATTACCTCTTTTTGTAGATGTGACCCTTTCTTTTTTAGCACATAGCTTTTCATATCAAGTGGATCACTGCGCACTAGGGCATATATCCACGCATAGAGATTTCACAATTTTAGGACGAATCTTTGCACAAAGCTTCTTCTATTCAGTTCCCAACAATCATAGTTTCAAGTCCCAGCAAAGGAACCATTTGTTGGCACAGGGGAATACCCAGGGTTCAACACTACAACAACTCACCAACAAAACCCTAACTACCGACCCTTTCGGCAACACCTATGAAGCAGATGAAGTCTCACTCGAAGTAGAGGCAGGGGTGGTTGCGAGACCCAGGTGTCTCCAACCTTAGATGGGACATAGATCTGTGATTATAACACTTAGAAATCACTTAGCATAGATTATTCATCAATATTCAACCCTTATGATACTTCGCAGATAGCACAGAGCATCGTAGTATGTACTTAGATCTAAGATAATTCAACACTTAGCCACAACAAGATAGGTTAGATTTGGCAGATCAAGCACTAAGAATCTTACACACCAGATCTAACATTCATTCATATCTCAGAAGCAAAAAGCATAAGAAGATCTATCTAAACACATCAAAGCACTTAGAAAAGGAAGAGACAAACACATCAAGTCGAGGCACAGAGCACAACACACAGATTTACCATGGTTCACCCCCACCCTCGGGCTACGTCCACAAAGTCTTCTTCTTTATTAGCTTCAGCTAATCATGTTACAACATAGAGCCATCCAAATCCCTCTTCACATAGGACAAAATATCTGTGCAACTTGCTAGATCCTTCTTCCTTGCGCTAAAAGCACATAGCTTTCTACAATATCCTGCACTTGGCCTCTTACAGTATGCACAAAGCATTTACAATCATTACCAGCACTTAGCACAACTCTCAACTCTTCGATCACATAGATCACACTCTACTACTCTTCTCTTTCTTACTTACTTTGCCTATATATCTATTTATACATACAAAAGTGGGACTAAGAGTGGGTAAACCCACGGGCCGACATCCCTTTCCCATTACTTTATCCCCCAAAACCCAAAAAGGACCCAAAAGGGGTCTAGCTTCCACGATTTCCGCTTCACGTTGCGCTCCATCTTTGACAAGATGTCGAAGTCCCAAAAATGGTCAAATATGACCAAGTGTTCCTCAAAACTTGGCCAGGGCCAACAATCATCGTAGTGAAGGAGAAAAAATAGGTATTGAAGGATTTAAGTTGGGTAGTGAGGTCTTGTTTGAGGTCTTATTTGAGGTCCTCCATTTTGGCGTCGATGGAAGAATGCATGTTTTTATTGACGGTGCAAATATTGGCACTAAGCTGTCTCACTTCTTGTTGGGTTTCTGTGAAATTAGAGTGCAAGGAATTGAAGCGAGATTCCAAGTATTGGCTACAGGTCTGGTCCATGATGAAGAGGGAACACGAAAATGGGCAGGTGGGACCACACAAAAAATGAGTTATGGATGAAGTGTATCACATCAATCAGGGTGACAAGTGTAATCCAATGGGGTAAAGCCCAAATAAGGGTGTTGGAAGGGGGTCGGCTCCACGAGAAAAAAATATTGTTGAAAAATGATAGGTATGACTGTGATAGGGGCGAAGAGAGGAATCCAATGGGATAGGTCTCAAATAATGGTGCCAACAAGTTTTTTTTTGTTTTACTCCTACGAAGTTATACTCTGATATGAAGAATACTACAGTGAAGAAATGCCTAAATGCTTAACAAGAAGAAATCTGTAGTAATTTTGCAACCCGAATGCAGGAGACATAGTTGCGCGGAAATAGATATTGTATGTTTTATTTTTGTTTCCATCCCAAGGGTTAGAGTATTCAAGGGTTCTATAGACAAGGGTTTTCCCTGTGCTATAGCTCTCTGATATACGTGCAGTGTCCAATAGTAGTACTCGACCCAATATCTTAGGGCACCAACTAAGGAGGCTAGACCATGCCCTTAGCCGTACTACCCGACTACCCAGGTACTAGAGAGTATCTTCCTGATTGTTGTTCTCGGTGGCACTATAATAGTGAGACGACCGATTGGTTTATCTATGGAGGGCTTGAGGAGATCTAGGTCGATCCGTATATAGGTTTTGTCTGATGCGATGCCACTCGAAGGGGTGCCAACAGATGTGCGCTTAAGTACCACTTGTATTTCCCGCGTGTATGAATCCCCGACCGCAGGTTTATGCACATAACGATAGATATCTGTATCTTTAAGTCATCGGAATACGTCTCTACCTTGAAAAATAAATTAACCCACAATTTTTTGCCGAGGAAGGTGCTCTGATACCACTTGTAATATTCCAGATAAAAAATAGTATGCATAACATAAATTATTAGCTAGAAATGACATATAAACAATGATATAACCAGAACAACACCTCAATGATACCAAAATAATACTAGAATAACACCAGAAAAAACACTTTGATTACTGAGAGCAATGTTCACTTGCCTCTTCGAGGGGGAAACCTCCAACAGATAAGACCTCTATTACAATAATATCCAAGACAAAACTTATCATATATTCTACTCCTATTTATACTAAATATGTCTATCCAAAAGAATAATCTAGAGGAAGATCCTTCTAGAAGATGAAGCTTCTATTAGGTCTTCTTACATTTAAATTATTCTTCCTTATTTCTAGGAATTATTAATATTGACCTTTATTACATGGAAATATGTTATTCTACCTACGTGAGGGGTTAGGTCCCTAACATTTACTTCAAATTTTTGGAAATATTTGTTTGTTGGTTTTGAAACTAAATTGTTATTTAGTACATCCTATCACCCTCAAACTGATGGGAAGACAGAGAGGGTAAACCAAGTGTAAGAGGAAATGTTAAGGATTCATGTGATGCATCCGCGCAAGAGGTGGGAAGACTACCTATCACTGGTAGAGTTTGCTTATAACAATGGATATCAAGAGTCATTGAAGATGAGCCCTTTTGAGGCCCTCTATGGTAGAAAATGCAATATTTCAATCAACTAGAATAACCCAGTAGACATAATTACACTCGGGCATCACTATTTGGTTTCTAGATCAGTATACTTGGTTAGATCTCTGTAGTGTTTAGGTAAGAGAAAATTTGATACTATGTTCTATAAATGTGTATGTTTAATTTCTGACAAAAGCGACTTGAGAAATTTAAGTAGAATAAAGAGAATGTCCTAGTTGAATCTCTTTGGATTTAATTTCTTATCTCTTGACTATCTGTGTCCTAAAGTAACATTTCTAGGAGTGGATGTTGTGTTTGACTATGCTATACAGTTTAATGCATGCTCGAAAATTGATGACTGAGCAGTTAAAAATATCTATAACACCTCTGAAAGAAAAGAGAGATTTTTCTGCGTAATGGTGCTCCATTTTAGTATATCTTCAAATCCCTTGCCAGAAAAGTTAGAAGGTATAAGATATGTGTGGAATTTAAGAAATAATCCCAATTATGGGAAAACATTAAAAGTCCTTATAAATAATTATTGAAGAAAACTAATTAGGACATAAACATGAAATTGGTCTAAATGAAATTAAAATACAAAAGTTCTCAAAATTCTATTTGGGGCATAAATAAACATTTATATTTAAGTTGTGTTAAATCTCCTAAATTTGGGAAGAATCCCCTTAAATTTTTGTGGGTAGTAAATCCTTTTAGAAACACCAAATTTACTGTGGAGGTAAATCTTTGTACTAGGACCATTTTCCATAAATTTAGTAAGAGTAGTAAAGCATAGTAATAAAAAAATAAAAAATTTCTTTGGAATAAATTTTTTTATTTAATCTCTTTATAAAGCAAAAAACTATATTTTCCTTTCCTTATTTTCTAAGAAAATAATTTTCCTTTAAAGCGTCTATGTAGCAAAACTGACTAAAACTATGGAAATATATGTTTATATGTTTATATATAAATATGGTTATTATTGTTATTATTAATAGTAATATTATTTTATTGTTCTGAAAATGCAGGTTAAATCTCCTGGAGCGTAAAATACCTGGGGAATTAAATGGTGACCAAATGTTTTAGCCTTCTCATAGTCTTCAAAACTTCAGAAGTTCAGAGCTCCGAGGCTCCAGGAGGCTTGGGTGATGGGATTCCACGATCCAAAGTCGTCGAATACCTGAACTCTTCCTTTCCCTGAGTGAAATGTTGCATAAATAATAAATACAATTATTTATATTATTGTACTTAATGTGATTGATTAACGAAATTGATTAATATAATATATATTTAATACAATATATATATTATATGATAACCCAAATTATTTCATTGTATTTAAACCATAACGTAATTACAAGTGGGTCCCTTTTCGAGACTTCGAAGCTCAGACTCTCGGGCTCCGCGAGAATTGAATGTTAAGGATGTGTGGGAGAGCCAAAGGAGATTGCCCCAGAGAACTCTCTCTCTCTCTCTCATGTCAAATATTAATATAATATTGGATAAGTTTAAGACCTCGGCGTAATTTTTGAGGAATATAAAATTATATATTATATTATTTATAAGTTTCATTAAATTGATTACACGTAAATGAAGACAACTCCTTTGAATATTAAATGGTGTGGTAATGTGTTCGCTTCGGGAGATTGGAATATAAGGAATGTGGTGGAGAGTTCAAGAGGGTTTACCTAAAGTTGTCTCTTTCTCTCCCTTTTTTCAAACATTAATATAATATTAACGGACTTTATAAAACTGGGCATATTTTCCAAAGAGGTTAATATAATATATATTAAATGGGTTTATTGTGATATTGGTACGTGATAAAGTACCAACTCTATTTCCATTTTTAATTTAATATTAATGCGAAATCATGTGAAGTTTGGACCCTTCGGGAGTTTGGGAGTGCGGAGCTACAGGAATTCAGGACTCCGAGATGTTTGGGGGTAATAGAATGAACAAGTAACGAAGGGAAGAAGGCCCCAACCTACTGACGCATGCACGCCCTCAAGGCACGTCCGCTCACAGGATATTTCCTCCTTCCTCGGCCCGAAGAACTGAAAGGTTCTTCTATTTCCCTATCGGAAAATTTTCACCCACAACAACTCTCTCACGGGATCTCTCTTTCTTCTATCGGGAAATCGAACTTTGCGATTTCGTGAGTCCTGTTGTAAATCAATGTTGGCCTTTTAATTTGTTATCGGGGTTCCTCCTATCGGGATTTCGGCACTTGTGATGTCCAAACAACTCGTTTTACCGATCCCCGATCCCCGATATGCTCCCCTGCTGCCTTAGCCTCCCGGGCTAAGCCTTTAGTCCATGCGACCTTACTTTATATGACCGCGGTCATATACCTTATCGGGATTCGGGGTTTCGAGTATTGAAATGTAGTAAATCTCTCGCCCACGGAATCCCCGATCTCCCGACTCGTGGATTCCCGATATGACGTCACTAGGACACCCTTCCACCGTAACCAAAATCAATGACGGTGAATAGTCGCTGAGATCAACGGCTCCAGATATCCCTCGGGGTTTCATGACTTCTAATGTCAAAGTGCTTTTACTTCCGTTTTCCCCGATTTCACGAATGCTGATTCCCCGACAATTGACTTTTCCTTTCGGGGAATTTCCCGACGGCTTCGATCTCACCCACGCGTCCTCAAGGATGGACGGTTCTCGTGTGCTTCGGGGTTTTCACTTTGGAAATTCCCGATTCCCTTGTTACGATGGGACGACGTCAGCTGGGCCCCACACAGAGCTCTCCTCTTGTCAAAAAAATCAGACTTCACGGTTCCATCTTGCGAGAGTATCCTGTCCTCAGGACCTCTGAAACGTCGATCCCCGACTCTCTTCAGAATTATGACACGCGTCCCAAGTGATGGATGGTTCAGGTCAACCCTCGGGTTTTGCCACTTTACAAAATCATAAACATTCACTCCTCTGAGCTCTGACGACCACGTCCCCGATCTAGACGACCACATGACATGCGTTCTCCCTAAAATCCTACGGCTATGATCCTTTCGCCGTTCCGGGATTCAACAAGTCTCGAGCTCTTGACTTCTGAATCTCCGAAATGCCAATGGACTCTCGATCCCTGCCACTTGTCCCAACAGATGGATGGGTCTGAACTCGTCGGGATTTTCATGATGGATTTCCTCGACTTCTAGTCCACGTGACTCCCGATTTCCTGAACCCCGACGCCTCGATATCCCGATGCCTCTCGGGGTTCTTACTCTGCTCACGAGGGTTAAACCCTGTGCAACTCCTGTCAGATCGGACGACTGACGGGTAACTGATCAACGATCCAACGCCTCACGACCCCTAGAGCTTGGACTCCAAACGTGGCCGTAACCTCCTCGCTTCTTTGGCAGATCCAACGGCTGAAGGGATTTTGAAAATCTTCTCCACAAGATCCTGTCCATCTATCTTCTCCTCCTTGATGTTTTCAACGGGGTGAACCCAGTATTTCTCTGTGAAACCTGGTCCTCCTGCGCATAACTTTACAGCGCCTGTTCAAACACTCCACGGCACAAACTCCCTGTGCTTCTCTTCGACGAGCTTGGAAGCCTTGTCCTTCCTCAGCTTCACACAATTATGAGTCTCCAAGAAGACTCTTGTGCACACTCCTTGCGGCAATCCTCGAACACTTCCAAGTGTTGGGTTCTTGCGACTCTGCGCACACCTGCAACAACAGTCCTTCAATACTTCGCTTAGATTCACAACTGAGACTTTCCTTAGCCTGCGCACTCCTTACACGGCTCCTATAACCCAATTTCACTTCTGGGTGAACGAGAACAAGAGTTAAACTATCTGAGTCTTCTGTCAACGCACTCCTTGTAGACGACTTCAACTGCACTCCTTGCAAGAATCCTTGCTCAGATAGAGAAACAATTGAAACTCATTCCTTCTACTTCCTTTCTCAGATTTCAAACACTCAGCAAGAAATCATTCATACATAGCATGTAAAGCAGATGCATAACAGGAAGTAAATACTCATGAGCATAGCATTCAACATACATACACAGAGAACAAACACAAAACCATGGATTTGAATTAAACTCTTCTATTAATTCAAGCTCTATACATGGGTGTTCTTCCACAGCTCTCTGCTTCTCTTCTTAATGCTCTAGATTATGTTACAATGCACAATGAGGGTGTCTATATCCCGTTTCCCTCTTTCTTTGTAAAACTGTCTAATCTAATATTAAATTCTATCTACCTACATTAACTACTATAAATGTCTCCATCTACTTCAGACAAGAGCGGGGCGCTCAAGGTCTGATTACATTATACCAAGGCACCTTCATTAAATGATCTCATTTATATTTGGCACATCAACTTCAAGGGAAAATTCAAAAATTTGGTTGGGTTTGTCCAGCTGTCCTTTGTTTTCCGCACTGGCTCGTTTGCTGTGAGAGATGCTCCTGCATCACCTACCCTTTCTCGTTCCACTTGACTGCACAAATATCGATATAAACATTTAAGGTGATGAATTATATTATAAATTAATATAATTATATTTTCACAAAGGTATAGTATGAGTGGGACCGTGTCCAGAACTCTGGCATTCAGAATATTTGGGTTCATAAAAGCATGATGAGGAATTTCAATGAAGTCTAGAGGCTTAGGTATTAATGGGAATTGATAATCCTAAGTGCTCCCTTTTAGTATAAATTGATCATATTATAATATAATTAAATACAATTATATTATAATATAATTAATAAAAGGATAATTTGTGGTTGAATATAGTTAACCATTTTTCCGAGTAAATAAAATAAATATGCATATATTTAGATATATATGTTAAATTACGTGAAAATGCTGCATAGAGGAATTTGATTATATACCTTAATTAAGGTTAATCAACTTAAGTATATTATGGAGAAATTATCCTCATCATGTTATAATATAATTACTCATAATTAGCATGTGAGTAATTTATTGAGTTAGTGTTGAACTACTTCTAAGAGGGAAAAAAGAAAGTAAAGATTTCGGTAATTACTTGGCCATGGGTATTGGGTTAAGAAAAAAATTTATACCCCATCCCTTAAAACGATACTTAGGGGTCGTGTGTGTGACAACAACAAATCAAAAACTAAAAGAGACAATAATCATACCAAGGTACTATAGCTTCAAACATAAATAACGATGATATAGCTTTGAACCAGAGCTAAAACTTGAATCAATCTTTATTCACTTTGACAAAAGAAAAATAAACTAACAAAAACAATAAGCCAAGACCAAGGCACCATAGCTTTGAACCAAAGAAGAAAAAAATTTCTATTTTATTCTCCTAAGTTTCTATTTTATCCATGGTTATAAGAGGAAAATATAATGATATTATAGCCATGAACGAGAGAAACCAAAAACATAGTGAATAAAATCCATGAAACTAACCAATTATCTTTGACAACAAATTAAAAAAAAAAAGAAAAAGAAAGAATCGAATTAAGGTACTATAGCTTCGAACATAAATAATCACGACAGAGCTTTGAACCAAAGAAAAGATAAGAACTAACAAAAACAAGAACAAACACTAGTTCATAACACTTCATTGACTGTTGATTTTTGAGATCCCTAATTTCATTATTCAATAGTTGGAATTGATATTGCAATAGATGAATCCTTGTTTGCATGACTCACAAACATGTGATAGCACTTTCCAATGTTTCATTGGTCAATATGACTGAATCTTTCTCAGTTGTTTCTAACAAAGTTTCCAATAAGGAAACCATCTGCATGATTTTAACCATTGTTGTGCTTGAACTTCATGCTCTCTTGTACTCTTGAAGTCACTCGCTTGAACTCATTTTTTTTTTTAATTCACTTCCAGGAAGTTTAATATGTTTGTTACCACCGAAAATACATCCCAAAGTATTACAATGATTTGAGTTTCAACTACTCAACCCTATTAATTTTGACTCTGAAATAACTTAGACATGTAATAACTCAATCTCGGGTGTCGGGTTGAGAATGCACCTTATGACAAATTCAATTCAACTTAATTTAATGTTGATTTCAAACTTACAAATAAACTATTGCAATTTTACAATGAATGTTGACTTCAAAGTTGAATTGATGCAAATGTTGATGTATATTTATCTTTGAATGTTGATGTGATTGTCAACTTGATTGCTTCAATATGGTTGCCTGACGTGTCCATTACTTTGCTTGAATATGCATGGATTTATGTGTGCTTGAATTTCCATAAATTGATGTATGTTGCGTTAAATGATGAGTCACAATTGTGTTTATGTCAAAACTAGACATTAAACATCAAAGTAACCATGAAAACATTCACCATCGGACACAATGCAAGGCGTTAAAACTAGACAACAAGAGAAACCTTCGTGGAAAATTCACAATAGAACACCATACAAAGTGTATCTAAGATCCCCTTATTCAATTTCAAGTAGATCAAGATCACCATCACCACAAAAAATAATAATTTTATTAATAAAAATGTTACATCAAACTTTCAACTAAGCTTCCCCTTTGAAATAAACAATGTTTTAGTTTATAATTAAAAACTTCTTATCACTCCAAAATGAAAGATGCTTTTAAAATATCTTTCATAAAGCTATATTTTTCATAAAACAATATTTTAATAAAATATGCCTTTTGAAAATCTTTATAGCTTAAAACGTAAAAGTTGTTTTTCTTAAAATGTGTGCATAGTTTGTTTTATATGCATACAACTTTTTAAATTTTCTTAGAACAAAAACGAGTCTTTCAATATTCACCTACGTCCAACATAAGAGTTTCTTTATACCATGGCAAAGAAGATGCCGTGGGCTCATTGTTTGCGCCATTCTTGAATGGACCGGTGCACAAATCGCTCAATCGAGATTTTAAAAAGATCCGCTTCAGGTTGGGAGATGAATGCCTTTTTAATTTCATTAAATACACAAACAGAGATACTTGCATCAGTTTTCATGAATCCATGCATTGAAATGCATAATGAAGCCAACATATCCGATTCTCTCTCGCCTTGTAGAACAAATTACTAGAAATAAAATAGTTGTTTGTGAATTTGCTCGTATCTTCTCGTTTGCAATATGAAGTTAAATCAATAGAGCGGACTTGCGGGTATGGTTTGCAAAGAAATTATGTGGATCACTGATAGAATATGTAGATGGCCAATGGGTGTTGGTATGGATCGCTATCTTCAAGATTGGATTCGCTTTATTTATTAGAACATTTGCTAACACAAATATCTCAACATGTTTCTCAAAACATCTTTACACGCAACTGCGTGTAAATACCTGTCACTGAGATTATTGAGGGAATTTCATTCATCCAACTGCGTCCAAATACCTGTCACTGAGATTATTGAGGGAATTTCATTCATCCAATGGTAGATCAATGGTAAGAAGAAGTCGGGAAATTCATTCAGTAAACCCTAAGCGATCTTGTCGGGAACACAACTAATGTCACAAGTTTGTTGGTTTTCTGATGGCTCTTGTTGCGATTTGTTTTCTTCGTCACTGCGGAAAATATATGGTATTTCGACGTGATCCTTCATTGTAAAATGTCACAAAGAATAGTGGGCATGGTGAGCGATTTTTCCAACGTGAAATGATTCTAGATATCAGATGAGAGCATAGGATTCTTTTCAAAGCCACGACAATGCAGCTGAAGCAACATGCAGGTAGCGGGAATGGATCTCTGACTCGGTGGGCAAAGAAAGGTCAAGGAATCAAATATCAATAAAGATATATGGGAATTGGGTTTATCGATCTCCCAACCTCTCAAAGATTTGGTAAAAGAGGTCGCAATAGCATCAAGGAGAAGAGATGAAAATATGTACTCTCATTAACCTAGGGTTTAATCCAACAATTTGGCATTTCTGTTTTTTTTGTTTAAGAAATCCAGCGAAAAAATAAAAACCACAAATCATGATGGAAGAATGGAAGGACCATGTAGCAAATGTTTTCAGAGATGGTTGGGCAAGAAGATCACAACCTTGAAAAATTCAACATACAATGACAAGTTTTATATATATAAAAAAAAACAATTGTATTTTAAACCAACATGGAATTGAAAGAATGATGACCTTGCTATTACCTGCAAATATTGTGGATATGCATTTTGTGATCTTCCATCCGACTTGAATTATTTACCATCCATGGAAGACTACTATGGTGGCATTAGGCCCTTAAGATCCTAAGTGTTATGATACCAATGATAAAATATTCACAAGAACAACAATATGACCGAAAAAGCTCATTAGCCAACTCAATTGTATTCACACCAATGGTACATATTTATAGTACTATGGGTGATGCCACCTCATAGAGAGATTTTCTCTAGATCCTAAAATCATGCATGATGACTAGACTAGGCAATCTTAACTAACTCATTAGTCACCACTTGTGGATATATTAATAATATTCTAAATGAATAATACAAATATAGGTGACAATTAGACTTAGTGATTAGTAAGGTAAGCCATAGGCTAACAATAAGGAGGTGATCAATCTTAATGTAGAAGATCAAAATAATCTATTTATTTTGACTAGCGGAAAGTATAAAATAAACATTGTTAAACATTGTAGGATGAATAAATTTGTCAACTTTGTGACACTAAGAAGGTTGAAGATGAAAAACATTCTCTTAGAATTCCCTCCCTATACCCATATTAACTCACAATTTTAAAATATTTGTTATAGTACCAACCTTCCTAACATTCTAAGCCATCAAACCTATGGTGATCTTGGAAAGTTTCTCTTAATACTTGTATAATAAATAAAATTTTAAAGAAATCCAAGTACTCTCTTACCTTTCTTAAGGATAGAAAAAACAATTTTCATTTTTGTAGAATTCAATCATGATCATCTCATCATCAAATTCACTATAAATTTATATTTATAATAATAACAAGCTACCTAGGCTATATGATTCAAAGTTTTCCGCTGGAAAATAGTACAAATAAACATAAAATGGTTAAATAATATAATATAATGTTTCAAAAGACAAAATCATGGAGTACATAATTTGTTTTGGAAGACAAAGAAATCCAACCATTGAAAAAGGATACCGAGCATGAACAAATAAGATTTTATTGACTAAGTTTTCAGTTTCTCTCATTCAAATCTTTAGTATCATTATATTTTTCTCGTTTAACCATGGAAATGTAGATTTGCTAGTGTAAAGTTCTATATGTTGTGATGGCTGTGAGTACATTGGTGCAGGCTTCTTGTAAAACATTAGGATTGTAAAAATATTGATTTTCTTTAGTTTTTCATAATGATTTTTCTTGAATCTCATTGGCTGCATGTGTGAAGTGACTTTGATTTTCCAATTTTTATCTTATTATCAGTTGCATTTTTTTTAATTATACAATATTTAATGCTTTTGGAAAGGGTACAAGTGTGTATTTTGTTGGGAACGCTGGTGTGTTAAATTTTCGAGCCACCAAATCGTGGGAAATCTGAATGGCTTTGGTTTTGGTGATGTTACATGTCGATTGGAACCCTAGTGTATTCAATTATTTGATCAACAAATCACCGACAATGCGAATTATTAAAGTCTCCAATCAACAAATGGTTGGTGTCGTGAAATAGTTTTCTTCAAATTTTAGCGGCGTCAAAATTAGTTTCTTAGGTTTTTTTTTGTTGAAAGATACAAACAAACACCAAAAGGAGATCTTGAAAACAAATATTTATTTACAAATTTCTTGAACAAAAAAAAAGAAGTGTAACTAAAAACAAATATTATAAAGAATGAGAGAGAAAGTTGACCATAATAGTAACTAGGATTAGCAAATGGTCGATGACGTGAATGTTTTCCATTCGAGTGGTATTATGTGTCTTTGTTGAATCACGGGTGTCATATTTTTTGTGTAATGGTGGAGATCTAGCATTTATTTGAGGTTGTGTGGGTGTGTTGTTGTACCTACAAATGTTTGTGGAAGATTTATTTCGCATTATGTGAAGCATTGGACTATGATATGTAATTGATGTTATGTGAGACATTGAGTTTCATGGTGGGTGTGTTGAACTAGTATTATGGGTTTTGCAAAGTGTCGTGGGCTACCATTGTTGTGTTTGCTAGTGTATTAGATTGTCTATAAAGTATACAAAACTAATCTATTCTCTTTGAAAACAAATAAAAAAAACTAAATGAACCAAAAAACCCAGACCATGGTGTTAGCGTCAGAAGTCACTCCTGGATTGCTTGCAGGAGCAGAGCCTGACACCCATCAGTTTAATGTCACGATTTGTTTAAAGAGGGGTGATCAAATGGAAGAAAACTCGGAACAATATCGTCTCAACTCAGAAACTAGGCCAGGCATGCACGGGCGAGTGAGGTCTTAGATAAACTTCAAACATGAGTCGTAGTAAGGGTGAGTAGGGGGAAGACTTGCATGAGAAAAGTGCGAAGGTCTATCATAAACATCAGGTTTGTAACAGACTGAAAAAGAAAGCATTCGAACGCAAGATCCTCTTACATTCAAACACAGAAGACCAGAGAATACAATAATGTCACAACAAATCCTTTATCATAACATAACTTCAACAATCCACGCGAATCATTCGATCATGAACTCTCTGATATAAGATGAGAACATAGATGGAAAAGGAGAACTGTTTGTCATAAAACAAGAAATCTCAAACACGGATACACAATCCAGATAACTAGAATGCTTACTGAAACTTTACAGTCGGGAGCTTAGCTCTACCATCGATCCTTTACAAAATGGCAAAAATGCCTTCATATAGCCAAAACAAAACAACAACAGTGGAAACGAGAAGCTGCATTAAAAACTTTGTGTCTGCATGTCTTCTGACAATCTGCGCATGCAGACCCTGAATGATCGTGCACTTACGACAGATGTGATGGGACTCTTGACTGCCCTGCAGTGGTTTGAAAGACGCAATTTCCATCAGGAAGGATTATCAGTCTGCTTGTATGCTTGGTCCTTTCCTGGCCTTCTTATTTATGGAAGAAGGTGACGTTCAACCACCTTTACGACAATAATAACTGCTTCGTTGGGATTAAGAACGACCTCGGTCAACTCTGCCCTCTCGGACGTGGAAGAGGAAAGGGAGGTGATGGCGTCAACACTGTGAGGGTGAGAAGAGAGGTGATGAGGTGGTAGAATATAAAA
>JZKD02S1816496.1:123408-136807 GCA_000966675.3 Picea glauca
TAATAGTTATTCATGTTCATTTTCATGAATTATTTAGAATTCTTTAAGTTGCTAAATTTTTTTTTTATGGAGGTAGATAATTCATTTTCATGTCACTAATAGTTCATTTTCATAAAGATTTTAGAATTCTTGAGGCCATAAAAAAAATTATGCATCACTTTAATTTATTCATGAATGAATTTGATAGAATTATATTTATAAACAATGTGATATATTAAATATAAAAAAAGGTTTTCACCTCTAAAGACTTGATTCTTCTTTATGTATGATAGATACATATCCATGTAGTGTAGATCTATCTTAATTTGGATCAAAATCTTTTTTGGGCATCCTAATGTTTAACTATAAGAAATCTTGCTCACTCTCCATACTAAATAGAAAAGTTTTACTTTTGAATTACTTTATATATATATGATTAAAAAATAAGATGGATATTGAAATATTTTATTTATAGCTCATATTAAATTTTTTTTTGTTATTAATATTTTTTAAATGCCACAATCAACTCCATGTTAAACACTTAAGGAATTGCACATCTATCCTCTACCTACAATCACACAATTATGATTGAGTTGAGTTATCTTCACTCATCATAATGGGGAAAAGGGGAAAGAGACGGTTTTAGTTAAATGGGTTTACATTCTTAAAGGTAACCATCGTTCCTTTTGACCATACTAAATAATATTCAAGAGCCCATCACCCATGCTCATGAAACCCAACCAAAGTGCTTATTGGAAATGCAGGAAGAGATGGATCTCTTAGAGACATTTTCATGAAAAATGTATGGATATATGTAGATCCATATAAGAAATGGTTGTTCATTTTCATGAAGTCACCAATAGTTGCTCATTTTCATGAAGTTACCAATTATTCTTTACTTTTAACAAGAATAATGTATGCACATAATTCATTGTCATGAAGTAGATATAACCCATACTCATGAATAATAGTGTATATATTAAAGTGATATATAGTTTAAAAAACATTTTTACCTAGTTTTTTTGGTGTGTGTGTGTCAACTCTATGTTGAGCATAAATGAATTACACATTTCCCTTAGACTAAAAATTATTACCTAGTTTTGTGTGTGTGTGTGAACTCTATGTTGAGCATAAATGAATTACACATTTCCCTTAGACTTAAAACTACACCATGGAAATGTTTTAACCACTAGTGTAGATAAATATTAACTCCAATCTAGTGTAGATAAATTTTAACCACTAGTGTAGATATTTTTTAACTCCAATCTTAACAAACAATTCAATATTTTTCAATTTTAAAAAAAATAGCATTCAGTATTTTTCAATTTAAAAAAAATTCACCTAAAGGAACTTAATCCCTCTTTACACATCCAAAGTTTTAACCATAGGAAATCTCTCTCTCTCTCCATATTAAACACTTAAGGAACTAAACATCTCTCTTAGACATGATTTAGAAAGCACTTATTGGAAAAATAAGAAATATTTTCATTTGAATTTATATATATATATATATATATATAATTCAGATTGAAATACTTTTTTGTTATTATTATCTTTTAGTGTCACATGTAAACTCCATGTTAAGCATCTAATAAATTATGCATCTCCCCCATACTAAATATAGAAAGAACCTCCCCGAATGGGGTGCCAACATTCCACCATGAAAACAATGAGACATAGGTGGTATTTGAGGTTGTCAATTCACCCCAACGTCCCACATGCACCTAGATTAATTGTTCCACTGCAACAACTCACTCGGTCGGAGAATAAGGTAATGGTGGGTATGAGAGGGATGATCTTGCATAATGCACGGTGATGAGGGTTATTATGATGGAAAAGGGTATTGATTTCTTGGTACTTGTCGCAAGCACAAATATGATGGATCTTGGTAGAATAAGGATGAAGGAGGAGAGGCCTTCGACTTGCAATATTCATAGTCCTTGTTGTGTTCTTGATCTCTAGTTGATGTTTTTTACAAATAGGTGCTCTTTGAACCTATTGGTTTAGGTTCAATTCTCTTTCCTTGCCTTTATATCCCATGTCTCCTCATGGCAGGAGCTCTCAACACTTCTCAGATTACCAGATGTGCACAACAAAGGATGTTGTTGAAGTAACAAATTTTTACCACCAAGTCATCCCACAAGAGGATCATGACACCATGCCTAGATTGGAGGAAGAATTTTAGATAGTCACGGCCTATAAGGAAGATGAGGAAGTGGAAGAATAGGTGGGAGGTATTATTCTTGACCTTGGATATACTAGAACCATGAATTCTACATTTTTTAGAACTCTAGATCTCTACTGGCACACAAATACTATGGTAGCTTTGGGCATGTTTCCTAAGGATCAACACTTCAGACAACTCAAACAAAGAATGGAGTTTCTTGAGGAGAATAATAATCCAATAATGAATATGGTTCAATGGCTAGTCAAATTTCATGGTGGATCTTTCTGCTGCCCTACCAGAGGTCGATTGCATACTCGTTATTCTCTAGCTATGGACTCCACGGACAACTCTAGGTTGCGAGCTCCCCAGGTGCCCCCTTTTAATCGTTAATTTAAATTCATAATTTTATGGTCAAGTCGTGTCTCACGATTCTAGCTGAGAGAATTACATTTCTCTATTTTGATTATCTGGGTAGCCAGTTGTATACACGGTTAGTATCTTTGTTGCTCAAGAATGATTCAGATGTTATGACTATCTCTAAAACTTGGTCTAGTTTCCCTTCATGGGTAGGTCCTCTGTTTTGTTCCTTCTGTCTTGGTTTGTTATCTTGGTTATCTTTTTGGACCTAGTTTGTTAGTAAGCATGTTTGTACATATTATTAATATATGAATAGGAAGTCTTGTGTTACCAAAAAAATGTAGAAAGAACCTATCCATCGAATAATTTTTTTTTTACTTTGAATTACACACACACACACACACTAAATTTGAATGGGGGTTTATATATGCGATGAATTTGAACGGATTATATAAGAGGTCTAAAATATGGGTTGTGGTTCTATGCGGTTCGTAAATTAGGTGCATAGGTTTCTTCTCTTTCTTATTCTCTTTTCTTTTCAATATGGACATTTCACCATATATTCCAATACCTTAACCTCTCAATGAGAGGCCTAGAAAAGATTCCCTATAGAGCCTTTATGGACATATAAAATCATTAGAAAAAAAGAGAGAATGAAGAGAGGAAAAACTCCATATAAATTTAGAAGCACTCCTTGATAACAAATTTAGATTGTTAAAAGACAATAATCAGATGCACATAGAGAAAATAATATTATGGTTTGTGAATTAGTTTCAGAAAATGGAGGCTGGAATACATGAACTCGAAAAACATAAATAATGAACCCGACAAGGAGAGGTTGAAGCAAATATCAACGTGAGAGATATGATTAAAGCGCTATAAGAAAAACTAACTAACAGCGCGGCCCTAATTAATATGGAAAATAAATTGGATATCAAACCCATCAAAGAGGAAATCAATAAGATAATTGAGTTGGATCATGAGCATAACAAAAGAAACTTTAACCTCATAATATTTGGTATAAAATAGAAACAAGACAAGGACATGCTAGCAATAGTAAAAGAAGAACTAAAAACTAAATCATAAATTGAAACAACTTACATCCTATAAGTAAAGAGGCTTAGAAAAAAATCTAACATAAATATAGGTTGTTCCAAGTCAAAGTAAGATGTAATGACTATAAATATGGCATAATTAGTGAGTCTCCAAGTTTAAAAGGGTCAAGAATATTTATAAATGAAGACATCACTCCACAAGACCAAATTGAATTAATGAAGCAAATTCAAAAGGGAAAATAAAACATGAAGGAAGGAAAATCGACAATAATTAGAGATTGAAAAGCTATTGTTAGGGATAGAGACCAATATGATAATAATAAATAGGAATGTGGGACAATCCGAATCCATTTTTGGAATTGTTGTGGCTTTCCATGGCACAAAGGTCCTATGTTAAGTTGGATAGTGAGTGATATTGATATTATTATTCTAGTTGAAACTTAGGAGTATAAAGAGTCTAAGCTCTGTTCGACAACACATGTATTCCAATTGAGGATGAACATCTTCAATAACCACTCACATAACCAGATCAAAGATCAACACACCGATGCTTTCACATGGTAAAACCCCTATGGGGAAACATCCACGACCCCAACCAAAGCGACCACTTGGAGCAGTTTATTAATGCAAAGAAAAGGATTTTAGAGAGATTTTACAAGAGAGTTTCTCACAATCGATCATCGAAAAATGACCCTCCATGCTCTTTAAATAGAGATCATGGACCAATCAGGTATTAATCCACAAATCAATGGCCGTTAAGATCGAGGAGAGTATGAACCATCATATCACTCTATTGCGGGAACATATCGTGACTATCGAATTTCCTAACTACAAATGCATTCTAAAGAAACACACTAGAAAATACTCTTTTACCTAATGACACAATATACCAAGTAGATCTTAACTAACTCTTATGTGTATAAATATCCTAACATCCCCCCTTAAGAACAACTTGGGATAGGATTGAAGGATTTACAATAGTGACACAATAGGAGAAGGAAGGAGGCATTAGAGCCTATTCCCCCTCTATGACAACTTCCTGAACTCCTAACATAGACCAAAGTTTGGAAAAATTTTCTTTTGTAAGAGACTTTGTGAAAATGTCTGCAACTTGTCTTGTAGGCAAAAAGAGCACTTGAATAACTTGATCATGAATGAGCTTTCTGATGAAGTGCATGTGTAGCTCAATGTGTTTGCTACACTGATGTTGAATTGGGTCTTTGGCGTGATTGATGGCACTTTGATTGACACACCAAAGGGTGGTCGGATGTTGTTGCTGTAATCCAAACTCTGAAAGGATCTGTCGAAGCCACAGGGCTTCCTGACTTGCATTTACCGTTGCTCGGTAGTCTACTTCTTTTGAAGAAAGTGCAATAGCCAGTTGTTTCTTACCGGCTCAAGTGACAGGTCCTGAACCAAGGCTAAAAACATAACCTGCAGTAGAATTCTGATCATCGGGATTGTCAACCCAATATGAATCAGTGAAATCAACCAATAAAGGAGTCCCCTGTTAACTATAATGTATCTCGAACTGAATTTTACCATGAAAATAGAGAAGTATCCTTCTATCTTCTTTCCAATGGCTTTCATGGGGCATTTGCATATACAGGGCAATAAGACCAACAACAAAGGGAAGATCAAGATGGGTATGAGTCAAGTATAAGAGACTACCAACTAAATGATGGTACAGGGTGGCATCAACTTCAGGCGAAGTATAGGTGACAGTAAGCTTGAATCCATACTGGAAGGGAGAAGGGGTTGGTTTACAATCGTCCATGTGAAAGTGACGAAGGTCACAAGCATACTTAGACTAGGAAAAAAAAATTCCTTCATTGGTGTGCAAAACTTGGAGGTCAAGGAAATAGTTCAAAAAGCTTAAGTCTGTCATTTCAAATTTCATCTTAAGGCTTGTTTTCACACGGTTTAAAAGGACTACCAGTAAGGATAAGGTCATCAACATAAAGGAAAAGTATTATGAGATGGCTTCCTACTTTCTTAGTATAGACATTAGGATCATAATGGCATCTAGAGAATCCAGTGGCAATAAGAAAGTTGTCCATTTTGGCATACCAAGCTCATGGAGCTTGCTTGTGACCATAAAGATATTTCTTAGGCCGACAAACAAGGATAGAGTCATTCTGGACATATCCAGGAGGTTGTTCCATGTATATTTCTTCTTGCAAATATTTGTGCAAGAAGCCAGATTTAACATCCATCTGATGGACCTCCCATTTATGTGAGGCGGGAAGGGAAAGAACAAGGAAGATGGAATTCATTTTTTCTACATGGGTAAAGGTTTCATTATAGTCAATTCCTTCAACTTGGCAAAATCCTTTGGCAAATAATCGAGCCTTATGTCTTTCAACACTTCCATATGATTCATACTTAGTTTTGTAGAACCACTTGCAAGCATATAACAATTTTTCTTCCTATTGGAAGATGTACAATATCCCAAGTATCGTTTTCCATTAAAGAAAGATACTCTTGATTCATTGTTGTATCCCAATCTAGATGACCTGAAGCTTCTGCAAATATCTATGGATCATGAGTTTCTGAAACTTGAGCCAAAAGAGAAGAGGCTCACTAGAACTATGAATGTGTTCGATTTTGATCTGAAGGATCACTGACAAGATCACCAACTGCTTCTCGTGTTGAACGGACCCATCTCGGAAGCAGTGGAGCTGGTGTTGGTTTAGGTTCAAAGGACTCATCTGGAGAAGGGTGACCAGGCAGAGGTGGATTTTTATCCTCACTTTCATGATCTGAAGAAGAAACTAGATCCTAAGAAGGCACAAATGCCGAAGATGGCTTGTAGGCCGAAGAAGGCACAACCACCGAATTAGGCTCGCAGGCCAAAGAAGGCACAAAAGTTGAATTAGGCTCGCGGGCCAATATATTTTCATCAAATTTAACATCTCTTCTAATAATAATTTCATTATAATGTGATTGAAGAAGTTTGTAACCTTTGACATCTTCAGAATAGCCAACAAATATACACTTCTCACTTTTAGGCTGCAATGCTTTCCTTTTCTCATTAGGAATGTGAGCCCATGCTATACTGCCAAATACATGGAACTGACTTACATCTGGTTTAATTTTAGTCCAAGCTTCTTCTAGTGTTATATTTTTAAGAGTCTTTGTGGGAGTGTGATTTACTATGTAATTTGCCCAGTTGATGGATTCCACCCAATACTTTAGACTTAATCCCTTAGATTGGATCATACAATTAGACATTTCTTTTAATGTGCGGTTCTTTCTCTCAACAACACCATTTTGTTTTGGTGTATATGGAACAGTGTGTTGCATTTGGATTCCCTGTGTAGTGCAGTAATTTGTAAAATAATTGTTCACATATTCACCTCCATTATCTATTCTTAACCTTTGAATTTGATGTCCAGATTTCTTTTCTACAAGGGCCTTGTAGGCCAAAAAATTGTCAAAAACTTCGCTCTTAAGTTTTAAGAAGTAAACCCAACTACGTCTGGAAAAGTCATCGCATAAAGTTAAGAAATACTTGCACCCTAAAAAAGAAGGAGAAGAAAGTGGACCACACAAATCACTGTGAACAATCTGGAAAGGACCCGAGGCGTTCCAAGAGGCACATTTTCAAAACTGTCTCGATGATGTTTTCTAAGAACACAACTGACACAAACACCATCTCTGAATGAAACAAGAGGAAGACTAGTCACCATCTGCTGATTACATAGTTGCTACAATGAGCAATAGTTTAGATGACCAAACCGCTCATGGCAAAGTTTGCTCAAGTCATCTCTATGAGCAATAAAAACTGATGAAAAATATGATGACCCAAAGTTGTCAAACATGTACAACCTGGTAATATCATCATCAATTCCAGTTTCAAGAACATGATTAGGGTATTTTAGATCCTTGATTACAATTTGGTGCGGTGAGAACTCTACGGTTTTACCTTCACCTGAATGAGTGATTTGATATATTGATAGAAGGTTACAAGAAAGACATGGAACACATAATACATCATTGAAATGGCCATTTTCTACTTGTACTGTTCCATATCCTTCAACACTAAGAAATCTATACTGTTCCATATCCTTCAACACTAAGAAATCTATCATCACCAACAAATATTTTCTTGGTGTTACATTCGTTTAGAGTAGAAAATATGTCTCTATCCTTAGCCATATGAAAAGATGCTCCATAATCAATAAATCACTTATCAAAAGTAGAAGTAGAAGGTGTATTGAAGGAGAAACCAGAAGAAGAAAGTGCATGTCCATGAGAAGAAGAAGTAGAATCAATACCAATGTTTTGCTTCTTCATCGTTGCTTCTAAAGCTGCCATCTTCTTGAAACATTTGGACTCATCATGACCATATTTATGACAAAAGTTGCAATGCCTGTTAGTATTCTTATTTTTATATTTTTCTCCTTTGTCTCCATTAGGAGAAAAAGTTGTTTGAGTGGGTTTGGGACCCTTATATTTCTTCTTATTGTGGTGAGGATGTTGCCTATTGGGATTCTTGGGTTTATCTTTTTGATGGACAACTAAGGCTTTGTTGGAGGTACCTGTAGTGTTGATCACTCCAAGTTGTACTAGCTTATCTTGCTCTATAATCAAAGAATCAAAAAATTTCTCAAGACTGGGTTTTTGATAAGCTGTACCTACAACCTCGTGTATGGCATAAAAGGTAGATACAAACACAAAATATGCACAACCTATCTTAGAAAGAATAAGATAAATGCAACGATCTTCATCTATATTTATCTTACATTCTTCACTTAAAGTTATGAGTGTTTTAAACTTAGATAGATAGTCTTCAGGGCAAGAAAAATCAGTTGGACTCAAAGTTAGTACTTGATTTTCTAACTGTTTTTCTCGAATAATATTATGTTTACCAAACACAGATTCAATCTTTTCCCAATCTTCTTTGGGTTTATCAATGGATTGAAGGTGGAACCTTAAATCAAGAGATATGGACATTCTGATTAATCCACGTGCTTCTTCATTCCTATTATCCCATTTGGCTTTCTTATCAGTGTTAGTGGGTGTTGCTTCCTTTCCCAAGGTAATCGAGTACAAACCTTTAATTCTTAATAAATCCTCCATATGGGATTTCCATTGGAAGTAGTTGGTGCTGGTAAGTAAGAGATTACTTTTAGAATCCATATTAAATATGCACATAATACTGATTTAAAAGCTGAAAATAATGATCTAAATGGAAAGAGCTCGAAAATTTATGCAGTTTTAAAAAAAACGACACTGAAAATGAACTTCGGATGTGAGAGTTATGCCCTTTTAAACAAAGGCATAAACGGTAACCAAGGGACCACGTGGTTGTGTAAGTTTATTTTTGAAGTGACCCACTTTTATAAAGAGAAGTAATATTAAATCTACTTACAATGATTCACTTTTATACTTGAAGTGAAATATAGTTTACAATTTTAGCATGAACCTTTTAAAAAAAGGTAACAAAAGAGAGACTTGAACTCAAGACCTCTTACTTAATAAGACAATGTTTAACCAAATGGTCTAGCAAAACATATTGTAATGTTCATAAGGAGGATTGGGGCTGTTGTTGTTGTTAAACATGGCCTTGGAGAGCTTGCAAAAAAAAAACTCTTTTCACACACACAAAAAATTTCACTTCTCGATGACAACAAGGTTTAGATCTCGGTTAACTTACCGAGAAGATGCACATTTTCCTATTTGTTTATGATATTCCGAGATCAAACAGGGCGCGTGGAAAAGATCATACGCATATCTAAAAGAGTAGCAACCCGGAAATACAAAATACAAAACCAAAATAAAACCAAAATACTTCTTTGCAAAAAATTAAAAAAATGCGTATTCAAACTTTATACCTCCGGATCTGACTGTAATGGTCGTATATTGGGCAAACATAAACCTTTTCGAGTGAAAAAAAAAGTGTTCCTGAATGAAACGAGTGCAAGAGACGCAATGGAATAGTCCTCTCATCCCAGAAATGTACGAAAATGACATAAAATCGAGATGAGTCAACTCATCTTCACGATCTCAATCTACAACATGAGCGGGTCTTCAAATATGCTCTGAGACCATGTTCAACAACACAGGTATTCCAACACAGGACAAACACCTTCAGTAACCACTCACATAACCATATCAAAGATCAACACACTGATGTTTTCACATGGTAAAATCCCTACGGGGAAACATACATGGCCCCAACCAACGTGGCCACTTGGAGCACTTTATTATTGCAAAGAAAAAGATTACAGAGAAATTTTACAAGAGAGTTTCTCACAATCGATCATCGAAAAATGACCCTCCATGATCTTTAAATAGATATCATGGACCAATCGGGTTTTAATCCATAGATCAATGGCCGTTAATATCGAGGAGAGTATGAACCGTTGGATCACTCTATGTCGGAAACATATCGTGACTGTCAGATTTCCTAACTACAAATGCATACTAATGCATACTATAGAAACACACTAGAAAACACATTTTTACCTAACGACACAATAGACCAAGTAGATCTTAACTAACTCCTAAGTGTCTAAATATCCTAACAAGCTCGCTAACATAGAAGGTTTTTCCTAGTGGTTGGTATGAAACAATAATTTCTATCATAGAAGGATTGGATGCATATCATGTTATATAAAAAACAACAGTTCTCCTCATATTTAGATTCATAAGATAGAATCCTCTGAATCAATACATTTGGATATAAATATGAGACACCGATGCTAAGAAGATTGATATAGAGATTTATTATTTTGCACCTATTAATTTTACTATTTATAAGAAAAACAATCTATATAAAATTATCCATGTTAGCACTAGAGGTCTCACCTAGACTGTTGTAGGTGTAAGCCTAATACCCATTATGAAATTTATAGTTTTGTTAAAGATAATAATGTTTTCAATGTGTATCAAATGGGTGAGACACTCAATTTAAAATATCAACACAACCTCCATCAAATACACACTAGCTAGCAAGGTTTAAATAGTCTGAAATCAATATTAGAAATATCAAATGGAAGGTGAAAGACTTAGTAGAAAATATGAAATATATGCATTAAGTTACATCATGTAGTTTTGAAACACATATAACAAAAATCTCATTAAATAGCAACCTCCTAATCAACAAGAGAGAACTTTGATAATACTTTAATCAATTACAAACTATAAATCATTCAGTGTAGTAAGGAACAAGCACAATGATGAATCCTTCATCAAAAGGAATCAAAGTGAGATAAAAACACATATGTGACAGTAGAAGAAACCGATCCTTCATTATTCAAGATTCTTAAATATGATACATACAGTCTGGAAACTCTGGAAACTCTGTTACATTTGAAAATAAAGATAACAGTGTCACTCTACAACGATTTGAACCCTCTATTGGAGTTACAATACATATTAAATAACAAAACATCTAAAAATATCTCTAGAATCTAGCACCTAGATTCTACATAGGATCATGTGCCTTAGAGAGGCATGGCACTAGGAGCACAACACAAATCTAACAAGAATGCTATATTTTAGGTAATTTTTGGCATCATTGAATGCAACTGTTGACAACTTGTTGCATGTAACTTAACTGAAGGTAGATCCTTGAGGCAGGTTTCTCTTGATGTCCAAATGATTCTTGAGGAGCTTATTAGAACTTAATCTAAATCTGACATCTGGAAGTCTTCATCAACTCAAAAATTCATGTGACAACTAGTTCGCAACACCTGTGATATTGCTCCAAAACAACCAGTTCGCAGTACCTTTTATAGCACGTGCTGCAGGTGCAATTTTACATTCAAAACTGATTTAAATTGGCAAAACTCGTAAAAAAACCCGGGAGACCTTTTTTTATAACCTACTACAATGTTCTGAAACATAAAGTAACCTTTTCATAATTCATATGAATATGGTAATAGCAGTTTAAGACAAAAATCATTGCTGAGGGTTATAAGTCTGTGTATAAAATAAACCATGGAAAAACGTTGACGATGATGTAGAAATGATGTCTTGTCTTCATATTTTCCTTGTGCTTCTTCTAGTAGCCAAACGAGCTAACATATCCAATTTTTGTTTTGCTATCTACTCCTTGAATGGTTGCAATTTTGTTTTCAACTTCTTGATTTTAGCTTGGCAAACTCTTCTCCGCCTATACACATTATTCAACTACCTATGTAGAGGTAATGATATCTTCACCATATATCTTTCTTTATCAATAGTTTCTTTAGATAAATTTAATGAATTCCTCAGCTTGATTTGGGCCTCTAAGTTTTCCTTCTTCAACTTTTCATTTTCAACTCTTATTTCTTTAAGTTGCCTCATCAGTCTTTTGAAAGTAGTATTAATTTTATGAGAAGGGGAGTTGATCTCAATAATCTCTATTGGATTCTTAGAAGGCTGGGTTTTATCCTTTTTCTGAGCTGAGGCTCTGGATGTACCCTCCTCCACAAGAATATGCTGCTTAGTTGTTGATCTATTGAAAGGTATTCTAGGATTGATAACTTCTACTACAACAGGTGAAGAAAATACAAGCTTCTTACCCTTCAGACTCTTTACTTTACTAGATGATGTTTCCATAGGTGCAGGTTCTTCCAAAGGACAAACTTATTTATTAGGAGGTTGTGATGGATATTCAACATTTCCTTTTGGTCATCTTCCTATTTTTACTTGACTCCGAGTTCACATTCTTCTCAGCAGCAGTAGGTGCTTGTCTTTTTTACTGTGGTGTGTGTGCAACATCTAGCTAAAACCTTATGCAACTAGGAAAACATCCCAACCAATATTGGTCTTCTTCAGTTCTTCCAATACTATCATTTTGATTAAACCACAATAAAAAACACTAGTATCCACTTGCTTCAATTTATCTTGGACTTTATCTCACATCTTCCCAATGCTCCCGAATAGATAAAATGGTCAGTTCAGGACTTTTTCCTAGTAAAGTGTAGTAACAATTTGATATGGTATTCATAGACTATATTGAACCTTCCTTCACAAGTGAAATACCTCTGAATAACTCTGATAATTTTGTCAAAATACTCCAGCATATCACTTCTTGTCACTCCCTTGGATAGGTTGTTTCCTTGATATTCAAGTTTTAGGAAATCCTTGCAAAATGTAGACAAGGTAGTGACATCGCTGGCGATCAAATCTGTTTCAGTAGGAAAGGTAGTGACATCTGTTAATTCGGAGTTTGAAGTTGGAGATCTTGTTTCCGGGTTCTATCAAGTCTCTGAGTACGCTGTTGTTCCAGGAGGAATTCTCAGAAAAATTGACACCAGTGTTGCTAAACCGTCCGATTATTTGGGACTTCTGTGTACGTTTTTGGATTTGAATATCAGAACTTCTGAGTTGCAGTAGATGCTTTACAGATTGCCATTTTCTTTTGAAAATGATGTAGAAATTAACAAGAGCCTGAAAAAAGAACAAATACATTTCTGGACAAGCTACAAGCGTTGCTTATGTTGTTAGATGATGTAATGTTACCCTGAGTGATCAAATATCTGCTTTGTAAAGGAAAATTATGTTCAAGGGTTGGGCTTGGAACGGTATGGGTTCTCTAATGAAAACAAGCTCTTGGCATCCATTTTCTTCAGCCATTGTTGCCATCGTGTTTACTAAAATAATGTGTATTTGAATTGTCATGATGTGGGCGGTTCGATTGGGATAGGGATACGGATGCCGGCTTTGACTGCATGGGTTGGCTTCACGATCATCGGAAACCCTAATCCCGGGGATGAAGTATTCGTCTCAGGAGCAGCAGGATGAGTGCGTATGGTTGTTGGGCAGCTCGCCAAAATCAAAGGCTGCCGCGTTGTTGGCAGCCAAGGTAGCGACCAGAAGGTACTTCCTTCAACCTGTTTTATTC
>JZKD02S1816496.1:146269-164600 GCA_000966675.3 Picea glauca
TTCAATGGCTTCTCTAATACGACGTTTGAAGAGGTGATTCTCTTTAGCGAGGATTTTGGTGTCTTCTAGGCGAACATGGTGTCTAGTTTTGATGGAGTGTTCAGCTAGGGCGGAGATGTGGATGCGTTCGTTCGTTAGGGTTTTATTTAGAAACCTTAGTACATTACCTTAAACTAATTAGAACTCGCTATTTTCCTTTTAACATAAAAAAACCCTAATATTAAACCCTAGACAAGAACTCCTTATTAACCTAACCCTAGAATTAACACTTTAATTTACCTCAAACAAAAC
The DNA here is from genome assembly GCA_000966675.3 of Picea glauca. NCBI lineage: Eukaryota > Viridiplantae > Streptophyta > Pinopsida > Pinales > Pinaceae > Picea > Picea glauca. The sequence continues at coordinate 146,561 of JZKD02S1816496.1, forward strand.
CCCAAAACATAATTATATATATGGATATATTTATAAATATAAAACCCTAAATTTATCCTAACCTTTAATAAACAAGAAATTAAGAAACCCTAGTGATATTTTATAAAATTAAACTATTAAATAATTCTACTTAGCCGACACTAATAAAATTTCCCATTTCTAATATTTATACCAGCTCTTCCCTTTCTCTTAAGACCCAGGCTCTTTGTCCTGAAGATGGATCCTGATCTGGATCCGCAACGTCGACAATCTAATGACTACACTGTGTCTTTTCCGATGAAAACTGTAAAACACATGTATTCCAATAGAGGATGAACACCTTCAATAACCACTCACATAACCAGATCAAAGATCAACACACTGATGTTTTCACATGGTAAAACCCCTACGAGGAAACATCCATGGCCCCAACCAACGCGGCCACTTGGAGTAGTTTATTAATGCAAAGAAAAATATTACAGAGAGATTTTACAAGAGAGTTGATCACAATAGATCATCGACAAATCACCCTCCATGCTCTTTAAATAGAGATCATGGACCAATCGGGTGTTAAGCCATAGATCAATGGTCATTAAGATCGAGGAGTGTATGAACCATCAGATCAATCTATTGCGGGAACATATCGTGACTGTCGGATTTCGTAACTACAAATGCATACTAAAGAAACACACTAGAAAATACACTTTTACCTAACGACACAATATACCAAGTAGATCTTAACTAACTCTTAAGTGTATAAATATCCTAACATCCCCCCTTAAGAACAACTTGGGATAGGATTGAAGGATTTATAATAGTGACACAATAGGAGAAGGAAGGAGGCATTAGAGCCTATCCCCCCTCTATGACAACTTCCTGAACTCCTAACATAGACCGAAGTTTGGAAAACTTTGCTTTTGTAAGAGACTTTGTGAAAATGTCTACAACTTGTTCTATAGGGAAAAAGAGCACTTCGATAACTTGATCATGAATGAGCTTTCTGATGAAGTGCATGTGTAGCTCGATGTGTTTGCTATGTTGATGTTGAACTGGGTCTTTGGTGAGTGTGATGGCACTCTGATTGTCACACCAAAGGGTGGTCGGATGTTGGTGTTGGAATCCAAACTCTGAAAGGATCTGTCAAAGCCACAGGGCTTCCTGACTTGCATTTACTGTGGCTCGGTAGTCTGCTTCTTCTGAAGAAAGTGCAATAGCTTGTTGTTTCTTACAGGCCCAAGTGACAGGTCCTGAACCAAGCCTAAAAACATAACCTGCAGTAGAATTCCGATCATCAGGGTCGTTGATCCAATATGAATCAGTGACATCAACCAATAAAGAAGTCCCTCGTTTACTATAATGTATCTCGAACTGAATTTAACCATGAAAATAGCGAAGTATCCTTTTATCTTCTTTCCAATGGCTTTCATGGGGCGTTTGCATATACAGGGAAACAAGACCAACAACAAAGGAAAGATCAAGATGGGTATGAGTCAAGTATAAGAGACTACCAACTAACTAACGGTACAGGGTGGCATCAACTTCAAGAGAAGTACAGGTGGCAGTAAGCTTGAATTCAGACTGGAAGGGAGAAGGGATTGGTTTACACTCGTCCATGTGAAAGTGACGAAGGTCACAAGCATACTTAGACTAGGAAAGAAAAATTCCTTCATTGGTGTGAAAAACTTGGAGGTCAGGGAAATAGTGCAAAAATCCTAAGCTTGTCATTTCAAATTTCATCTTAAGGCTTGTTTTCACATAGTTTAAAAGTTTTGAGTCACTACCAGTAAGGATAAGGTCATCAACATAAAGGAAAAGTATTATGAGGTGGCTTCCTACTTTCTTGGTATAGACGTTAGGATCATAATGACATTTAGATAATCCGGTGGCAATAAGAAAGTTGTCCATTTTGGCATACCAAGCTCGGGGATCTTGCTTGTGACCATAAAGAGATTTTTTAAGGCGACAAACAAGGATAGAGTCATTCTGGACATATCCAGGAGGTTGTTCCATGCATATTTCTTCTTGCAAATCTCTGTGCAAGAATCCCGATTTAACATCCATCTGATGGACCTCCCACTTATGCGAGGAAGCAAGGGAAAGAACAAGGAAGATGGAATTCATTTTTCTACAGGAGAAAACATTTCATTATAGTCAATTCCTTCAACTTGGGAAAATCCTTTGGCAACTAATCGAGCCTTATGTCTTTCAACACTTCCATATGATGCATAATTAGTTCTGTAGAACCATTTGCATATAAAAAGTTTTCTTCCTTTTGGAAGAGGTACAATATCCCAAGTATTGTTTGCCATTAAAGAATGATACTCTTCATTTATTGTTGTATCCCATTCTGGATGACCTGAAGCTTCTGCAAATATCTATGGATCATGAGTTTCTGAAACTTGAGTCAAAAGAGAAGAGGCTCACTAGAACTATGAACGTGTTCGACGTTGATCTGAAGGATCATCGACAAGATCACCAACTTCTTCTCATGTTGAACAGACCCATCTTGGAAGTGGTGGATCTGGTGTTGGTTTAGGTTCAAAGGACTCATCTGGAGAAGGGTGAGCAGGCAGAGGTGGATTTTTATCCTCACTGTCATGATCTGGAAAAGAAACTAGATCCTAAGAAGGCACAAATACAGAAGATGGCTCGCAGGCCGAAGAAGGCACAACCATCGAATTAGGCTCGCAGGCCAAAGAAGGAACAAACACTGAATTAGGCTCATTGGCCAAGATATTTTCATCAAATTTAACATCTCTTCTAATAATAATTTCATTACAATGTGATTGAAGAAGTTTGTAACCTTTGACATCTTCAGAATAGCCAACAAATATACACTTCTCACTTTTAGGCTGCAATGCTTTCCTTTTCTCATCAGGAATGTGAGCCCATGCTATACTGCCAAATACATGGAAGTGACTTACATTTGGTTTAATTTTAGTCCAAGCTTCTTCTGGTGTTATATTTTTAAGAGTCTTTGTGGGAGTGCGATTTACTATGTAATTTGCACAGTTGATGGATTCCTCCCAATACTTTAGACTTTATCCCCTAGATTGGATCATACAATTAGACATTTCTTTTAATGTGTGGTTCTTTCTCTCAACAACACCATTTTGTTTTGGTGTATATGGAATAATGTGTTGCATTTGGATTCCCTGTGTAGTGCAATAATTTGTAAAATTATTGTTCACATATTCACCTCCATTATCTGTTCTTAACCTTTGAATTTGATGTCCATATTTCTTTTCTACAAGGGCCTTGTAGGCCAAAAACTTGTCAAAAAATTCTCTCTTAAGTTTTAAGAAGTAAACCCAACTACGTCTGGAAAAGTCATCAATGAAAGTTAAGAAATACTTGCACCCAGAAAAAGGAGAAGAAAGTGGACAACACAAATCACTGTGAACAATCTGCAAAGGACCCGAGGCGTGCCAAGAGGCACATTTTCAAAACTGTCCCGATGATGTTTTTCGAGAACACAACCGACACAAACACCATCTCTGCATGAAACAAGAGGAAGACCCGTCACCATCTGTTGATTACATATTTTCTGCAATGAGCAATAGTTTATATGACCAAACTGCTCATGGAAAAGTTTGCTCAAGTCATCGCTATGAGCAATAAAAACTGATGAAAAATATGATGACCCAAAGTTGTCAAATATGTACAACCTGGTAATATCATCATCAATTCCAGTTTCAAGAACATGATTAGGGTCTTTTAGATCCTTGATTACAACTTGGTGAGGTGAAAACTCTATGGTTTTACCTTCACCTGAATGAGTGATTTGATATATTGATAAAAGGTTACAAGAAACACTTGGAACACATAATACATCATTGAAATGGCCATTTTCTACTTGTATTGTTCCATATCCTTCAACACTAAGAGATCTATCATCACCAACAAATATTTTCTTGGTGTTACATTCGTTTAGAGTAGAAAATATGTCTCTATCCTTAGCCATATGAAAATATGCTCCATAATCAATAAACCACTTATCAGAAGTAGAAGTAGAAGGTGTATTGAAGGAGAAACCAGAAGAAGAAAGTGCATGTCCATGAGAAGAAGAAGTAGAATCAATACTGATGTTGTGCTTCTTCATCGCTTCTTCTAAAGCTGCCATCTTCTTGAAACATTTGGACTCATCATGACCATATTTATCACAAAAGTTGCAATGCCTGTTAGTATTCTTATTTTTATATTTTTCTCCTTTGTCTCCATTAGGAGCAAAAGCTATCTGAGTGGGTTTGGGACCCTTATATTTCTTGTTTTTGTGGTGAGGATGTTGCTTCTTTGGATTCTTGGGTTTATCTTTTTGATGGAAAACTAAGGCTTTGTTGGAGGTACCTGTAGTGCCGATCACTCCAAGTTGTACTAGCTTATCTTGCTCTCTAATCAAAGAATCAAAAAATTTCTCAAGACTGGGTTTTTGATAAGCTGTCCCTACAACCTCGTGTATGGAATTAAAGGTAGATACAAACACAAAATATGCACAACCTATCTTAGAAAGAATAAGATAAATGCAACGATCTTCGTCTATATTTATCTTACATTCTTCACTTAAAGTTATGAGTGTTTTAAACTTAGATAGATAGTCTTTAGTGCAATAAAAATCACTTGGACTCAAAGTTAGTACTTGATTTTCTAATTGTTGTGCTTGAATAATATTGTGTTTACCAAACACAGATTCAATCTTTTCCCAAGCTTCTTTGGGTTTATCAATGGATTGAAGGTGGGACTTTAAATCAAGAGATATGGACATTCTGATTAATCCACGTGCTTCTTCATTCCTATTATCCCATTTGGATTTCTTATCAGTGTCAGTGGGTGGTGTTTCCTTTCCCAAGGTAATCCAGTACAAACCTTTAATTCTTAATAAATCCTCCATATGGGATTTCCATTGGAAGTAGTTGGTGCTGGTAAGTAAGAGATTACTTGTAGAAGCCATATTAAATATGTAGATAATACTGATTTAAAAGTTGAAACTGATGATCTGAATGGAAAGAGCTCGAAACGTTATGCAGTTTTTAAAAAAAACGACACTGAAAATGAACTTCGGATGTGAGAGTTATGCCCTTTTAAACAAAGGCATAAATGGTAACCATGGGACCACGTGGTAGTGTAAGTTGCTTTATGAAGTGAGCCACTTTTATAAAGAGAAGTGGGATTCACTTTTACAAAGAAAAGCTTCATGCAAAATAAATAACTTCTAAAATAAAATATTAAAGCTACTTATAGTGATTCACTTTTATACTTGAAGTGAAATACACTTTACAATTTTAGCATGAACTTTTTCAAAAAAGGTAACAAAAGAGAGACTTGAACTCAAGACCTCTTACTTAGTAAGACAATGTTTAACAAAATGGTCTAGCAAAACATATTGTAATGTTCATAAGGAGGATTGGGGTTGTTGTTGTTGTTAAAGACGGCCTTGGAGAGCATGCCAAAAAAAAAACTCTTTTCACACACAAAAAAAAATTCACTTCTCGATGACAATAAGGTTTAGATCTCGGTTAGCTTACCCAGAAGATGCAAATTTTTCTATTTGCTTCTGATTTTACGAGATTGCACAGGGCGCATGGAAAATATCATATGCAGATCTAAAAGAGTAGCAACCCGGAAATAAAAAATACAAAACCAAAATAAAACTAAAATACTTCTTTGCAAAAAATTAAAAAAATGCGTATTCAAACTTTATACCTCTGGATCTGACTGTAATGGTCATATCTTGGGAAAACAAAAACCTTTTCGAGTGAAACAAAAAGTGTTCCTAAATGAAACGAGTGCTAAAGACGTAATGGAATAGTCCTCTCATCCCAGAAATGTATGAAAATGATAGAAAATGGAGATGAGTCAACTCATCTTCATGATCTCGATCTACAACATGAGCGGGTCTTCAAACAGGCTCTGATACCATGTTCAAAAACACAGGTATTCCAACACAGGACAACCACCTTCAGTAACCACTCACATAACCAGATCAAAGATCAACACATTGATTTTTTCATGTGGTAAAACCCGTACGAGGAAATATCCATGGCCCCAGCCAACGTGGCCACTTGGAGCAGTTTATTATTGCAAAGAAAAAGATTACAAAGAGATTTTACAAGAGAGTTTCTCACAATCCATCATCAAAAAATGACCCTCCATGATATTTAAATAGATATCATGGACCAATCGGGTTTTAATCCATAGATCAATGACCGTTAATATCGAGGAGAGTATGAACCGTTGGATCACTCTATGTTAGGAACATATCGTGACCGTTAGATTTCCTAACTACAAATGCATACTAATGCATACTAAAGAAACACACTAGAAAGCACACTTTTACCTAACGACACAATAGACCAAGTAGATCTTAACTAAATCCTAAGTGTCTAAATATCCTAACAAGCTCCCTAACATAGAAGGTTTTTTCTAGTGGTTGGTATGAAACAATAATTTCTATCATAGAAGGATTGGATGCATATCGTGTTATATAAAAAACAACATTTCTCCTCATATTTAGATTCATAAGATATAATCCTCTCAATCAATACATTTGGATAGAAATATGAGACACCGATGCTAAGAAGATTGATATAGAGATTTATTATTTTGCACCTATTAATTCTACTATTTATAAGAAAAACAATCTAGATAAAATTATCCATGTTACCACTAGAAGTCTCACCTAGACTGTTGTAGGTGTGAGCCTAATACCCATTATAAAATTTATAGTTTTGTTAAAGATAATAATGTTTTCAATGTGTAGAAAATGGGTGAGACACTCAATTTAAAATATCAACACAACCTTCATGAAATACACACTAGCTAGCAAGGTTTAAATAATCTCAAATCAGTATTAGAAATATCAAATGGAAGGTGACAGACTTAGTAGAAAATATGAAATATATGCACTAGGTTACATCACGTAGTTTTGAAACACATATAACAAAAATCTCATTAAATAGGAACCTCCTAATCAACAAGAGAGCACTTTGATAATACTTTAATCAATTACAAATAATAAATCATTCACTGTAGTAAGGAACAAGAACAATGATGAATCCTTCATCAAAAGGAATCAAAGTGAGATAAAAACACATATGTGACAGTAGAAGAAGAAACCGATCCTTCATTATTCAAGATTCTTAAATATGATACATACAATCTGGAAACTCTGTTACATTTGAAAATAAAGATAACAGTGTCACTCTACAACCATTTGAACCCTCTATTGGAGTTTCAATACATATTAAATAACAAAACACCTAAAAATATCTCTAGAATCCACCACCTAGATTCTACTTAGGATCATGTTCCTTAGAGAGTCATGACACTAGGAGCACAACAAAAATCTAACAAGAATGTTATATTTTAGGTAATTTTTGGCATCATTGAATGCAACTGTTGACAACTTGTTGCGTGTAACTTAACTGAAGGTAGATCCTTGAGGCAGTTTTCTCTTGATGTCCAACTGATTCTTGAGGAGCTTATTCAAACTTAATATGACATCTGGAAGTCTTCATCAACTCAAAAATTCACGTGACAACCAGTTCGTAGCACCTGCGATACAAACTGCTCCAAAACAACCAGTTCGCAACACCTTTAATAGCACGTGCTGCGAACATTCCTAGAGGTGCAATTTTACATTCAAAACTGATTTCAATTTTCAAAACTGATAAAAAAACCCGGGAGACCTTTTTTTATAACCTACTACAATCTTCTGAAACATAAAGTAACCTTTGCATAATTCATATGAATATGGTAATAGCAGTTTAAGACAAAAATCATTACTCAGGGTTATAAGTCTGTGTATAAAATAAACCATGGAAAAACGTTGACGTTGATGTAGAAATGATGTCTTGTCTTCATATTTTCCTTGTTCTTCTTCTAGTAGCCAAACGAGCTAACATATCCAAAAAAAAATTTGCTATCTACTCCATGAATGGTTGCAATTTTGTTTTCAACTTCTTGATTTCAGCTTGGCAAGCTCTTTTCTACCTGCTATCGCACGGTTTGTAGGAAAGGTCTAGAGAGCTTGAGTCAGGCCTCGAAACCAGCGTAACAGGAGCTTCCCCACCCACTATCACCTCGATGGGGGGATCTTTCTATTTAGGAGGGCTAGTCCAAGGGAGACGTCCCTAAGGCAATCTGGGTTAATGAAAGGCTAAAGGGTAATGGACTAATTCAAAGAAGTTCCCTTTCACAGATTGCTTCCCAAATGAGATAGTCAAAAAGAGAAATCCACTAATGATGCACCTATTTGCGAGACAAAACAAAGAAAACTAGAATATGCTTGCAGTGGGTTAGTACTTCATAAAATCAATGACTATCTTCCAATACATATATGAGCAAAATGATTAATGCTATTATTGACGAAGTCAATGATGGCTTAAAAAGAGACAAAGATTTATATCACTTCATCAACAAAGCATAAAAGACAAAAGCATTTAATGTGTAAATCAACCCTTGTATTATATCAACATGCAATAAATGTCTCAAATTAGCTCACATATATAAAGTTGTTGCATCACCTATATTGTTGCTGCAATAGGTATGACGTCAGCCTTGTTAAAAATGATGACAAAGAGCAAAAACGTTTTGTCAAATCATCTTATAGATGCAATTAATAACTCAATGTCAATCAAGAGGGCTGCCAAATGTCCCAACGTTTGCAAGTATAATCAAAATCAAAGGGTATGACGTCAGCCCTATATAAATTTTGTTGTTCTGTAGGTTAGCTAGCCAAGGAGCAATGTTTTGTGTTCTCATCATAGCCGTGGAGTTTATTTCCCCTTTTGTTGGTTGAATTTGACCTATTTAGGAGGGCTAGTCCAAGGGAGACGTCCCTAAGGCAATCTGGGTTAATGAAAGGCTAAAGGGAAAGATCCCCCCATCGAGGTGACAGTGGGTGGGGAAGCTCCTGTTACGCCGGTTTCAAGCCCTGATTCAAGCTCTCTAGACCTTTCCTACAAACTGTGCGATAACACTGCCTATACACATTATTCAACTACCTATGTAGAGGTAATGATATCTTCACCATATATCTTTCTTTATCAATAGTTGCTTCAGATAAATTTAAAGAATTCCTCAGCTTGATTTGGGCCTCCAAGTTTTCCTTCTTCAACTTTTTATTTTCAGCTCTTATTTCTTTAAGTTGCCTCATCAGTCTTTTGAAAATGGTATTAATTTTATGAGAAGGGGAGTTGATCTCAATAATCTCTATTGGATTCTTAAAAGGATGGGTTTTATCCTTTTTCTGAGCTGAGGCTTTGGATGTAACCTCCTCCACAAGAATATGCTTCTTAGTTATTGATCTGTTGAAAGGTATTGTAGGATTGATAACTTCTACTACAACAGGTGAAGAAAATACAAGCTTCTTACCCTTCATACTCCTTACTTTACTAGATGATGTTTCCATAGGTGCAGGTTCTTCCAAAGGAGAAACTTCTCTATTAGGAGGTTGTGATGGATATTCAACATTTTATCAGTAGACTGAATGGACTTATCCCTTTTGGTCATCTTCCTATTTTTACATGACTTTGAGTTCACATTCTTATCAGCAGTAGTAGGTGTTTTTCTTTTTTACTGTGGTGTGTGTCCAACATCTAGTTGAAAACCTGATGCAACTAGGAAAACATCCCAACCAATATTGGTCTTCTTCAACTCTTCCAATACTATAATTTTGATTAAACCAGAATGAAAAACACCAGTATCCACTTGCTTCAATTTATCTTGGACTTTATCTCACATCTTCTCAATGCTCCGGAACAGATAAAATGGTCAGTTCATCGCCTCTTTCCCAGTAAGGTGTAGTAACAATTTGATATGGTATTGATAGACCATATTGAACATTCCTTCACAAGTGAAATACCTCTGAATAACTCTGATAATTTTGTCAAAATACTCTGGCATATCACTTATTGTCACTCCCTTGGATAGGTTGTCTCCTTGGTATTCAAGTTTTAGGAAATCCTTGCAAAATGTAGAATTCAAGGACATGGATTTAAATAATTTTTCACCATGAACATGTATCTCTGTGGCTATGGAGATAGATTGCTCCAAAACTTCAAACTCTAATGCATCCACCTTAGTATTTGTCCCACTAAATTTGAGTGCAAACTGATTATCAACCTCGGTATGTCCTCTTTTCATTTTCTCACAAAACATTAGGCATCCCACTCTCTGAAATGCTTTTTTGAAAAATGGTTCAAAATTTATAAGATGCAAGTCATGGGGCTCAACCCTGACAATTTATCCCCCTTTGTGAACCTTATTACCTTACTGACTATCCGTGATAGTTGTTTGAAAACCATTTTCCCTTTTTATAATAGTTTTTATCAGATGAATGATGAAAACATGAATATTTATGGTTTTTTTTCTTTTTCTTTTGCACAATGAGGTTTTACTAAATGAAACATTCATGCACAACAATAGTGAAAGAATGAAATCACTGCAAGTAGGAGATAAGAGGAAAGAACAATAATCCTAGATGAGACTACAATCAAACAAAGGTTCATGGAAATTCTGTGTAGAACAAAGGATTCACAACGTGATCCTTCAGTTTTCATCACACAATTAAGTTTGCAGTGCACAATCAAATTTGCAACGTACAATCTTAGGCTAGGGTTTAGTAAAATAATGTTTGAAAATCCACAATTCTAAAAAGGAAAATGAATTTGAAAAAGATAAAACCCCAGACTTGAGTGAAAGCATAGTCAATGAGGGTTTTTTCAAGTGAGAAAACAGAGGGTTCGCAACACCTTCAATGCATATAATGTGTAGCACTAACAAGAAAATGTAGTGGATAAGGTAATGGCTGTAAGAAATGACTGCAAATTAATATTGTTGGTATAAAGAAAGAAAATTGTGTCTGCAAAATCTCAAGATACAAATACTGTAGGTTTTGATCAAGTGAAAGAAGTTTGCAATGCAAATGTTATGCAACAGTTTGCAGCGCACAATTAAAATCACAACAACTAGAGTCCAATATAATAAACCTTCAGATAGTGCAATTGATTATTAAACATGGTACTTGGTATATCTAAAGTTTCAATTGTTGTCTCATGATTTAAACTAACAGTTTCCTGGAAGCCTGTAATCCACCTTCATCTACTACAGGAAATCCACAACACCATAATTCAAACCAGTTTGCAACGTGCTATATTGAAAATGATAAAATTGCCTCTTGAAACCGACTTGAAGAAAATGATGAATAAATGGAACTGAAAACAATAAGATACTCATTTACACATTTCCAAAGTATAATTGTGTGTGATTAGTGCATGATGTACTTTCTTGATTCACTGTGAACTTTCAGGCGAGTTTGTAGCAGGTCGACTTGACACATGATTTGACCCTGAAATGATTAAATACAACATAAGAACCCTTTTCACACCCTTTTGAGACAAGAAACTTGATAATGATGATCTTTAAACCAAGGGTATGACCAACTCTTACCCCCTTTTCTCTAATTATGATGACCACTTATCATGACACCAAGACTCTCACATGGACTAGGGTCAGTTGTATTGACTCATGAAACAATCAAAACATAATGTATTTACATAAGACATGAATTAAAAACCAAAATTAAAAAGAACTTGCGAATCAAACCTATAAACTTAAAAAAAAATGACCCCTCTACTGTAATGATCCCAAGCCATTATGCAAGGATCATCACTGTTTTGGTGTATTTTTAAAACTTTTTTTGAGTGAGGTATTTCGTCAAACACTTTGCTGATCTACCTTTTAGATGTGTTTATATGTGTGTATGCAACAAATAACAGAAAGAGATAACCATGGAACATACCTCAACCATATGCAATAAGATAGAAAAGCCAAAACATCTCAATTCTTCTTTATTCATAAAATAGACAAACCTGCTACAATGAAGATGTCGATATGAAATGCTCAACAGATGGCCAAGAAGATAGACAATAGATAAGAGATGCTGCAAAATGCTCCCGCTAATACAAAATATGCCTCCAAAGGCTGAATAAGAAATAAAGATCAATACAAGAAAATCTGAATGCCAAACTCTCTAGCTGAAGAATGCCATGCTCCAATAGAAGGCTAAAACCCTCAATAACTCGGCCCTGCTACCAAAAGTGTCCAATCACCCTAATAAATATGCCAACTGATAGATTGAGTGATGGTAAGAAAAACCCAGGTGACCGAATCTCCAAGACCCCTCTCAATCTCTGTAGATCTGAGATCCCCCACTGAATGGTGTGCCCCACTAGATGACTGAAACCCTAGATAATTGGTTCCTACTGAAGGAGGCCTGCAAATGCGTTGAAACTCTCTAGAAATATAGATCGGGACACTACAAGTCACTATGAAAAGTATCAGGGTCAGATCTTAAGTGTAACCCCTCCAAACAGACTAGATCTGGATCTAAAAAATGCCCTCCTTCTCTTCAATCCACCCCACTGCTCAAGAAATAATCTAAGCCGTAAAACTATCTCAGAAAGCACTAGATCTGATGTCCAAGGCCCTTCAATGAAAACCCAAGTGATAGAATCCTCAACGGCCCTGCCAATCTCCTACAACGAATCTCTCTCCAAAGATGGTCTGCCCCTCTTGCTGGAATCCCTCAACTGGTGCGCCCTCTCTCTATCTGCACATGAAATTGTTGTAGAATCCTCCTGCAACTGAGTATATCTATAACTAGAATGGTGTGGGAGAGTATTGCATCTCCGATACCAAGATTGGGACAATATAGGTGGAATATTTCACCACTGAATCGTCCTCTAGGGTTTGTTATGTCAAAACCCTCAAAACCCCCAATATTGGGATGACTAGATAGAAGCCAGAAATCAAAATAAGATCCTACATGAATGAATGAGAAGAGGCCCTTGCCTTTCCTTTATACTTTTTGGCTCACCTTGTCCCTCCAAAGTGAATTTCATTTTATTAATGATTAATTAATTAATTAATTAAATCACTTTAATTAATTAATTAACCTTTTTACCTTTGAAAAGCTCCTTATCTCTCCTTGTGTCTTCCCTGGCCACTGAAAGTCACTTCTAGCCATCCCATACTATAGTGTTTCTCCTCCCAATTCAAATGAGCTATTACACTAAGAGGTTCCTCCAAGTAATGTGCCCAAAATGACCTCTTCAGTGAATTCCATTGACTTATAACTCAAAATAGTCAAAATCATGGAAATCATCGGAATGCAACGAAACCAAAGCCAACATATGCGGAATGGATCATAATGATGGAATATGATCATCAATGCAACATGGACCCCAAAATTCCTCTCAAATACCCCTGTACTTGCTCTAGCACCCATCTGGCTACTCTGGTCATCATAAATCTCTGCCCTGTGATGATGTCCCAAAGTGGGGACATTACAGTCCTCCCTGCTAGAAAATTGCTTGTCCTCAAACAATACCCAAATCCCTCAAAGTAAAATACCAGGATCCCATGTCCATCTATGGGATACATAGTAGAACCCATCCAATTATGAACAATAACACACTCCACCCGTTGGATCCCATATCAGGAAGTGAACTGCAATACTTTGTGAAGAACAGTCCTCAAAGATATCAACCCTGTGAACCTCCTGCACCTGACCCATGGCCTCATCTCAGAATGAGTCGATCCTCCAAATATATACCAAGATCCACATGGTCTCCATCAATTGCACATGATGATGCCAGAATGAGGTACTGCAAGATCTACGTGAGGCACCCTCAAGTGTTGTGCTAAATGGAAACTTAGAATAAATTTCCCCTGCAATGGTCCACTCTCCCCTGTCGGTCAATGAACTAATCAATCTTGCAATCCCTGGGTCCCATGCTAACCTCTTTCGACGATCCTCCTGTTTACACTACACTACTCTGTCCACAACTGTCTGTCCCCTGCATACATAAAGGATCCTCCTCGCCGGGATCCTCAAGCTGAAATACCTGTGACCATCGAACCTGCTGCCCAGAAATTGTATCGGCATAGACACCTCTGTAGAAGAAGTACTTGTCCAAATGTATCCATGCCCTATCATGGTGATCAAGAGGAAGAAAAGGTCTCGCCCCATAGGACAATTACCTGCCAACCCACTCCAAACCAAACGAAGTTGGAGTGTGTGGCTCTCTGGCGCCACCTGGGTCATCATGTAGTGAAACATTTTGCTAACCAAGTGAACTCCCGGATCCCATGGAAAACTTGGAAGTTTATCACTTCCAGTCTCTACTAGCTACTCCTGTGTTGGGCTAATCACTGTCGGAATCCCACTGCACTCATCTGTCATCACTAGGTCTATGATGATCACCATCACACACCAAGTCTCAACTGTCTGTCTAACATGGTCCACCTTTGACCTGCTGTATGCCGTAAAAGTACTTCTGTCATATAGTCTTGGCCTACTCACTCTCCATGATCCTAGCTATGGCCTATCCCTCCTCATGCTTCTTTCTATGATAAAAGTGTCAGAACGGGCTAATGGAAACATTTGTAGCTGACTGTAGGACTGGGAGGTGTCACATGCTTTGGTCAATCCCAATGATTCGACCAGAAGCTCGTCCATCGGTATCCATGAAAGATGCTCTCCTGTGGTCATCATTGAGTCCCAACCATCCAGTACAACCAAAAGTAAGCCCTCGGACTACTGGTCAACCAACCTCCATCTCTAATCTAACATGCAACTACTGAAATGGTGAAGGTGATCTCCCACAACTATGTGCTGCTATAGAGGAGTGACATCTACATGCTCCCCTGAGTGTGTCTCATCCCTACAAGGCACTATACCCCTCTGAATTCCACCATACACCTCGACATCTCTCTATGAGCTATCACTCATCACGGTATGCTCCGGAATACTCATGTCATCTCCCTCAAACTCATGCTGCATCACAGATCCTGGGTGTACAACTATATCAATCTCTATATGGGGATGAACCACTCCCAAGACACAAATGGAAGTGTCCCCCATCAACTAGTGCTCCTCTGCTAGATCATCAACATCCTCTGTCAATATGACTGACTGATACATCTGACTATCCACTAAGATAGATGAAGTAGATCTATGACGAATCTCCTCAAGAGACCCATTTGATATAGACTCTGATTCTTGAAGGGCGGTCTGTGTGCCTCTCAAGAATCCTTGAGTTCTCTCCAACTCCCGAGTGAGTCGTTCTACCTCCAACTCTTGCTTCCTCAAGGCCCTATGGTACAACTCACCAATCCCCAGTAGGTAGTCTTTGTCTGTCAACAACTGTTGGTAGTCAATCCTCATCATAGACACTCTCTCCCGGAGAGTGTGAAAATCATCCATGGAAAATCCTCCATCTGAGCTACCCTCCACTGATGCTCTCCAACCATAATCTGCCATCACTGCATGCATGTCATCAATATGTCTAGTTACTTCCCTGATCATAGCCTCACTAACTCCCAATTGTGTTGCTTAGTGGTGTGACTCCTGATCATAGTCATGTTAAGGTACCCCCTCATGCCTCTCACTGCTAGTGCCATCACTAACAACACTCTCTGCAAAAGATAAAGTGATGAACTACATGTTGTCTACTGTGCCACTAGGTACTCCTGTATGCCACTGCATCCCATCACTAGATGCCATCTCCCCCTGGCTCACACTGTATCCTGTATGAGCAGTTGTATCCTCTTGTGCACTCAAACTGCTACTATCATCTGCACCTAGATCCCATATAGTTGTATCCAGACACGTGCTATCGTCATCCTGACTGCCAAAGAGTGTATCCTCATCCATGCAATCTAATCCTGGAAGTAAGTGCTCCATCCACCTGTCAACCTCTGCCATCTTCTCAACCACTGGAGTCTCCATTAGCTGTGACTCCATCTTTTGTGACTGACCTGTATGTGTGGGGTCAACTGCATGTACGTCCTGTACCTCCTCCTGGATCTGTGGGTCTACCTGTCCCTGATGTGCATCCCTCACACTAGGCTCATCCATCATACCTGACGTGCCACTGATCTCCTCATCTGACATGGCTATCATGGGTGTCTGAACAAGTGTCAGATGTGTCATGACCCCCATAGGAAGCTCATCATATCTAGGTGCTAACACATGTGACTCCTCACTAGTGTCACACACTACTGAGGCGTAAGGTCATCAATGGTATGTGACATGTCTTCTGAAACACTGGGGCTATCATCCTGTCCATATAGTTGCCTATCTAGTACACAAGGGTCATCCTCCTCCTCAAGCGTGTAAGCATCACTAGCCTCTGTGCAAGAGTCATCATCACTATCCTCTGAGGTAGAGTCACTATCACTAGCCTCTGTGCAAGAGTCACTGTCATCATCTGACTGCTATGAATCCACGTCTATCGCTCCATACTTACACACCTCACTCTCACTGTCATGACATGCCTCAATAATGCACTCCTGATCTTCACCCCTGCACCTATGATCTAGTTCCCATGGCCCCTTGCAACTGTGGCAAGGTTGCATGCTCCTACTGGGAGTGGGGTTTCTCTGTTCTTCCCACCATATAGCTTCTTGTTTTTTCTTTTCACTTGCTATGATCATCCCTTGTAAAATATCCCATTTTCTCCAATGGGGATTTCTAAAGGCTACATATTGTAGGAAGGTTATTGTAGCCTTAGTTTCCTTGCTAAGGCTGTCATACATGATTTCCAACCATGGTATCTCAAAGGCTATCTTATCCACTTCTTTCCAACTATCCATTTATCCCTATGGAAGACCCCCTAGGTTTGCAGGATTTTAAGCTCTGATACCACTGTAATGATCCCAAGCCATTATACAAGGATCATCATTGTTTTGGTGTCTTTTTAAAACTTTTTTTGAGTGAGGTATTTTGTCAAACACTTTGTTGATCTACCTTTTAGATGTGTTTATATGTTTGTATGCAGCAAATAACAGAAAGAGATAACCATGGAACATACATCAACCATATGCAATAAGATAGACAAGCCAAAACATTTCAATTCTTCTTTATTCATAAAATAGAGAAACCTGCTACAATGAAGATGCCGATCGGGAATGGTCAATAGATGGCCAAGAAGATAGACAATAGATAAGAGATGCTACAAAATTCTTCCTCTAATACAAAATATGCCTCCAAAGGATGAATAAGAAATGAAGATTAGTACAAGCAAATCTGAATGCCAAACTCTCCAGCTGAAGAATGCCACGCTCCAATAGAAGGTTGAAACCCTCAATAACTCGGCCCTGCTGCCAAAAGTGTCTAATCAGCCTAATAAATATGCCAAATGATAGATCGGGTGATGGTAAGAACAACCCAGGTGACCGAATCTCCAAGATCCCTCTCAATCTCTGTAGATTTGAGATCCCCCACTGAATGGTGTGCCCCACTAGATGACTGAAACCCTAGATAACTGGGTCCTGCTGAAGGAGGCCTCCAAATTCTCTGAAACTCTCTAGAAATATAGATCAGGACACTGCAAGTCACTAGGTAAAGTCTCAGGGTCAGATCTGAAGTGTAACCCCTCCAAACGGTCTAGATCTGGATCTCAAAAATGCCCTCCTTCTCTTCAATCCGCCCCACTGCTCAAGAAATAATCTGAGCCATAAAACTATCTTAAAAAGCACTAGATCTGATGTCCAAGGCCCTTCAATGAAAACCCAAGTGATAGAATCCTCAATAGCCCTGCCAATATCCTACAACGAATCTCTCTCTAAATATGGTGTGCCCCTCTTGTTGGAATCCCTCAACTGGTGCACCCTCTCTCTATCTGCACATGAAACTGATGTAGAATCCTCCTGCAACTGAGTAGATCTAGAACTAGAATGGTGTGGGAGAGTATTGCATCTCCAATACCAAGCTTGGGACAAGATAGGTGGAATATTTCACCATTGAATCGTCCTCTAGGGTTTGTTATGTCAAAACCCTCAAAACCCCCAATATTTGGCTCACTAGCTAGAAGCCAGAAATCAAAATAAGATCCTACATGAATGAATGAGAAGAGGCCCTTCCCTTTCCTTTATACTGTTTGGCTCACCTTGTCCCTCCAAAGTGACTTTCATTTTATTAATAATTAATTAATTAATTAATTAAATCACTTTAATTAATTAATTAACCTTTTTACCTTTGAAAAGATCCTTATCT
>JZKD02S1816496.1:164650-178552 GCA_000966675.3 Picea glauca
AATTAACCTTTTTACCTTTGAAAAGATCCTTATCTCTCCTTGTGGCTTCCCTGGCCACTGAAAGTCACTTCTAGCCATCCCATCCTATAGTGTTGCTCCTCCCGATTCCAATGAGGTATTACACTGAGAGTTTCCTCCAAGTAATGTGCCCAAAATGACCTCTTTAGTGAATTCCATTGACTTATAGCTCAAAATAGTCAAAATCATGGAAATCGTCGGAATGCAACGAAACCAAAGCCAACCTATGCGGAATGGCTCATAATGATGGAATATGATCATCAATGCAAGATGGACCCCACAATTCCTCTCAAATACCCCTGTACTCTCTCTAGCACCCATCTGGCTACTCTGGTCATCATAAATCTCTGCCCTGTGATGATGTCCCAAAGTGGGGACATTACATGTACATCCTATGTGCTAACAGCCCCTATAAAACACGATAAAAATATATTTACGCTCTAAGAAAGGAAGGTAATATCCTCCTTCTAGGAGACTTTAATGCTAGAATTTCAATTAACCAAGTCATTCTTTTATGCAATGATTCCAACCCTAATCCTTTATGGATAGATGATAACCTTGTTTTAGCTAATAGATACAAAATATACTCTAAATACCTAACCAATAATGTGTTTGGTATAGATATAGTCAAGATCTATAGTTCTGAAGACCGAATAATTTGCAATGGTATAATTAAGTGGCCGAACTCCAATCAAATGACTTGTATTCATGGGCTAGGTAGTAGTGTCATGGATGATGTGATATATGATATCCCTGTATCCAATCAAATAGTAAAATTTGACCTTTTAAATGACCATGAACCCAACTTTGATCATAGACCTTTAACCTTAACTCTAAACTTTGTCACGTGAAAAAACCCCATTGAAGAAAACTTTGATAATAAAAAGAACCTAACTTTTGACAAAAGTAAAGTTGTCATTTTCTTAAAGCATTAAGATAGTAAATTTTATCTCCTAACTTATAAGCAGAACATTGGACATCTCTATCATAATTTTACAACTACCCTTTCCACTTCCATTAACAACTTGTCCTTCGAGGTGTCATGTAAAAAGAATAATAGAACAACCAACCCTTGGTATGATAATGAATTTAAAATTGCTAGGAAAAACATTAGGAATGCTACTAATGAGTCCTTAAAACGCGATAAGATCAATACATACAAATCCATAATTAAAATGGAAAAAAGGTACTTATAAATATAAAGCAAGAGAGATTTTACACATGTCTAAGCTTGATCCCAAGAAGTTGTGGAGGCAACTTCTAATTTGTAAATCTAAATAAAATAATATGATTACCTTGAAGGACTGGGATTCCTACCTTAAACATCTTTATGAATACCCTAATTCCTTCGAAACAATTCCAAATGTTCCTATAGAGGATGATTTTTTTTCTATGGAAGACATAGAGTTCATGGTTAAGCTGCTCACAAATGGAAAACCTATAGACATTGAAAGCTACAAGGCTAAAAAATTTAAAATTAGAGGTTTTGGTAGAGGCCCATGGTGGAGAAAAAAGTCAAGATTGAAAAAAATGAAACAAACAAGAAAGATTGGACCAAGAAGGAGAGCAAGCCATATTTTGAGGAAAAGAAGCGTGCGTGGAAGGATTTGCGGAAATCTAGCGTAGATGTGGACAAACCTAGCCATGTTAGGGTTAGGGTTTTTGATGTATTATAAGGGTTTTAACACAATTTTGTAGTCTAGATAGAATATGTAGGAGGTAGGTTGAGGCATATAGATCTTGAGCGAGAGTACTATCATATATTTGGTATCTTTTGGAGTCCTTTTTGAGTTTTATTTCAGTAATTTGGTGAGAGTTGTGGAGATTGGATGGAGTTGTTATAACTAGGGGTCATGTCACAAGCTATGGATATTGGTGCGACTCTGGTCCACCTCACTATAGTCTATTAGTCTATGATGTAATGCGTGCAACACCATTTTGATGATGAAGAAGAAATAAATAAGATATTTGTGGATATAGCCCCGGGCAGGGATGATTTTAAGGATGGAATTTTTTTTTTTAAATGTAGAAACCCTGGAGAATCTTACTCATCCTTCATATGCCAAGTATAAAATATTTGACGATATTTTTGTAAAAATATTCAAATTTCTAAGGATTTTGCATAGTTTGTATAACATTTTTTCAATTTTTAAGGTAAAATAATTTTATCCTATAGAATATTTGTGAATCATTTTTAGAATAACGAATCGTTTTTTGGGAAAAACCTTGGAAAATTAGCCCATGAGTGAAATTTATCCCCTAAAATCATCTCTGGCCCTAGGGTGGGTGAACCACGATAAAAATATGTGTGCAATGTGTCTGAATGTCTTTACTATTTCTGCAGTTATGATTCAATGGTTAGATAGATGAATGAATGATTTTACTTACAATGCACTCTAGAATATATATGCAGAATGAATGAATGAATGGATTTGATGAACACTGTAATATAATGCATGGTGAAGTAGAAGTAGAAGTAAGAAGAAAAAACCTAATCCCTTCCATGACTACAGGCACCAGCGTCCTGCAGTCACCCATAAACCATCTTGGGTGAGACTGCGCTATGCACTATGTGCGCGGTGTAGCCTTCTGGTTTACCAGGACGGCCTATGGAGATAAGGGTTTTGTTGGAGAACTCAGAAGGAAAGCCAGGAAGGGGTTTGGTGAAGAAGATGCAGTGGTATAAAGGTATGTTTAGGCCATGGAATCCTACGAAGAAAGAGATTGAAAAATGGTTGGAGACAAATCAGTTGGAGTTCGCACAAAAAGATAATAAGGGTTCCAAGTATACACCGCACTAGTACCTATAGAGGTATGTTCTTATTAATTTTCATGAAACATATTTATGTTATTTTCCATAGTTATTACAAGAGTGGTTGTTAAGGTTGAAGGATACCCATCCGACTAATTAGATCAGGCCAGTAGAATGGAATGTTGAAAATACTACACAGTTGGAAATGTTTAATAATAAATTCACTCACGCAGTAGATTTCTTGTTAGACAACATTACTGCGGGGTTTATCATTGAGTTTTCAGTAGATACAACAAAGCATATACTGTTATAGAGAATTATTTCTTGAGGGGACCAAGAGAGAGGTACATTAGGTCACTCTACACATCGATTAAGGTATTATTACATGATAAAGGAATGATGACCATGGAATCAAACAACTAGATCACTCTGTGCACATGGGGGACTTTGGGGAAGCACTAAGGAAGATTTGAGAAATGAAGAAAGATCTGGAGAGTAGCCTGAAGAAAGAGGAAATGGACCCCATCATGATGGATGATGAACAAACTAGGAAAATCATAAGGAGTGCAGGTGTGACATGCAATAGATGACCCTACAAGTATAAGATGAATATGAAGAAGATGGTAGTAGCCGAGTGAGAGGGCTTGGACAATGATGAGGAATAGGTAGATGATCTTTGCATCACGGGGAATATTAAGGATATATTTTTTGCCACATATGAGAGGAAAACTAGAGTTCATGGGTCTGGTGTAGATGAAGGATCTCCATTCTAGATCATAATTAGCGTGGAACCCACAACCTTATGTGAGACTAAGACAACTGAATAAGAAAAAATAGTTAACAAACAAGTAATTAGTGGTAGAATAATTTTTCCAGGACATGGGTCCAGTAGAATAAGTGCAAGTTCATCCAGTAGAATTCAAGTATATACACCATGTGAAGGTGGTGTTTCAACAAATTTCACAATGGAAGGACAATATCTAACTATCAAGTTACTAGAGTTTCAAGGGGACAGGTCATACGATGCATATTTGTTTTTTCCATTTGTGAGAAGATATGGGGAAAAAAGAATATTACATATGAGGATACAAAGCTTATGTAGTTGGAAATCACATTCAGATAATGTGCATTAGACTAGTACATGGGTCTCTCAACAAATAACCCAACAGGAATGACTACAACTGTAGCTGATGTGGAGAGGCAATTAATCAATGAATTTTACAAGACAAGTTCAAAAGATGAGTTTATGAATGAAATGATAGAGATTAAGCAGAAAATGGGAGAATCGGTTTAGGAAGTGGACCAAAAGTTGACAAACATACCCATGAAGGAATTATACAGGTTACAAGCGAACGTAATGGATAAGGTTCAATCTAGAGCTAGGGAGGATGCCACCAACCTAGCGCTCAACTGAGAGGTTAAGAAGATTTTGTAAGTGACTTGTGAGAATATCACACTGAAGAATTTGGAGGAGAAACAATGCACACATAAGTTAGAGAATCATCTTGCCGAAGTATACAGGCGCATACCATATTGCGAACAAAAATTGGAGGTCCCAGTAGAAGAGAAGATACAAAAGATTGCGTAGATATTGGAGAAATATAAACTGGAGATAACAGATCTAATAAGAGAAATAACTCCAAAAACACCTCCAGAAGTATGGGAACAAATAGAGGAAGATGATATTGTGGAAATAGATAACATAGCGTAGGAAGTAAAAGAAGTGGTAGAACTATATGATAGGATTTCACATATTTGGACCAGCGTGGAAGAATATGAGAAGATCCAACAGCTGGAGCAGAGAGAGGAAAAACTAAACATTATGGTTCAGGAATTAAATAAGAGGTAGAATACCATGGAAATATCCTAGATATTGAAGGCCCCACATGAGATGGAAATTTTCAGACATAAGTAAAGGCCACACAAGAGGAGAAACAAGCAAGGCACGCTTAGTTGGAGCCATTTCAGCAACAGGTTGAAAGACTGATAAAATAAATGCAATCAGAGAAATCCAACTTATGAAAAAGAAGATAAGTGCTAACAGACAGGGCAGGCTTGGAGGTACTAGCAGGAATGAGCGCATAGACCAAGGGGAAAGCGACATAATTGGAAAATAAGTTTCATGCATTGGAGGTAGCGTTGTAGAAGCTCAACTGAGTCTAAGTGACTTGGGATGAGCCACATTTTAGTGTTGGGGTCCTATTGGTGCAGGCCTATGGTGGAGAAAAGTCAATATTCAAAACAACGCTACAAACAAGAGATTGGACCAAGAAGGAGAGAGCACCATATTTTAAGGAAAAGTAGCACGCACAGAAGGATATGCAGAAATCCAACACAGATGTGGAAAAACATATCCATGCTAGGATTAGGGTTTTTGATGTATTGTAAGGGGTTTAACACAATTTTGTAGTATAAATAGAAGATGTAGGAGGTAGGTTGAGGCATCTAGATATGGAGCGAGAGTATTATCATTTTTTTGGCATCTTTTGGATTCCTTTTGAGTTTTAATTCAATAATTTGGTGAGAGATGTGAAGCTCGGAGGTAGTTGATGTAAATGAGGGTCAGGTCACAAGCGCTGGATCTTGGTGTGACTCTTGTATTCCTCACTACTCTCTATTATTCTATGATGTAATGAACAGAATGCAATTTTGATGAAGAAGAATAAATAAAAGAATAGTTTTGTGGATGTATCCCCAGTGGGGGTGAACGACGGTAAAAAACTATGTGCAATGTGTATGAATGTCTTTAATATTTCTGCAATTATGATTGAATGGTTCTACTTACAACATGCACTAGAATAGATATGAAGAATGAATGTTATGAATGAATTAATGAATGGATATGATGAATATTGTAATAGAGTTCATGGTTAAGTAGAAATAGAAGTAAGAAGAAAAACACCAATTCCTTCCATGACTGTAGACACCTACATCCTTCAAATACCCATAAACCATCTCGGGTGAGATAGCATTGTGCACTATGTGCACGTTGTAGCCTTCTGGTTTACCAGAAGGGACGATGGTGATAAGGATTTTGTTGGAGAACTAAGGTAGAACCCAGGTAAGCCCATACATCCAACAAGAGGATCTATCATCATCCCTCACATACACAAGATCTTCAATTTAGCATTCAAGCAAGGCTTCCCTAAATCCTGGACACAATGCCTCATTGTACCTATTTTAAAAAGTGGTGATAAAAAAATTATCTCTAATTATAGGACCAATAGGATTAACCACAAGATAATACAATCACACACCATCCACACCATCCAAAAGATAATAAAAAGTAAAATCACACACCATCGACAAGATAATAAAAATATTTTCTCTATGAAACTCTTATGGGAGAAAACCCATATATAAGGTGAGGTTGTTATACTCTCTTTTCTCTGCTATGGAATAATGCAAGTACAAAGGAGAAGGACCTATCTATGGATTTACCTGAGACATGTGTCCTATTAGGATGCTACAAAATATTAAACCCCTCTATTATTCTCTCTAATTTTTCACTCCTAGTTGTTCTTCCCTGCTATGAAAACAAATACCATAAAATAAAATGGAACCCCTTGTCCTCTTAGTGGCTTGATATTTAACATATCTTGAGAGCCATCTAGGGGTAGGTTTTTGACTTCCTCAACCATCAATTTTCATAGGGTTTTGAAACTTATATAATCTTCTTGAAACTCCTCATGTGCCTAGACCCATATGCATGAGTAATGGTGGTTGATGTGGAATCCTCTTCTACCATGGTGGTCAACATGATAGGTTAACTTGCAAGAGGCATAAATTTTTCATATGAACTCCAATTGACGCATTGTCTACACCATTGGAAACGTCTCAGAGTGTATAACACCATCAATGGGATGAGCACACATTTTAGACAAAAGAAGCCCAAAAAAATCCATTTAATGCTTCAAAATGGATCCATAAGGTTTTGGACCCTAATTTTCCAAAGTGGGACCTGCCACTAAAATGAACCTTCAAGTTGATTCCTCCAATTGTTTCCACTCTCAAAGAATATCCATAGAAGAAAAATAATATAGTGATCCAATACAGATCATACCTCCCCATTTACAATGGCTTTTGGTCTCCAAAATATTTACTGAATGAGGGGAGGAATATTTCCTCTTCCTTCTTCTTGGAATACCATATTTGTTTTCTTGGAATTTGTCCTTTCATCCCAATCTGCCAAAGGTCATGTTGCCCTTATTTTGTAGTTCTAGACCACTTCTGCAAAACTATGTCCTCTGCCAACTCTTCTTGAGCATCTGGTGCTAAATCCTCAATGGAAGGTAAGACCTTCTCCTCCTCCTGATCCAACATGGATGGATCATAGAGTTTGAGATTCTCCACATTCACCACTAGTTAAAAGCACATCTATGGAGGTAGAATGAGTCTATAGGAGTTATCTCCCACCTTTTCCAATACCTCAAATGGACCATACTGCAGAGCCTTGATCTTCTTACCAGGACCTTGTATGCTTTCCTTATTCATCTATAACCATACTTTGTCTCCCACTCTAAATATTCTCTTTATTATGTGTTGGTCATGTCTAGCCTTGTAGTTTTCCTATGACGTTTTCAGTGTCTTTTGTACTTGCAAATTTATCTGCCTGATCTTCTCAAAAAACAATTATTCTTTTAATGCATCTCCTGTGAGGTAATCCCTCACTCTTCTTTGTTTTCCATATATAACATATAAGGGTGTAGGTGGAAAATATCTAAAGAAAGTTTCAAAAGATTACTTACCAACAAAAGTGTGGATTGTTATGTTATAATAGTGTTGTATATAGATCAAGTTTTCATCCTAGGTCTTCAAATGCTTCTGATTATAACCCCTCAAAAGTTGCACCAAAATCTCGTTGACTACTTGTATGCCCATCTGTCTATGGATGGAATGTTTTAGAACTCTTCAACTTAGTGTACATTTTCTCCCACATTGTAGTCCAAAATGCACTGAGAAATTTGGTATCTTTGTCTGAGATGATGCTCGTTGGTATTCCAAAGTGCATCCAAACCTATTGAAATAACTTTTTTGTTGCTTCTTGTCCATTGATTGTATTTTTAAAAGGCATGATAATGCACATTTTGTTGAACCTGCCAACTACCACAAATAGATAGTCATGTCCCTTCCTAGTTGTTTGTAAACCTCCCACAAAACCCATATAAATACTTTCCCAAGGTCGAGTGGGTACATGAAAGGGGTGATATAGACCTTCCTTCCTATTATTGGGTTTGTTGGTACAAAAAAGTATACACCCTCTAATATATCATGCTATATATTCTTGCATTTTGGGCTAGTACACATACCTTTGTAAGTTGGAAAATGTATTCCCTAACACCATAATGTCTTCCAACCTTGGAGGTGTGACCCTCTATGATAAAATGAAATAATTCACCTTTAGGAACACAGATCTTGTTGAGCTTGTATATTAAACCATTATAGAAATGATATTTATACTTGTCATCACCTTATTCTATATGAATTTGTCTCTATAGCTATTGAAGCTCCTCCTTGAAGTCCTCATCTTCTATGTATGCCTCTTTTTAGCATCATGGGTACAATGCTCCATGTGCATCAGAGTTCTCAAAGCTGTAATCCTGGATGTGGGTGGCTGTGAAAGCATGTCTACCAACTTATTTGTACTACCCTTATTATACTTTATGACCAAATGATTTTTTTTTAAAAACCCATCCACCTATAATGTTTGGTTTTTTGTAGCTTACAATTGGCTTGAAAATACTTTAGTGGTTGGTTATCTATGTAGATGATGGTCTCCTTTCCCATCAGATAGTGATTCTACTTTTTGATGTCTTGTACCAAGACATATATCTCCTTTTCATATGTATGGTATTTGATAACCTCCCCATGAAATACATCCAAATGATAACATGCAATATTTTCTCCCAATAACAGTATTTCTCCCATGGAATACCCACTTGCATATGTATCCACTTCAAAGGGATTCTACAATTTTGGTAGCATGAGCACTGGTTCTTGAATGATATTTATTTTTAGATCATAAAAGGTGTTCTATTTTTTCTTCCCCCATTGGAAACTCTTACCACTAGATATTATCGCGTGGAGTTGTGAAACTACCGCTGAAAATGAAGCTATCAACTTTTGTAGAGTAAATGAACCCTGCAGGCGTTACCTCCCTTAGGATATTCCTATACCTAAGACACAATAGATATGCAAGCAACATATTTTCCTCGATCTAAATTATACATGAACAAATCTACGAGTTGATAGAATGTAAGGTTTACCCCGTGATCTGATGGTTGTCCCTGCATGCTCCTTACTTGTCATCTTCCTCAAAGATGCCCTTCACTCTTACCAACAAATATCTACACATAGAGAGACACAAAGAAACCTCTCACAGGATCAAATGAATCATGTATAAATAGATAATATATCTAATGGCATAAAATAAGAATATCAATTCCCTATGAAGATTATAACAATTACATACAATCAAGTAAGGAAGAAAATATTGTACATATTCTATTAATGGACAAATGGTTTACAACTTGCAATCAAGTAAGTTGATGCAGTCCTTTGCCAAGTTCCTTGCCCAAGATCTATAATCAAACTTCTAAAGTTTTCTTTTTCATTTCTCCCCCCTTTTCCCATGAGAAACAATCAATATATATGATAATAGAGATAAGATCAAAGGTTAATCTAGATAGGATATATATGCCCAATATAACAATATTCTCGAGGTTGAACCATGAAAAATACAAGGATTAATCTCATCTCATGGAAACTAATCCTAAATAGGGAGTAACAGACTCAGTCATGCCTTGCATGCTTGTAGGGAGAAACTTGTCTCCCTTTGGAAGAGGAAAATGAGTGACCAACAATTTTGGTCACCAGATGTAAAGGGACAAC
Organism: Picea glauca; assembly: GCA_000966675.3. Taxonomy (NCBI): domain Eukaryota; kingdom Viridiplantae; phylum Streptophyta; class Pinopsida; order Pinales; family Pinaceae; genus Picea; species Picea glauca. Next base: position 174,312 of record JZKD02S1816496.1, read on the forward strand.
CAACGACTAGGAAAAAAGGGACTACAAACTCAAGGGAAAAGTGGTATAATTCAATGGTTTCATACTGCTAACCTCTAGATGATGCCCATTAGGTGAGAAGGTGGTAAATAATTGTATAACAGATGCCCCGTAAAGTGTGAGGTCATAAGAGGTGTATGATGACCGAAACACTTTACAAACAAAATCATAGAGCTGTGGGAGGAGGAACTTGGAAAGAAACCATCATAAATCATTCAAAATAATAACATCCCCAGGGCAAGAATATCCATGCTCGGTAATAAAAACTAAGCATAGACGCCAAAAATATTACATTGTAGATCCATGCATGACGTGGATAATTAGATCATGGCCATGAAAAAATACACTATGAATCCATGTCACATGTGAAAAAATAGCCACAACCAAATACAAATGTGGATCTATGTCACAGTATACAAATCAGTGAGAGGATTTGATGCCTGAGCTATCTCTGAAGTACTCATGAATAATTCCATTGAAACTTGGGAGGGAATTCCATCAAGGAATGTGGTGGTCCCAACCCAAGTTCTTCATCCCAAATCCCAATGGTATGAATCTACAACATGCGAATAAATGAGTTGAGGTTGAGAATGGTAGAAACCATCTGATTATCGCTCATTGATGTATACCATTAACAACCATGAGGTAATCCAATGATGATGATGTTGGATCCCAAGATAGCTTGTACAATCTAGTGGGTGTGAATAAATGAGTTCAAGTCGAACACTCGTATATTCATTCAACATGAGCCAATGATGTAAAACCACTGTTGAAATACAAGAGAATCCATCGTTGATTTTTGAAAATCCCAGAGTACTAACTGGTTTCTAGATTTCAAAATTGCATAATGATTTGGAGTCAACATGATGGAATATATCGAAGGAGGCCCTTGATGTATCCCTCATCAATAGACATGAAACATATAAAGGTAGATGGTGTGAATAATGTATTAGTAGAGAAACAATGACATAGGGATGGCCAGGATAATTGGGCTAAAGGATTGAAAATGACCGACACAGGCTAACTTCCCTAGAACAAATAAGCATGACAAATGACTTGACTTGGCAACATTGACTCATTAATTACCAAAACACTCGCCATGGAGGACTGGAAGAGTAACTAGTTGGAAAATTTATAGAACTCATGGAGATGGTAATTACTGAGAGACAATGAATAACCCAACTATTGTACATGGACTCAAAACATGTGCATTTTTCAAGGGAGACTCGATCGACAACTTACATTTGTGAAGATGACTAGATGAAAAACCTCCCACTCTTTTTCTTTCTTTCATGTTTGAAGTGAGAGAGAAATAAAATAAAAGTGTGCTTGATATTATCATCTGTGGATTAATTCTTGATCTCGGGGTGTATAATGGTGCTCAACAATATTTTCAATAGAGGGAGTCTAGAAAGACCTGAAAGAAAAGTCCATATACATTCTCGTGGGTTTAACAATCCCATGAAAGTAAATGCTCATTTTTCATTTCATATTTAGAGAGTATGAAAGGACAAAGAAGACTCCAAGGGTATTCTTTTTTGTAAATTTAGTCTCCCAAGCCCAAAAAAGAATAAAAGAATACAAGGGAGAAATTTTCTATCCAATGTTGACTAGAGTATTATTTTTTCATAATTAGTCCATATGGTCCAAAAAAGGGTTAAAATTACACTGAATAGACATCCTTACAAATCCACTTAACAAGTGTGAAAGGAAAAAATATCGCTCTATGATCTTTTCATGTTTAGGGATTTTGAAAAAATATTAAAGGAGACTCCTGGGTGGACCTGTCATGGTTGGTTATCGAGTGGTAAAAAGGGATAATAGTAATCTCAGTTGGAGAGAATGAGTGGTTTGCAATGAAGTTCCAGGTGCATGGAACATGACTTGAGAAATGAACTGAAAAAAGAAACATGACAAATGATGACCACTCGTAAGAATAGTTCTTGTCAAGGGTGTTGTAAAATGGGAGAAAATAGATGGATAGTGGTCAAGCATGGCTACTGTGCTATAAGAAATGGAATAAAATGGTGGTGTAGCAACAAGAAGCAACGAGACAACAATACTAATAAAGTGCGACCATTTAAACAACATAAATTGTGCAAACCTAAGGTATAGTGCTCAAAATATGGACGGTTAATAAGGCAGAGACAAAAATGTAGGGACAAACCTATCCTCATATGCCATTTTATAGAAAAATACCTAAATTTCAATGTATGTCCCCATATTAAAAATGTTCCTAGAATGTTGTCAACACACGTAAACTAGATTCAAGATCAACACGCATAGTGAAATCCTGAAAAAAATTATTTTCTTTTGGATTCTTTTTTGGATATGATGTACACAAAACAAAATGCACTCATACCACAGACCTATGTACAAGGAAATACACATATGGATGGTTTAGACAAAGGATATCCCATTGCTAGACTCATGCCAAGGATATTTTCCATAATTGAAGAAATCATGAGCCGTAGGAGGCATCATATGGCTTACCATGCTAGGGCCATGCCACATAGGAACAAACCTATGCAGTCAAAGATGCTTGTCATGAGTGGTTTTTTGAGCTATGGAAGTTCCTTTATGGGATCCATCAAGACATGAGGGAAGTACCAAACAAAAATCTTCGATGGGAGGGATAATGGAGAATCTAATGACAAATTCTGAAAAAGATGACTGAGGTGGTAAAGGGTCGACGCTAGGACATTGACTGGATGTCCAAACCAATGCCCCTAGTTTCGAAGCAAGAATTATTATGTTAATCCTCATTAGTTAAAAATCAGGGAGGAAGGTGTGATGATTCTCATCTTATCTGGGCTTATCAATGGAAGCCACGACTTTTGGGATGGCCCCTTCTAAAGGCAACTTAGTATTGAGGAAACTGTGCGAACTAAAAGAGTAAATAACTTGTATGGGTGGATAATTTTGATAACACTCTATATGAAGATAGATTTTTTGACAAATATCAATATATGATGATGGGATGGATGCTCCATGTGAGTCAAAATCCTCAGGATGAGGTTCCACCCAAGGATCAAATGACCCAAGGGATCCACTGGTAGATGAGAAAATCATGTTGATGAGAGTGATATGGGTAGTGTCGGGTGCACAAAGGGGTAATATCTCCATAAGAAATGGATATTTAAACATACCTACACTGACACTTTCATACCCCCTGAAAGATTCACTTATGAAGGGAACGTTGGTGATAGAATTATCTCGTAATTCAGGTGTGCAATAATCTAGTTGGCCAATCATGGCTATATTTCCTTTATGAGGAAAATGTATGACGTGAAAGAAAATGGATGCAACAAACTTCATTGTGTAGAACCAACTACAACCCAAGTGAATATTATAATCGAATGTGGCATATACCACTTTGAATTCTACGGAGACAATGTTTCCCTTGAGATCGATGGGTAAGGAGGTGAGAATTCCATGAGGTTTCAAAGAATTTCCATCAAAATATTTTAGTATGGCTGAAGATGGTGTGATTGTAGAGAACCAAGGGATTTCCAACAAGAAAAAGACATAATGAAAGTGGCCTCTCCTTTGTCGATCACCGTAAAAAATATATTCTTATTTAGACAACCAACTGTGATTTGCAATGCTAGTTGGTGTGAGAGACATGAATCACTATGTTCTATGTCAAAGGAAATGATATTGGAATCCAAAGGGTAGATTCCCCTTTGGGGTGATAGCAAGGATTTCTGTTATGAAGTACAACTCTGCAATACTTCAAGTGTTGACATGGCACATGGTTCTTGGGAGAGATATTCCACTATGTTGTAGTGTGGAGCCACTCAAGCATTTAGATTATGGGTAGCCCGTCAAAGTACACCTTTTGAAGGGAGAATTGTAAGTTCGAAAGATGGTTTCTCTAAAGTAAGAGGGCCATTTGGTGGTGTAGTCAATGTAGGGTCCTTTGATGAAGGTTCCGCTTCTTGGGAGTTGTAGTTCTTCTCTCAGGTGGATAGTGACACCGTTTATTTAACCTGTTAAGAACCATCTTTGGCTAATTTATAGTGAATGAAGTTATGAGTACTGCCAGAATCAATTAGGACTATTACCTTTTTCTTTTTGATGTATCCTTCGATATTGAGGGTTTGATGAGTGCTAATTCTAGCCAATGCATTACACGATATCGTGGGAGTCAACTCTTTAGACGAAATTGTTTCTATGTTTTCATCTTGAGATGGTTCTTGTTCTTGTTCTTCTTCCTCTTC
>JZKD02S1816496.1:207441-232782 GCA_000966675.3 Picea glauca
TGATGATGCATACCATGTTCTATTGCTGCTGGAGTTTCTAATTGCTCATTGTTCTCTGCAGGCTGGCAAAGGTGTTCACACAGAACCACTGAATCAACTGTTTCCTCCTCCATCTTTTGGGCTGCATATATCTCTTCATCAATATGATTATGCATACCAGGTTCTGTTGTTGCTGGAGTTTCTAATTGCTCATTGTTCTCTGCAAGCTGGCAAAGGTGTTCAAACAGAACCATTGAATCAACTGTTTCCTCCTCCATCTTTTGGGCTGCAGAGATCTCTTCAAGTTCCTGCAAGATGCACGAAATCTCCTGCAACAATCTCTTCTTCCGTTCATTCAATCTTGAACCCATTAGTCAATTTTTGTGATTTTTTTTCTTTTGTTGTAGGGGGTTTGCTAAAAAGMTTTGCAAGTCACACCAAATAACCAATTCTGAAAACTAATTTGCAAACTCRSACTTGCTTGAAAYRAAATCTGCATACTTGCTAAATGAAATATCCTTCTACTGAGAATGAAAACACACTTGCTCTATGTAAACTGAAAGCAACAAAAAATCTGCTGAAAGGAAATGGCATCTGCTGAAAAGAAAGGCACTCTGTTTTGAAATGAAGATTACTTCTACTGAATCAAATGCACACCCTCTGAATCAAATCTACTTGGCAAAACTTCGGAGCCCACTCTCCAATCCTTTTGAGTACCTCCCCGGCAACGGCGCCAAAATGTCGAGCTGCAGATATACCATGTAAATCAACATTTAATTGTCAACCTGGGAAGGTTGAATTAGAGGAACTAGCATAGGAAATGCAGTGCTGAAGATGAGGTTTAAAGGATGCCAAACTAATCTCTGAACTGCTAAAAGAAACTCGCTGGAAAGAGCTACTGTACCCTACTTTGCTCTGTACTACTTGGTACTACTCTGTACTAACCGGTACTATTCTGTATATGCATGTAAAAGATAAACTGAAAACAGTTAAGTTCTTGCTACTTATCACTCCACACAACTCAACAACCATCCTATGAAACTTTTTATTGTAATCAAATGAAACTTATTTATCTCATGAGATACCCAAACTAGTTCCTGAATGTTAAGCAGTCTAAATGTAAAAACTGAAGAAGTGAAATCAATGGCTGAAAAGATAATGCTAAACCCTCGGTTGCAATGAAATGAAATGCTACTTCTATTAAACCAATGGGAAAACTGCTGAAAGATAAAATAAAAAATGGAGTCTACTGTAAATGCCATATATACACAGCTCTATTTCCATCGAAGGGGCCCTGCCTTCTCTGTCAATAGGCCGTTCTCTAAATCAACACATACTGGGAAATAAATAACCCAGAGCAAACTTGCAAACAACAACAGTCGAATTCATGGAACTCTTAACTATTTCATTGAGAATAAGAACAGTACAAAAATGCTTGGAGGTTCGATTTCTTGTTCTATTCCCCTATCTAGTCTATGCTCTGTCTATCTCCTTTTTCTAAAACATAGCAGCGTTAGATCCCCTCTATATATTTCTCTATATCCTTTTCTCGAGCATAGAAGCTCTCATCTCACATTTTCCAACCCTCTGGCAATGCCTCACATCTCTTTACATACGTTCCAGATCTGTGGCAATGTTACATAACGTTTCCAGCTCTCTCTAGAAATGTTACACCACGTTTGAGATCTCTCGCAATGTTACATAATGTTTCCAGCTCTCTCTGGCAATGTTACACCACGTTTCAGATCTCTGGCAATGTTACATAACGTTTCAAATCTCTAGCAAGGTTACATAACATTTCTGACCTCTGACAGTCGTGGCTTTGCACCCTAGAAGTTATAAAACGGTTTTAAGAATATCACCGGAGGATGAGACACGTTTTACACAGTCAATCATGCCACGATTTCCTTCCTCGCGTTATGCACGAATTTAAATGCTTGATGCCAGTTGTTTCAACGATTCAAACAAACGGTTCCCCCAGGGCCAAGCTCCAGTGAATACAGAGCAAGATTTTGTCCAATGATTGAAACAATTGTGCTCCAAGGCCCTTGACTTCAGAAGGATATGCTATCTATCCAATTTGCCAACCCATCATACCATATGATTTAGAAAAAGAGAATACATTGATAATGTGTGGAGCCTCTACACAAGTATTTTTCAACCCATCATAAAATAATCATAATTATTATCCTCTATAAGCCAACACCCTGCATTCTTGCAAAGTTCAGCTATTCTCCGCAGAAGAGGATTATTGTTGCATTTATAGTTGAATTTTTCGCTCATTTGTGGCTTTGGAGGAACTTCATGGTTTCTGTATACAATGGAATATATATGTGTAACAACACAAAAAGAATGCCATTTTCTAAACAAAAGACTTCAGGAGAGTAAACAATATCCTCAAGAACCAACAAGAAAATGTTATAAATCTGTAGTCCAACAGGCTCTTCCTATACCTAAGACATAATAGCGATGCAAGCAACACATTTACCTAGATCTAAATTATACATGAAAATAATCTATGAGTTAATGGAAGGAGAGGTTTACCCGATGATCTAACGATTGTCCCTGCACACTCCTTAGTTGTTATCTTCCTTGAATACATCCTTTTCTCTTACCAACACATATATACACACAAAAATACACAAAGAAACCTTTCAAAAGGCCAAACGAATCATGTGTAAATGGATAATAGATCGAATGACATAACATAAGAATATCAATTCCCTATCAAGATTATAACAATTACATACAATCAAGTAAGGATGAAAATCTTGTACATCTTTTATTAATGGACATATGGTTTACAAATTGCAACCAAGGAAGTTGATGTAGTCCTTTCTCAAGTTCTTGTTGACATTTGAATATGTTAAGACCAAAATGAAAACCTCACGAGGATATAAATCCCCCTGCATTTTTATAGAGGTGGTACTCCTCTTTAGATGAAAGATATATCTGTGATATCTTGGAATAAGGAGAATGATAAATAGAAAACCCTAGATATTTATTTCTTGGAATTATGAAATGATATGGTTCCTCAATAAACTTATATAATATTTATGTGTAGAAATAAATCTTTTAACCATAAACATATTGAAGGCGGGTTTCAATATTAGAATATCTTTGAACTCAACATCAAATATACAACCTTCTTAATCACTTACAAATATATCCATATATTCTTAACGAAAAATAGGAAAGAATAATTTGATCATGTCAAATTTTTTTAAAAGAGTGTAACAGTTATAATATAAGATCATTTTATAGGTCAATTTCAAATGTCTCATACTCAAACCTCAAAGTTACAAGATACAATCAAAATCAACCCCGAAATAAGTCTTTGTGGAGTTCTATTCATGAAATATGTTCTTCATTACAAAATATATGACATTCATATACATGGATGTAAATACTCCATCATCATATAATAAAAGTCTTTTAAAGAATACAAGAAGAACACTCAAAAACTCAACCTTGTGCCCAATTTAGAAATTCAAGCATAAAGCTATGTGAAATGGTGTAGAAGAAGAAAAAGAGTGGAGAATATGGACATTTCTCTTTGTTGATTAGAAACTTTGCTGCATATTGATTGTTGTACTTTTTTCTTCTGATCTTCTTCCTCCGCCCCTCTGAATAATGGAACCCTTGATGAAGTATTTCTTCTCTTTAAAAGTCAATTTTTCTAACTACTTGAATAGTTAGTGTTTTTTCCTTCTTGAATTTCCCGTACAACTCTTTTCTTGAAAATATAACTTTAATTAATTCCTCATTTAAGTGTTTTTAATGATTTCACATCATCAATATTCAAATATTTCAAATGGATCATTTTTCATTTTTTTAATAAAAGTTTTTAAATAAACTTTTATTTCCAAAAATTTAATTAATTTCCCTTTAAAATAGGGGGGCTGTGTTTTACTTTTTTGGAAGTGATAATAATTTTTTCAGCCTTCAAAACCAATTCATATGTGATACCCATTGTCTTATATTTCCAACGATATATATTTTATCCAAGTTTGTCTCCCAGATCTCAAGATATGACCTCGTGAAGTTAAGTTCTCAAGTAAACTCATCAGAAAACAACCTGACTGTTCTTTTAATTTCTGGAACAAATGTATCCATTTTCAATACTTTTAACCTATTCCAACATCTTCTTCATCGAAATACCTTTCCAACGGTATACAATTTGCACAATGTTTTCTCCGAGAGATCAAGTTATGGCCTCTGCAATATTGTGACTCAACCACTATCGATCAAGTCCATGGACAAATGTGAGCCCTTGATCTCAAATTCGTTTTTTCTCCTTTGTAAATTCAAATTTTTGGTCATAAAATTTATCCCACATGCATGGGATTATTTGAGTTTTAATAGCATATAATATTAAGTGTATATTACACTTACTAAAAAACATAAGAGAGAAGACGATGGAGCTTTGTGGGTTCGACTTCCCATTAGAAAATTGATTAAATAATAATATTTTGACCAAAATTATGCTCCACACATGCCCAATCAGCATTTATGAGTCAATCATTCGAAAGTTTCCATGTGTCATAATGTGGGTGAACATAGTTACCAACTTAACAAGAACTCTACAGAGTTCCCATTTTTTGGAGGTTCCAATTCTTTACCCCATTTTTAAAAATGGTGCTACCATTGTTAAGTGTTTTTTTGACATTTTAATTTTTTCGTTCCACAATGTTTCCACATTATTTTTTTAAATGCTTATTTTTCATCTATTTTCATTTTTTCCTAATTTGTTTTTTATTCAACGATGTTTTTAGTCATATTTTCATGCTTCTTTCTATCTTAAAAATATTTTTTATTATTTTCATGCTTCTTTCATACTTTTTAAATATAGTGGAAAACATTATTTTTAACACATTGTTTACCTTTACTTCAATACATATAAAACAATTGTAGTTAAATCACACTATTTTTTAATATTTAGCAAAAAAATACACATTTTGTAGTCATATATAATAAAAAACCTATACATTTTGGTACCTATTCCTTAAAATAGCATGTCAAATAAAGAATTTTTATGGACATAATTGAACAAAAAAAGTAAATTTTTTATAAAAAATTATCATTTTCTTTCATATTTGTTTACATTTGAAGTAAAAAATGACAAAATTTAATAAAATTTTCCAATGTATAGTGATTCACATACACATAAAATGAAAAAGAAAACAATAAAATGATTCATCACAAAACAACAATAGATACATCTTTAATCTTATTTTAAAATTTGAAAGTCAAAACATTACAGTTATAGCTCATAAAAAATTTGCAAAATCGAGCATCGTCTTCAAGAACATATTAAAACTAATCAACAATATCATATATCCCAAATTCATCATTCTCAACAGACACATTATCATCTTCTTCGATGTGATTTTGTGCTTCCATTATGCCATTTCGTTCTTCCATTATCTCTTTGATATCCACAAGTTCTCCAAAGTGATCATTTTCAATCATTCCTCCTAATGGTACTTGAGGTTCCTTTGACATTTTTTCTACTTTTGATTCACAAAAATATCCTTTCCTCAAGCCAACTTCTTGCACTTCATCTGGAAGAGATGGAATAACATTAATTATTTGTTGAATAAAACTGCACTGCATTGGGTCACTTTCAATGGCTATGCAATTCCTTCCTTTCTGAAAGCAACATGCTAATGTTGTACCTAATCAATCACCAAATGCCAAATAAATAATTAAGTTAGATACTATAAAAAAACATAAATTAAAAATAATGTAAGATTGAAGTATGATTTCATAAATATTAGATCATAATTCTTACGTGAACCTGAGAACAAATCCAAAACCCAATCTCCTTCATTTGAAAATGTATCTATAAGATAATTAATTAATTCTTATGGTTTTTTATAAATGTTAACCATCTCTCATTTCAAAAAAAAAATCCTTATATGTTAGTTTTCTAACCACAACATTGTATACCAATATACTACTAGGAGTCTCTCCATCCTTTGCATTGACAAGAATAGAATTATAAGAATCATGTTTTGTCTAGGTTTCAAGATGTATACTCTCAAAATCACGTTTAAATGATTCTCTATTGGAGCTTTGAATATTAGGCTTGTTCCTGTAACATAAATAAGTGCAAATTCAATTACATTGTGAATTAATAAAATTGTTTTCCAATCTTAATTGCTAAACATACACTTTCAATATCTCACCAAATAAACTGCATCCTTGTATTTTTTTTCCCCTTGAAGCTTGATTGTACTAATCCTTGTTGTGTGTTTGAATTAAATACTAGAAATATCCAAAATGGTGATGTTGCAACTTCCGTAAATCCCATAACCATTTTATTGAAATCTTGGTAAGTATAAGGCTCAATATCATATCCAATGTTTTGGATATTATAACCATAAGGGATATTCACAATAACTAGGGAGTATTATTTTTTAGGAACAATATTTGCAAGTTATTCACAATAACTAGGGAGTATTATTTTTTAGGAACAATATTTGCAAGTTATTCACAATCACCTAATATCACTTTATATTAAACAGTGTCAAGTCCATTCCAAATGTAGTGATCAAGGATGTCATCAAGTTGAACATTTTGAACATGTCTCCTTCTTTCTCTTTCAAACTTGGCTTTTTGAATAAAACTTTTGAAAGTTTCAGGTACTCCATCTGCATTCTTCTTTGGAATATTTAATGAAACAAACAAACATATATTTATATATCTACAACTATTAAAATATAAATAAATTAACTTACGAACAAATAACATGAATTTAATAAATCAACATACCTTGTTGAATGCAACAAAAAATTGTTTCAATATTGTTGTAGAGCTTGAATCTAGATAGTTGAATTTAACATCATCCCAACTTTCTTCATTCAACATCTTACATTATGAAATCATATACACCTTGTGATTAAATTAAAAATAATAATGTTATAATGATATATATAACAAAATACTTAGAACATTTATATGTTAAACTGAAAAAAATAATTTTCTTGTCCTAACATAAATAAAAATAACTCAACAAAATTACTTTTTAAATTCATCACACATTTCTTCCATTGACAATTCTCCCGACCTAACACATAATAATATAGTTATGATAAGTTTATCATCCTTCATTCCTTGTATTGATTTCCAAGGTTTTATAGTCATATCATCTGGAAGATTTTTTATGTCAGGACCTATCTTACTTGTGTCACATATCAATGGTTTAGCCTTCTTAACTCTCTGATTTTTTATACGGATATTTTTCCAAAGGGTGAAGATCTTATCTATCAAATCCCATACATGTCCAATTCTAAATCCCAATTGAAAATAACTATCCACAACTCTAAATATATCACTTTGTGATTTTTTTCTTTTGTATTTTCATCATCAAGTGGGAATTCTATTTCCATACAACATTTCTTCTTAAACTTGACATCAACATTTGATCTCTTCCCATGACATATTTCATAAATATCATTATGGATAAATCTCACCCTTTGAATGAAAGTCATAGACATTTTGTACTCATTGTTTGTGTTATGATCCCATGCCAATAACCTTGTTTCTGAATCTATTAAACCAACATAAATTATGTTTATTAATTGGGTTGGTTGTCATTGATGTCAACCCTTGAAGAAAGTCTGGTAGAAAATTTCGGTAGCACAAAGGTTTGGGTAATGGACCAAAGTTTGTTTGATGGATAATAGTATGAGTTTTAATATATTTCCAGGTAAGACTATTCTAGATAGATAGTACATATCATGCCATTTATCATGGTATGTGGAAGGTCACATAACTCCTCACGGTTAGAGAGTTATGGTCATGTGAAGTTGGAGAACCCTCACGAGTCATCTAGAAGTCCCAAAAGGTCAAAGTAGCCAAAGTGGTTGCAAAGAAGAAATTATTTAAATAATAAAGTGAAGTGATGAGTGTACTATAATTCAAAGTAGATGCAAAAGAAATTATATAAATAATAAAGTTAATGTAGAAATTACTAATTGTGGAAAGTGGTTAAGTTAAGTGGACAAGTAGTTAGAAGTGGGTTAGCCCTAAAATAAAGAAAGTGGGTTAAGATGATTAAAAGGTAACCCCTTGAGGAAGCCACATAAAAATTTAAATAAGAGGCAAGGGTTTCTCATTCAAATCAAACTTGAACATATTAAATATCTGTTATTGTGTAAGACTTATTGCAAGTACTGATTGATACATCTGAAGTTGCAAAATTCTGAGGTAGCATGAAGGGTTGACTGTGAATTTTTTGGAATTACAATGAATACTAAAAAACCCAAAGTTCTGAGGTGTATGTGGGATAACAATGTATTAGGGTGCGTACATATGCGGGTTGGCAGTGTATTAGGGTGTGTACATGAGGGTGAAACCATAGAAACTTGAGAATGAATATGTCGAGGTTCTAGATTATGATATCAAGCTCCTAGGAAGGTCTATAGTGATCAGATACATCAAATCTATCCACTGGTTCAAAATATATGTCTTATTTCTATGAGTAGTTAGATTTTGATGTATTCATGAGAAATGGTTATAGAGATTCCCTAGAGAGACTAGTGGTTGGATGTGATATTTTGTATAAGTTAGATCTAAAATGATACAATGCTAGTATAATCAATATTTATCATTGATACTTCTTGTTAAGAGTTGATGCACATCTTGTATTTCTTGGCATATGGCTAAGGGTTTTTGTGGTACATGGTTGAGAGCTTGTATTTGTGAAGTGGTTGATGTATTCATAGGCTGAATATCAGAAAGGGTTTGATGTATAGATCATGTGAGGGTTATTATACTTGTTCATGATTACACAAACTTATATGGAACATGACTAGAGAGAGATATAGAGTATTTGGGTAAACGTTGTCTATGAGGATGCATGCACATGGTACAATTATACTCTGGATAAAGTGACAGGTTGTAGATATATGCGAAAGAAGTTGCATAGGATCATAAGTTTTTAGAAGAAAGAAATCCCTATTTTTCATAAGGTATACACAGGCTGCATAAGATATAGAACGCGTACATATGAAAGATGTTGTATAGATAGGGTGTGTACATATGCATGTTGCAGAACTACAGGTCGTGTATCCCTAGTTTTAGAAGGCATACATAATCTGCATAGCAGACATGACATGTAGATACACAGGTTATTATATAGATAGGGCGCGTACATATGCATGTTGTAGAACTAAATGTCGTGTATGTGTTGTATTTTGGTTGATACATGTTCAGTTCAGGTACAGATTGATTGCAGGTAAGTTGTACAGTTTGGATGCAGTTCAGTGGAACAGGTTGGTACAATTGTGTAGTGGTATATCTCACAGTGATAGTGTGATAGTGGTTCCATCATTCTACTTCTACGTCAGGGTGGTTGGATCGGGAAAGGATAGGTGGTTTTAGCCACCTTCCGATTGTAGACGGAGAACATAGGGGGTTGGAGCCTCCTTCTGGTTGTAGCAAGATAATTGGGGAGTTTGAGCTTCCTTCAAGTTGTAGCCTAAAAAAATAGGGGGTTGGAGCCTCCTTCTTGTTGTATCCAGAGAGTTGGGGAGTTGGAGCTTACCTTAGTTTGTTGCCTGATAAACTAGGGGGTTGGAGCCTCCTTCCAGTTGTAGCTAAAAAACAAAGGAAGTTGGTGCTTCCAATGAATGTAATTCTTAAATACATATAAGAAAAAACATTATGTGATTTTATTTCGCTTTGGGTTTCCAGGTAAAACATAAGTGTACTGTGTATGTGTATGATTTCTCATTTGTTAATTGTTTATTTACTCTGCAACTAGTGGATGATAATGCTACATTGATATAACACTTTCATTTTATGGTAAAAAAGGATTAAATTGATATGTCACTGATTCACCCCCTCTCTCAGTAATCCAACAATTGGTATCAGCGTGGGTTCCTTCAGGGAACAATTTAACCACTGGAAGAAGATCATGGATTATTCTAAGAATGGAGTACCAATCTTTAATGGTCAGAATGGTTTAAAGTATGAGATGAGGAGCATAAGGATGAAATTATTCTTACAGGCATAGGGGAATTATATTTGGCTATTAGTTATTACGATATATGATAGTTCAAAAATGGAAAAGATTGCAGCCAAGAAGGAATTGAAGAAAAATAACAAAATAGAAATGGATTTCATCTGGGAAGGATTACCTAATTTGGTAAGAGAAAAGGTTGGTAAATGTTCATCAGCCAAATAACTTTAGGATAATTTACATGACATATATTCTTCACCCATCGTAGATTCAGAAAATGTCAAAGAAGATGCATATACAAATCAAGAAGAATTATGTTCACCATGTCAAATAGATTCAGAAGATGAAGAGTACATAATCACCATAGGTATGTTGTTTTTCTTTAATTGTGAAAAACACAAACATCTTGAAATAGAATGTCATGAAGGAAATGAGACAAAACAAACAATTGAAAAGGAAGACAATTATGAAGAATAATTGATTAGCACTTTAGATGAAATAAGAGAAGAAAATAATTCACTCAAGAAAGAATTGATGAAAAAAAATGAAAGTGTTCACATTTTTTAAGAAGCCCAATAGGTCGTCGAGAACTTAAGAACTCAACTAGAAGAATCTAGAAAGATCGAAGAAAATATTGAATATCAAAAGCAATATTTGGAAGCCAACATAGAAGCACAAAAGGAAGAAGTATAAATGAGAGAGAAGATATTGACAAATCATCTTAAGGAAAGAACTAATGATCTAAACCAACTTGAGGCTGAGTTTGGTCAAGAATAGAAAACAATTGAAGAGAAATAATCAAATTAAAAATTCATCTTGAAGAAGAAGTTGTCACATTGAGAAGTAAAATCGTCAATCTCAATAAGAACGTTAAAGAGACAGAAACATCCACATCAATTTTAGAGAATGCAGAGAAGCACTCTAGGTTGCTAGAAAAGAAGAATGAAGAAAATAAAAAGAGTTATGTATATGTGCTCAAAGGAAAGAATCATGGTCAACCAGAATCTAAGAAAACTATTGAAGATACATCTTCAAGAATACCATCCATGTTCAATCCACAAAGAAGATTCAATCATGATCATGATCAGTCAAGGCAGAAATTCAGAAGGACTATGCCACGAAGAAGATCATTCACTCCCACATATGCAAATTTATTTTATGGTCATTATTTCTATTGTACTAATTTTGGACATAGGGTTGCAGATTACATGGATTATACAAGAAATGTTCAAGCAAGAAATTCTTATGTTGCCCCACGTAATATTGAATGTTACAAATGTCATAACTATGGACAAATAGCTAATTATTGTAGAAGCATGATTGATACTTCCATGAAAGAGAACACTGATATAATATATAAGAAAGTATGGATAAGAAAACACGAAGAACATGTGAACAAAGACAAGGTCCCAGAGATCGCAAGATTGGCAATAGAACAAGACGAAGAAAATTCTACAAAGAAAAAGAAAAATGTCAGATACATAAAGATTTGGAAAATAACTGAAAGAAAAGAAGGACAAGTAAATAAGGAACACATTCAAGAGATCATACTTTCAGGAATTGTAGTGAAATATGAATCCACAGACAGAAAGAAAGAAGTCAGAGCTCAGAGAGATGATGAATCTACCAATGAAGATGATGATGAATACACATCAAAGAAGGAATTGTTTTGAGCCATCCATCTTAGAGACTCCCATAATATGAATATTAGACAGGGAGTGTCTATGCAATAGTTGTGACAGAACAAAGAACCATTCTTCGAGCAACTTGCATAGTTAGAGTAGACAGATCCAGAGAAGTCAGTTAGCAGTTTGATAGATTAATCAGTTGTTGTAGTGAGGACTTCATGATAGTATAGTGATAAATGGGTCAGAATTATGGACAATTGTGCAGTAGAGTCTTGGACAGTATGGACATAGATGGATTTGTAATAACACTTAGTAGGTTTGGACATATATATGACAGTATACGAGAGCATGGATTCACATATTGGTTCAGAGACAAAGAAACATTATCATAATGGATGATAATTAAACAAGAAATGGATCGAACAATGCTAATGGATTGACATATAATTTTTGGACAGATGCAACGCATACAACATTTCACATTCAAAACAGAGTAATTCTTAGAAGCAACAATAATAAAACTCACTACAAGCTATGGAAAGCAAGACCAATAAATGTGAATCACTTCAGAGTATTTGGAAGAAAATGCTACATCAAAAGAGAAGATGGAAGAATGGGAAAGTTTGAACCTCGTGTGGACAAAGTAGTTCTTGTTGGTTACTCAAGTACAAGGAAAGCATACAAGTGTTACAATATGAGGTTGAACAAAGTTGTGAAAATCATCAATGTAACAATTGATGAAATAGGTGGATGAGAAATAAAGCAAGAAGAAAATGAATCAATGGAACAACATTAGGAAGAAGAAGCAGAAGATGAATAAGAAGTAGAAGGGGAATATGAAGAATAATAAACATAATTAGAAGAGCAATTTCAGCAAGTGCCTCCAAAGACACCTAGAAAACAAGTACATAAGAATCATCCTTTAGATCAGATTATCAGAAGCAAGGATGCAAGAGTTGAGACTAGAAGAAGAATCCATTAACCAAAATAAATGCACCTAGAACTCTTACCTACGATTGAACAAAATTTTTTTTAAGAGGCTAGCAAGGATGAATTTTTGAATAAGGCCATGAATGAAGAATTAGATCAAATAGAGAAGAATGAAACTTGGGAATTAGTTCCAAGACCAAATAATAAGAATGTGATTGGCACAAAGTGGGTATTTATAAATAAATTGAATGAATATGGATAGTTTACAAGGAACAAAGCTAGATTGGTATGTAAAGGATACACATAGGTTGAAGGAATCGACTTTGAAGAGACATTTTCCCAAGTTTCCAGAATGGAAACAATCCGATTGCTCCTAGGTTATGCATGCTCCAAGAATATTAAAGTGTATTAGATGGATGTGAAATCATATTTTCTAAAAGGGGAACTTGAAGAAGAAGTCTACATTGAACAACCATAAGGATTTCAGTTGTCAGAGAATCCAGATTATGTGTGTAAATTGAAGAAGGCCTTGTATGGTCTAAAACACACTCCTAGAGCATGGTACTCTAGATTGGATAAGCATCTACAACAAGTAGGGTTCATAAAAGGAAGTGCAAACAACAACCTCTACATCAAGGTAACTCAAGATAGTATTTTATTAATTGAATTTTATGTTGATGACATTATTTTTGGAAGCAATGATGACAGGTTAAGCCATATATTTGCAAAGAATATGCATAATGAATTTGAAATTTCATTACTTGGATAACTATCCTTATTTCTGGGTCTTCAGATATGTCAAAGAAACCAAGGAATTTTTATTTCTCAAACTAAGTATATCAAAGAAATTTTAAAGAGGTTCGGAATGGAAGATTGCAAACCAATTACCACTCCTATGAAAACCAGTTGCAAGTTGAGAAAAGATGATGATTCAAATTCTAAAGACTAGAGGAAATACAGTTCAATGATTGGTAGCTTACTATATGTTACAACATCTAGACCAGATGTAATGCAGACAATTGGACAAGTGGCACAATTTCAAGCAACACCAAAGTAATCACATGTCGTAGCCGTGAAGATGATTTTCACATATCTAAAAGGAACATAAGAGTTTGGATTATGGTATCCAAAAGGAAAGGATATATCACGTATTTCCTACACAGATGCAGATTGGGAAGATTGCATTGATGACCGACGAAGCACCAGTGGAACAATGTTCTACTTGGGTGAGTGTTTAGTATCATGGATAAACATGAAATAATAATCAATACCCTTATCTACATCCAAAGAAGAGTATATTTCAGCAACACCATGTTGTACACAGTTTTTATGGATGAAACAAACTCTGACAGATATACAGGTTGAGTATGATGAGTTGATTCCAATCTATTGTGATAATACAAGTGCCATCAGTATCTCAAAGAACCTGGTGATGCACTCCAAGATGAAGTACATTCCATTCAAGTATCACTTTCTATGGGAACAAGTTGCTAAGAATAACATCAGAGTTTAATATGTGGGCACAAAAGAACAAGTGGAAGACATCTTTACAAAATCGCTGCCAAGAGAAGCCTTTGAGTATCTTTGCTAGAGATTCAAAGTAATTTCTACTCCAAAATGAATGCTTTTGAATTCTTATCTTATATGTCTTAGATTTACACATGGAATCACCATAAAGAGGACAGTTCAGGTTGGGAGATCAATTTTAGGAAGAGTTCAGTCAGGGGGAGTATCCCCAAGGATAATTTAGTTAGGGGGAGTAGCCTCGGATGGAAATATACCTTATCCATTGATGACAAAGGGGGAGAGATTTATCAGATGCATAGCATAGAGGCATGGTTCCAAGGTGGGCGATGGTCACAAGGGGAGCATGAGTGATATGACTTTAGTATTGAATGACATGACTTCAGTATTGGATCAGAGTGTTGCCATCAATTCAAAAGGGGGACATTGTTGATTAATTGGGTTGGTTGTCATTGATGTCAACCCTTGAAGAAATTCTGGTAGAACAAAGGTTTGGGTAATGGACCCTAGTTTGTTTGATGGATAATGGTATGAGTTTTGATATATTTGTAGGTAATACTATTCTAGATGGATGGTAAATGTCATGCCATTTTTGGTGGTATGTGGAATGTCACATAACTCCTCACGGTCAGAGAGTTATGGCCATGTAAAGTTGGAGAACCCTCATGAGTCATATAGAAGCCCCAAAATGTCAAAGTAGCCAAAGTGGTTGCAAAGAAGAAATTATCTAAATAATAAAGTGAAGTGATGAATGTACTATAAGTCAAAGTAGATGCAACATAAATTATATAAATAATAAATTTAAAGGATAACTTGCTAATCATGGAAAGTGGTTAAGTTAAGTGGACAAGTGGTGAGAAGTGGCTTAGAACTAAAATAAAGAAAGTGGGTTAAGATGATTAAAAGGTAACCCCTTGAGGAAGCTACATAAAAGTATAAATAAGAGGCAAGGGTCTCTCATTCAAATCACACTTGAACATATTGAATATATGTTATTGTGTAAGGATTATTGCAAGTACTCATTGATACATCTGAAGTTGTGAAAGTCTGAGGTAGCACGAAGGGTTAACGACAAAATTTTTGAAATTACAACGAATACTAAAAAAACCTAAGTTCTGAGGTGTATGTGGGCTAACAGTGTATTAGGGTGCGTACATACACGGGCTGGTAGTGTATTAGGGTGCGTACATCAGGGTAAAACCATAGAAACTTGAGAATATGAAGATGTCGAGGTTCTATATTCAGCAATCAAGCTCTGAGGAAGGTATACAATGATCAGATACATCAAATGTATCCACTAGTTCAAAAAGTATGTCTTATTTCTATAAGTAGTTGGATTTTGATCTATGCATGAGAAATGGTTATGGAGATTTGAGGATTCTCCATAGAGAAACTAATGGTTGCATGGGATCTTTTGTATAAGTTAGATATACAGAAATATAGTGTTGGCATAATCAATATTTATCATTGATACTCCTTGTTAAGAGTTGAGACACATGTTGTATTTCTTGGCATATGGCTAAGGGTTTTGTGGTACATGGTTTAGAGCTTGTATTTGTGAAGTGGTTGATGTATTGAGAGGTTGAATATCATAAAGGGTTTTATGTCTAGATCATGTGAGGGTTATTATACTTGTTCATGATTACACACACTTATATGGCAGATGACTAGAGAGATATATAGATCTTTTGTGTAAAATTTATGTATGAGGATGCATGCACTGGGTACAATTACAGTCTGGATACAATTACAGGTCGCAGATCTATGTGAAAGAAGTTGCAGAGAATCATAAGTTTTCAAAAGAAAGAAAACCCTATTTTTCAGAAGGTATATGCAGGCTTCATAACAGATAGGATGTGTACATATGCATGATGTTGTATAGATAGGGCACGTACACACGCATGTTGTAGAACTACAAGTTGTGTATCCCTAGTTTCATAAGGAATACATAGGCTGCATAACAGACATGATGCATACATACGAAGGATATTTTACATATAGGGCATGTACATATGCATTTTGTAGAACTACAGGTCGCGTATTTATTGTATTTTGGTTGATACATGTTCAGTTCAGGTAAAAATTGATTGCAAGGAAGTTGTACAGGTTGGCTACAAGTCAGTGGCATAGCTTGATACAATTGTGTAGTGGTATATCTCACAATGATAGTGTGAATGTGGTTCCATCATTCTACTTCTAGGTTTGGGTGGTTGGATGGGGCAAGGAAAGGTGGTTGTAGCCACCTTCTGTTCATAGGCAGAGAACATAGGGGTTTGGAGCCTCCTTCTTGTTGTAGCCAGAGAATTGGGGAGTTGGAGCTTCCTTCTTGTTGTAGCCAGAGAATTGGGGAGTTGGATCTTCCTTTAGGTTGTAGCCTGAAAAACTAGGTGGTTGGAGCCTCTTTTTTGTTGTAGTCGGAGAATTGGGGAGTTGGAGCTTCCCTCAGGTTGTATCTTGAGAAACTAGGAGTTGGAGGCTCCTTCCAGTTGCAGTTTGAAAAAAAAAGAAGTTGGTTCTTCCAATGAATGTAATTCTTAAAGACATATAAGAAAAAGAATTCTGTGTTTTTCACCCTCTTTGGGTTTCCACGTAAAACATTGGTGTACTGTGTATGTGTATGATTGCTCATTTGTTCATTTTTTATTTACTCTGCAATTATTGGATGATAATGCTACATTGATATAACACTTGCATTTTATTGTTAAAAAGGGTTAAATTGTTCTATTACGGATTCTCCCTCCCTCTTAGTAATCCAACCAAATATGCATTTGACTGTCTCAAAAAGAGAATTATTGTGATATTCTTGCATCAATTCTCTACTAGCCTCTGCAAAATGATTTCCTCCAATCACATAATATTTGTAGTCAAAAAATTTTGATCTATCAAATTCTTCCCTTGTAGGAACATCCATTGGGTCAACAAGAACTAGGTAGTCAACCACATGTGCATATGGATTGTACCTATTCAATGCTTTCAAATTGTGAATATGCAAGTGATGCAGTTTTCTAATTTGATATTTTTCTTTCCCTTTTCTGGGTTTATAAAGTTGTTTCACATTCAAATGAAATGTGTGGCCATCACCAAGTAAGTTCGCTGTCCTCATTCTATTTCAAATGGAATTTTGTGTTGTTTTCATAATACCATCCTCTAGATTAGCATCTAGTGTTATTATTTCTCTGCTACCTTTAGGAATTCCACTATAATAATACAAGCTAACGATGGCTTCTTGAACATCATCAGCATTTGTTTTCTTCCTCTTATGATTTAAATCGGTTTCACATAAATCAATGATTTATTCATAATCAATAGGAATGAATTCATCATCAACCATCGCTCTTTTGCATTTATCTTGTTTATTATTTTTGAGAGGAGTGATAACCTCATTGGGACTAATCTAAAAAAAATCTTCATTTGGAGTTTCCTCATTTTCAAATTTAACCCTTTTAGGATTTGTAGAATGAGGATTTTTCTTTCTTCTTTCATGTTCTTCTTTGTCTACTCTTGCAGGTTCAACCTCCATTACTTTTTGTTTCTTTTTCCTTCCTTCTTGTGTATTTTCAATATGAAAAACATTGATGACATCCATAATATTATTCTTTGTAGAGTAAATACCCACTAACATATGTGAAGGTCATTTAGCAAAATCTGGTAAAACTAAAATATAACATTTCCATGTTAAATAAAATTAAAACATTATCATGATACTAAAAATAATAAACGACACAAAAATAAAAATAAAAAACTTACATTGTCTTTCTCAATGTCATCAACAATGGATGCACATAATTTTGAAAAACATTCATTCTTGTTATAATTTCTCAATTTGAAACAATATCTAAAATTTATATAAGTTCTTCCTTGTTTGACAAGTGCATAAACAATATTTGTGGCTGACACCAAACATATATCTCGTAACAAGCCAAGTGCCTAATAATTTCCTTACACATGTTCTAATTCGACACAATACAAATATACATGATCTCCATTGTTGCCTTGCTTGTCTTTAACAAACCAAGAATATTCAGTTTGTTTTCACCTTCCACATATTTCCACTCTCTAACATTCTTCATTGCCCTTGATAGCTCAGGTGTTATGCTATCATTTTGTTTCTTAGTGTTCATGGAGGTTCCAATTGCAATTTTGGATAACATTATTGCAGGTCATGATCCAGATATATTCATAGATAATCTCTTTCTTTCCATTTTTCCTATAAGATAAAAAAGTAAAATTAGGGCTTTTACATTATAATAAACTAAAAAAAAACATTGAATATAAGAACTAATTTAAAAATGTTGACCCATATTTAAAAAACTTTGACCCATGGAGTTATTAGGCTTATGTCGGGACCATGCCTTGGTCGTGGGAGGTTGGGGCAATGTCGTGCATCACCCCATCCCCCACGGCCAAGCCTCGGGCATTGCCCAGTGATTACCATGGGCCCAAAATAAAAAAATTTAAGTAAAAAACAATAAAAAATATATTTTTTTTTACAAAACTATACCTAAATTTGATTCTTTTTTTATCTTTTTATTTTCAAAAAAACTTAAGGATTTTGTTAATGTTTTTAAAAAAATTCCCAATTTCTTAAAAAGTTGGGATTTAAAAAAAATAAAATTAGAAAACATATAAAAAAATTAAGATTTTTTAATTTTCGCATGAAAAAATATTATGTGAATCAAAGATGATCGTATGATATAAATGATTGTTAGTATAGCAAATGTGAGATAAATACAAATTAGGTATATTGTCTTCATATATACCTAAAATTATATGGACCATCGCTATGTTTAATGAATGTGGGATAAATAAATAAACATGAGAAATATTTTATTTAACATGTAAATAACGAAATAAAAGAGTAAAAGTTGTGTTTAAATTTAAAGGGAAAATAATAAAGGGAAAAATTGAGGGGAAATTTTGGAGGGATTTTTTTTTTTTTTTTTTTGGGGGGGGGCGATTTAGAGGGAAAGATCATTATGCAAGTTATATGAATTTAATTGGGAGGGTGAGCATTTGTATCATTCTATTGGTTAAGATATTTCTTTCACTTCTTGGTTTGACCTAGGTTCAGATCTCAACAAGTTTCCAACAAAACCCTCTAAAACTATCGACCCTACTAGTAAACTGGAAGGCAACGCTGCGCACAGAGTGCACCACACATTCTCACTCGAGATAGATTTATGGGTGACTATAATAATCAAGTATTTGCAGTATAGGAATGAGTGGGGATATGTGGCATGGTTCTTCCTTCTTCATGCATTAATGTTAGTAATGATTCAAGTATTACTAAGATTCATTCATCTTTTGCCTTATGCATGCATACTAATACATATAGCTTAACCATTCATTCATAAAATAAACATTGACATAAAGTAAGAATTCAAGAAACATGACATAAAACACAATTTTTATGTGGTTCACCCCCTCCTGAGCTTTCTCCACAAAGATTTGGATTCTCTTCTCTATATTTAGTCTGCTGCAAAATATGGCATTGCGCGCATTACATCTTCAATAATACAATCATGATGGGGTTAAGAAACCTATGTGAGGTGGACTAGATCACACCAGACTTTGTCACATGACATAACCCTCAAAATATATCTTACTTGACTCTTCTACCACCTTATTAAAATCATAGTAACCATTACCAACTCATTGAACCTCTAGCCTAGACCTCCTAGGTTCTTATTTATACTATTTTACACGCTTATATCCCTTACATTATTTATCAAAAACCCTAACCCTATCATGGTTTGGATTGCTTGTCTGTGCAACACGTTGCTTCTTCTCTTGCATACTTCTTTTCCTTCTTTTTATGCATGCTTCTTTCTTGAAATCTATTGTGCGTGCTGCAAAATTAGGTCTTCTTTCCAAAATTATATCTTTCCCAAAATAGACCTTTTCTCCAAAAATATGCCTGTGCCCAAAATAACCTTCCTTCTCAAAATAGGCCTGCGCCTAACAGGCCCCAAACACTGACATGTGGTTCATCCTGAGCCACTCAGGTGGTGCATGCTCCCTAAACTTCCATGTCTGAACTTTGGAACTTTTCCTCTAGTTTCTTTCATTTTTCTCTCATCTGCACAACTTTTCCTATTATAGCCTCTATTGTCTGTGCTATTATCTCCTTTTGCATTAATGTTTCGATCTCCATTTGTTCCTGTCCCCTAATTTTATCCTCTCCCTCCAAGTGCACAATCATTTTTGCTTCTTTTTCTTGGAGTGGTTTCAATTCAACTTATCTTTCTTGGTTCTATGTCTACATTGTTTTCAACTCTATTTGCAGAGTCTTCATTTCTTCAGTGCCCTTCAAGCGCTCTATGATTATCATTGTTTTCTACTGTTGTTTTAGCTCTTGTATGGCAACGCTGATTGTCTCCTCTTCCTAGTCCCACTGTTGGACCTTTTCGTCTTCTTCCAGGATATTCACTATCTGCATTGTTCTATTGAAAAACTCTTCTACTTCCCTTGCTTCTTTCTCCATCTCAACAATGTAGAGTGAAAATTTTTGTTCTCTCTATTCTCAAACTTCAGGAGGAGTCGTATAATTGAGCCTTTCTTTGAGCTCCTCAATTTCCTTCTTAAATATTTCAATTGTTTGTGAGATAATGTTGATCTTCTCCTCTTCACTCCTCTCAGGTGTTGGTGTGTTGTATGTGATGCCATCATAAACCATTGTTAATCCATGTTCTATTTTATTTGTGCATTATTTATCTTTCTCTTTCTCCAAGAACAATTGGTCACATGTCATTTGTACAATTAATTCAACGACTCCTCTACCCACCTCCAAGTTTTTTGCATTCACGTGGGCCCTGAACTGCACTTCTTACATGATGCTAGCCTGGAGTCCATATAGTGCCTTGGTGGGTATTTGTGCCATGAAAAATTCCAATTTTTCCACGTCCCCCAGGGATTTCGGTCCAATATCTTAATCCAATTTGATCTTTTGGTGCATGATTGTAAATCTCTCCCTGCCTTGGACTACCAATTACACTGTCTCCTCTCCTTTTTTCTGCATAGGTGGCCACTGTGTCTTTTCCTGTTGTTGCGTTGTGGCATGTGGTTCTGCTTGGATCCATATTTGTTGTATATTCTCATGGACCTATATGATCTTGTCCATGATATTTTCTCATTCCACCTCTACAATGCGAACCACTTCTTCCCCCCTATCTTGGATCTTTTCCGCAACTAGCTCTGCATCATCCTCTGTTAGGGTGATGATTGATCTTTTGTGTTATACTTCCTTTTCTCGCGCACCTCTTTTTCCTGCATTGAATTCCTTATTTTTTGTAAGGGTTTCTCCCCACTTGTTGTACCCTGAGTCCTTTCTTCTCCAGCCTGTGAAGTATCCTTCTTTCCGGTCTGTGGATGGATGCTTGTACTTGTTGTTGTTGTTATTCTCCTTGGTTGTTTTGGTACTGCACTGCTCTTGGTTGGTTGATTTTGTGTTGTAGCTATTCTAGTATTATCAGTCAGGTTGTTTTTTCTCACTGAAGAGTATGTTCATCCTTGTCCTTAGGCCTGGAGGATTGTGCTATGACTATCCTTGTTGATTGTTTTTTACTGACATTTGTCACTGGGAAGACCAACATTTAACTATCCAGTCCACTTCTTCTTTGGTGATGTAATACCACATTTCTATCCATGCCTTCTTTGGATCCCTTGCGGCATGGATCCACATGTGGTGCTTGGATGTCTTGAACTTGGATATCCCTTCTGTCTCCCGGAATACCTCCACAGGTATGCACCATATGTTAGTTGTGTGATGTTGTATCTCTTCTAGCAACATTACAAAAACAACATTGTTTTCTTGCTAAGTTTTGTTATCTGTTGGGGCTAAATATATGCACTACTAATTACCACATTTAATTATCAACCAGGGCTTGTAATCTTTGAGGTCCAGGCTCAGGAAACGCAGGATCAAACCCTAGTCTAGCCTGATCTAAAGCTAGCAAAACAATCTTCAAACCCATACTGCAACAAATTAACACTAAGGATTCATCACTGGGACGTAGGAATACTTATTTCTATAAAGGCTTAGATCACAGTCTTTCATGCACTCAGGGTGATGTTCGTGTGATTAATCCCAAGTAGCTAACTTAAGTTTCCTATCCTTCAATGGATTCCAGTAGTGATTAAAAAGATAATCAAATGGCTAAAAACTAGGTAAAAGGAAATGAGATCTAAACTCAAACTTTGTCCTCAATCAAATGCATCGATCACAATGAGCAAGCAAGGAAAGAAATGAAAATTAATGAGAAATAATGGTAATGCAGAAATACAAAGTGGAAAGAAGTGGAATCTTGGATTGATGTTCATTTAGTTATGGCGCTTGAGAGCATTCGACCAAGCAAGAATGTTATCAAATCATGAAGGATATAAGAAATTAGTGGAAATGTATTTTATAGTAAGAATAGTAAGAAGCGAAACAAACACGGATTTGTGAATAATAAATGCACTTTTAAAATATATGTTTTTGTGTTTTAATGTATACATGTAAATGCAAATGTTCAAACAACTACTAAAGATATGTTTTAATATGTTTTGACATAGCTGGAAGGAAGGTGTAATGAATGGAGTGGGATGTATATTTGAAAGGGGAATTTGATCAATGAAGCAAAGCAATAAAAAGGGAATTCAATGGTAGATGTGTAGATAATGAAATATGCATGAAGATCTTTGGTTTAAAAGAATGTGTTGGTTGAAAAAGACACACCAGAAACATAGTACTCTTTATGAGGATTGAATGTGGGAATGTGTAGGTTTATGAAAGCATTTGGACGTAGTTTGAGAGCTATTTGGAAAGTGTATCTTTGTAGCAATTTTAGAAATCAAACAATTAGTAGAGTGATTGGATAAGAAAAGACAAAATTAAGGCAATGTGTGAAGCAATTGAATTGTTGGTCACGTAGTCATTAAATTCAAAGACAAAGTAGCATGAAAACTCATAAATTGAAATCATATAGAAAGAGATTGAACTAAATCAAATGCAATGTACAAAATCCTTGAGTGAGAGGGTGTTGATTTGAGTTTTATCTATTAAGAATCGATTTGCAGAATACAAATTAATTGTAGAATGCAAACACACAATATATGAATTTCAAACTAAACAATAATGCAAGAAGAAAAGAAACTAAACGTAATGCTAATATACAAAGAAAATAAAATATAGCAACACTTACCACTTTGAGGGGCCCTTCCCAGGAGGTTAGTGGTGCTAAAAAGAATCAGATCAAATGGATATGGTGTCCAATATTTCAACAACAATCAATTCTTCATTGAGATCAAAACTTTGTTTTTACATGGCTAGCAATTCAAAGATTTCTCACAAGAATAAATGTCTCATTTACAAAACATTCATGAAACTAATGGCTCTTTATAACATCCCTATGAGGCTTATTTATACATGAAAAATCATTGATGAGTGGATGGGATCAAATCCCAATGCTCATATTTGAAATCTACAATTTTAGATAAAATCCTCAAAAATCTGGGTTTTATTGCAATTTGGGCAGATTCGAGTTAGTGCCCATCCATATATTCAAAACCAATTCTAATTTTGAAAAACTGTTTACTTGTTACTCAATTTTCCATATTATAGACAAAACCCATTTCGTAGAATTTCTAGATATGATTCCATATGCATGGAAATTGAGGTGCAAGTTGGTAGTTTGAGTTTTTTCAATAATTTTAGCAGAATGATTCCCCCTGAGATGGAATTCCACTAGTGTGAGTTGGGTGAATTATGAATCATGTGTTCACATTTAAATGTCGCTCTGGACAAAACCCATGTACCCTATTTTCCTCTAAAATCTTTCCAAAATTTCGAATTATTTCTAGTACCGGATTAGCACAGTTGGTACCGGATTAGAATAGTTGGTACGAGATTAGAAAAATTAGTACCAGAATATTGTAGCCATGGGTTTAGTACCATATGAACAAAATCATGACTATGGGTACCAGACCAACACAATGGTAGTACTGGATGGAGCTAGTAGCAGAATAGGCACAATCTGGTACCGGATGAAGATGGTACCAGAAGAGGCAGAGAGATGGTACTAGATGAACTCAAAGGTAGTACCAGATCACTGCAGAGTATTGGATGACATGGAGTGTGGGTACCAGATGACTGTCCAGGACCGATTGACTATAGAACTTTCTGGTACCGGATGACTTAGAGTATCGTATGACCTGCAATGCGAGTACCGGAACAGGAACAATACATGTACTAGAACATGGACAATGCATATACCCGAACTTGAACAGTACAAAACATGTTGCTTGGGCATATAAACATAGGATTAAACCATCATCGAAAAAACTATTGTATAATCATCCTTTTAATCACTAAAAATATGGAAAACTATGTATTAACCACATAGGATTAATAACAAGAGATAATGGAGGTTTATGGTGTAATTAGTAATATATTATCGACGAAATGTGGGGAGAAGGTGTAATGATGAGTGTTTTTTAATGGAATAAAGTATGAAAAAACTGGAGCTCAACATTATCTTTGTCCTGCAAGAGGGACTCATATCTAGCCACATAACATCTCCCCTTCCTATCCAGGAACGCTGAGAATTTTGGCTCATGCCATCCTGCCAATGTTATAAGAATGATCATCTAGGAGTAATGGAACTTGATTCCATTATCCTATGTGTATCAACAGGCTACCAAAACTTGGTTCAACAAGTATGGTTCCTAGCTAAACATTACACCTTTTGTGCTCTGTGCGACTACTGCAATAAATCCTTCTGATGCTTCTTCTTTTCGACATTTCCTCAATAGTTTGTAAGCCATAAGATTGTTGGTGAACCTTGTCACATTGTCATTGATATCCTTTAGCACAATAACCCTATTATCACAACTGGTGCCAAACTATGCTTTAACTAGCTCTGCAATTTCTTTCTCGCACATCTTGTTATCCAAGTATTCCTATTGTTGCACGTCGAATGTAGGGAGTCCTATGACCTTGGAAATCAATGCCACATATATATGTACTATCCTTTCCATCCACAATATTTCTCCATGTACGGGGGAGACTAGTTGTTTAACACAAATCTCGACGTTCTTACTGCATCTGAAGTGCGGTATATCCAACAAGTTCATGATCCCAGAGTTTTACAACCCCATTAACCAGTGCACGGGCTCCATTATAGGTTTACCCAATGGTCCAATTTCCCCTATGTTTGATAGGTATGAATCTTCAGCAAAATCTATGAATTTGGTCACATCACGCACATCATGGTCAGAGTATCTGAGTTTGGAAATATTTCCCAACATATCATCCACAATAATCACTTCGTC
>JZKD02S1816496.1:232832-248071 GCA_000966675.3 Picea glauca
TCAATGCCACATATATATGTACTATCCTTTCCATCCACAATATTTCTCCATGTACGGGGGAGACTAGTTGTTTAACACAAATCTCGACGTTCTTACTGCATCTGAAGTGCGGTATCTCCAACAAGTTCATGATCCCAGAGTTCTACAACCCCATTAACCAGTGAACGGACCCCATTATAGGTTTCACCAATGGTCCAATTTCCCCTATGTTTGATAGGTATGAATCTTCAGCAAAATCTATGGATTTTGTCACATCACGCACATCATGGTCAGAGTATCTGAGTTTGGAAATATTTCCCAACATATCATCCACAATAATCTCTTCGTCTAGGAGATATGGGAGTGCAATATCCATGGTTTCTTGGACCTTTATTTTCTATCCCACAATAGATGGGCCTTCCTCTGTTGTGTCTGCATCCTTTTCTTCCCTTTCAAACTCCAACCGATTGGTGATATATTTGACCAAAAGTTCCTCGTGTTCGTGGGTCTATCGTGGTCCCATGGTTTCTTCAAGCTTCGCAGGGGTCCTATCGTTAGGGTTAGAAATACCATTATAGGCCCTGAAGCTCTGCCCTATTTCCCCTTGTTGCATTGTCGATCTTTCCTCTTCGACCCATGTTAGGCTGATTGATTCTGTGTCCGAGGTGGTAACATCTTCCAGCTCGACCATGTTCTCGGGCTATGCCATTATTTCCTTATGCCTTCGGCCCTATCGAGTAACTTGGACGTATTAGCCTAGCGCGCTGAAATTTAGTGGGGTCATCCTCTCTTGAATTCACACACTTGCTTTCTTATGCGTAAAATGCTAGCTAGGGCACACACTCTTTTTCTCTCTCTGTGCTAAAAAATTTCTAAGTTTTGAATAAATGTGTGTGTTTCGCCTTTTATATACTCGATCATATTTATTTTTCACTTTTCGTGTGCATTTGTGCCGAGTGTAAATTTTCCTATGCATTGTCTTCTGATGTTTGCCATGGTAATAACTACACGTAACTTTTTTCGCACTTTCTTATGGTTCAATCAACTTCTGTGTCTTTTTGTGTTTTTCTTCCATTTTCCTTTTTTGTATTTATTTTTTTCTTCTTTTTCTCTTTTTTATTTCACTTTATCATTTTTATATCCCAATCTCTGTTATAATACACTATATACATGCCTTTCTCACTGTGTTATTACTTCTAACGGTTAGTAGGTTGACTGTCCCTGTATAGTTTTAGTCGACTATCGTTGATCATTCCTTTCAGTTTTGTTCCTCCCAAATATTTTAGCTACACAGATCCCCCATCTGTGACAATATTTAATTCATATTTCCCTAGCCATTGCATTCGAAACTTACCAGGATGTTGAAAAAAATTACTTTCATAGAGAAGGACTAGGTTTTCCTCAAAACTCTTCTTCTTAATATGTCTATCATGCCAGGATTTGTCACTTGATTTCTATACTTCCTTGTGAAATCCTGCCAGAATCCTTTCCTCTTCCATTTTCATTAGTATATTTAACCTTTCCTGTATTGCACCTCTTTCTTTCATGTTGGTAATCATTGCTATGCACAGACTCGGTACCAAAAATTCTAATAGTACTACTGCTTCCTACCCATACACCAATCTGAATGGTGTTTGTCCTGTCAACTTCTTACATGAGGTCCTATATGCAAACAATATTTCTCGTATATTCAGGTCATAATCATCTCTATTGACATTGTAGATTTTAGTCAGAGCATTTTCCAAGATCTTATTGAAAGCTTCGATTGTTCCATTTTCCTAAGGATGTTATGGTGATAGAATTCAAAATCCTTAGTCATAGCCCTGATGGTACTATTGATAAAAATTAGTGCCTTATCACTCATTAAAATACTTGGGCATTCAAATCCAGTGATCACTTGCTCAAACAAGAAGCGTGGTATTGTCGTTTGCGCTACAGTCTTTGATTGGTGCTGCTTCTTCCCATATTGTTAAGTATTCAGTTGCAATAATGATATATCTAGTTCCTGACATTTTTTTTGGTGGATTAATAGGTCCCACAAAGTCTATTTCCCATTTGTCAAATACCTAGAAAGTCACTTGTGGCCTTACATGCATCTCATCCCTTATGTTGGGTTTTCCAACCCTCTGACAGACATCACATTTCTGGAAATATTCCTTGGCATATTTATGGACTATTGGCCACCATAATCATGTGTGAAATACCTTTTATGTAGTATCTTTTCCTCCATAGTGTCATCCAACTATTCCTTCATGATATTCTACCAAAATTCTGGGTCTTTCATGTTCCAATACACACCTTCTCAAAATGCTATATGTGCCTATCTAAAATTTCCTGCAATAAGTTGATAGTCTTCAACTCTGAATACAATATTTTTCTTTTGTGTAGTGATAAAATCTCCTGGCGCAATCCTTTTACTTAATTATTCAATAATATTAGCAATGTACTCATCAACTACCTATACTGAAAATAATTGTGCATCAGGGAAGTTGTCTTCCAAGTTAGAAGTTTCTTCTCCATTAGTTACCCTTGATAGGTGATCAGGTCCAACATTTAGCTTCCCTGTTTTGACTATCACTTCAAAATCAAATTCTTTAAATAAGAAATAGCCATCCAGAGATCCTCCCCCCCAACATTGGCTTGTTGACTAGATATTTGAGGGAAAAATGGTCTGTGAACATTTTAAAGTGTTTCCTCAGTAAGTAGTGCCTAAACTTCTATAGTGAATATACCATGGCTAGGCCTTCTCTTTCTGTGGTGTTGTAATTCTTCTTTGATTCTAACAATTTTCTTCTTGCAAAGGCTATAGGATGGTCTAAGTCCCCTACTCCTGGTTGTGTCATAATTGCTCCAAGTGCTATCACCAATGCATCTACATGCACACAAAATTTCTTTTCCCAGTTTTGGAATACTAATATAGGTGTTGTGACCATTTTTCTTTTAAGGTGTCCAATCCTTGTTGACAGTCCTCATTCCACTAAAATATGGTGTCATTTTTTAACAGTTTTTCCATTGGTGTAGTAATCTGCGCATACCCTTTTATAAATTTCTTGTAATACCCTATATGTCCTAGTGTTTCTCTCAATTGTCACACTGAATTTGGTAGTGGTAAATTAACAATGATTGCAATCTTAGCAGGATCCACTAGTAAACCTTGTTTACACACTATATGTCCCAACAATATTCCAAAATGTGTCCCAAAAATGCATTTATTGATGTTCAATGAAATCTGACATTGTCGGCATCTTTCCAACATGAGTCTTAACACTTCTACATGATCTTTGAACAAACTATATATACAGTTCAATCATCCATATATACTTCTAGAAACTGATGTATGAACTCCTTAAAAGAAACTATGACTACTCTTGAAAATATGGTTGGTGCATTCTTCAACCCAAATGGCATGACTGTATATTGGTAGGATACCCATTCTGTAGCAAAAGTGGTCTTATACCTATCTTATGGAACTATTTTGATCTGATGGTAGCCTGAGAATCCATCTGCGAATATTCTTCATGGCCTCCCACATTCTCTAATACCTCATCTGTAAAAGAGGTCGGAAAAAGGTCATGTAAGAAAACATCGTTCAATTTTTTGAAATCTACAAAAATCCTTATCCCCCCTTCTTTCATTTCTTGGACTACTGTAGGAATTATCCATTCCGATTCTTCTACTAGTTATATGATACCAACTTCCAAGATCCTGTCAATCTCTTCTTTGACTTTCTTCTTATATATTGGATTAAGTCTGTAGGGTCTTTTCCTATGTTAGGAACCAAATATCAATATAGCATAGAAAAATCTTAGAATAAGTACTCAAGGCCTTGAAAAAGAGAGAAATTCAGATAATAAGCCTCTTCGAGGTGGAAACATCCTTATGCCAACATAAATATTCAATTACAAGATTATTCCAAATGAAAATGTCTCCTTGTTATATATAGGAGACTAGGAGGTATAATTACAACTAATAGATTAAAGCCGACATAAATAACATAACATTACTAATGTAATATTCCCCAATTAAGGGGTAATGTGCCACTATTTAGGGCTTATCATGCCCCTCCCCTTGAGACAAGTGTTGTCCACAATGCTTGAGTAACTTTGGATGCTTCTGTATAAAATACTCATCTTCCCAAGTGTAATCTTCAGCCGGTAGTTTCCTCCATTTAATGAGATACTCTGAAATGGATCTATTTGTTAGCTAGAAAATTATTGTGTCAGTGATGGCTTCATGCTCCAATATGATTTTTCCTTCCTCGTAAAGTTTTGGCAATATAGTTTGAACTAGGATATTTTCACCTATAACCTTCTTTAAGCATGAAACATGGAAAATTGGGTGTACTCGTGAAGATGCAGGCATCTCCAATTTGTATGCCATAGTACCAATCTTTTGCAACACCTTATAAGGGCCATAGTACTTTGGTGTTAATTTATTATCCTTCTTGGCTTGCTTGAGGGACATTTGTTTGTATTGTTGTATTCTTAGAAACACCCAATCCCCTACTTCAAAACTTCTTTCACTACGATGTTGATCTGCTTGTTGTTTCATGCGATTGTGTACCATGGTCAGGTTGTCCTTTAATATTTGGAGAACTTGTTGTTGATGCTCGATGTGATCTTCCACTGCTTGAACCTTCGATTTTTCTTTTAGAGAAGAAGTGATGGAAGGAGGGTGGTATCCATAGAGTGCCATAAATGGTTTCATTTTTGTTGCAGTATGAAAGGAAGTGTTATACCACCATTCTGCCAAGGGTAACCATTTGAACCATTGTGTTTGTTTATCAAAGACAAAGAAACGAAGGTTTGACATATAGTTGTTACTCCTTTAGTAGTTTTAGCACCTTGTCAACATGTCACACATGATCCTCCCAAGACTTGGTATAGATTAGTATATCATTAAAACATACTAACACAAATTTTAGAAGGAAGGGATTGAAATGGAATTCATCAACCCTTGGAATTTGGAAGGTGCATTTGTAAGGCCAATTTAGGCATGACCAAAAATTCATAATGGCCTTCATGAGTTCGGAATGTTGTTTTTGGGATATCCTCTTTCTTCATTCTAATCTGATGATACCCTGAACAAAGATCCAGCTTTGTGAAATATATTTCTCCATGTAGTTCATCTAACAATTCATCAATGATGGGAATGGGAAACTTATATTTAATAGTGATTTTGTTGAGCTCTTTATAATATGGATAGATACGCCATGAGCCATATTTCTTGAATACCATTACCACTGGTGAAAATTAATAACTTTGGCTAGGTCTAATAATGCCATCCTCTAACATTTCTTCAACCATGCACTCAATTTCACTCTTTTGGGCATAAGTGTATCTGTATGGCCTAATGTTAGGAGGAACACTCCTAGGAATTAGGTGAATACCATGATCATGATTTAGAGTGGGTGGAATACCTTTGGGAATATCTTCAAATACTTTGGAATGCTTATCAATGATCCCTCGTAGATCTAGAGGAATATATGGCTTAGATGTTTGAACATCTAGTGAGAATAGTTGTGCAATAACCCCTTGATGCCCCTTGTTCAATAATTTTGTCATGAAATTAGAGCTTGTCACTTTACTGAGTTTCCCTATGATACCTCTTAATTCAATTTCTTTTCCTTCCAATGAAAATTTCATGAAAAGTTTTTGAAAATTAAAATTCATTGTTCCTAATGATTGTAACCATTGGATTCCTAGTACAACATTAGCGCCACCCATGGGTATAGAAATCATTGGACTATTCATTACATATTCCCCCATAGTAATATTGATCTTATTGAATTTTCCTAAGAAATTGATAGTTCCTCCATATGTAATCATTACTTGAAACTATGGTGTTGGATATACAAAGCAATTGAGAGCTTTGGCTAATTTATAGTGAATGAAATTATGAGTACTGCCAGAATCAGTTAGGAATATTACCTGTTTCATTTTGATATATCCTTGGATATTGAGGTTTTGAGGAGTGCTAATTCCAACCAATGCATTACACAATATCGTGGGAGTCAACTCTTCAGACGAAATTGCTTCTAATTTTTCATCTTGAGATGGTTCTTATTCTTCTTCCTCTTCACAATCTATGTAGAATAATTTATTCTCAACAAACTTATGTCCCTTACTTTACTTGATGTCGCAATTAAAGAATAAAAATTTTGCTTTTGTTTCCTCCAATTGTTGAGGTGTCAACCTTGTAGGTTGAGGTGTTTTAGAAGAAGGAGAATTATATTCTCTATAGATGTTAGGATTGGTCCATCTAGTAGCCATAGCCATATTTTTAATTTTAGCATTTCTTGCCACCCTAAATGCATTCTCCAATGATTTGGGTTCCCAAAGGCGAACCTCATGTTGAATTTTATCGCTTAAAGTTCCTATGAATACCTCAATCAAGTGCTCATCTGGAATATATGTTTCTTTTATATTTAATATGTGGAAGTTCTCAATGTGCTTTGTAACTAAACCCTTTTGCTTGAGATTTATCAATTGGCTAAAGAAGGTATTGCTTCTTGTATCCTCATAGTCTGCTATCATTTCTTCCGTGAAAATTGTCCAAGTGCCGAGTAATTTGTGAGAACAAAGCCATTGATACCAGACAAATTGATTGGGTTCTAAATATAAAGAAGCAATTCGTACCTTTTGTTTATGTGGCACATTATGTAGATCAAATAATTGCACCATCTGAAGTATCCATGTGATAAGGTCCTTTCCATCAAACTTCCTCATATCGATCTTAGGAACATGGTTGGTATTCAACCCAAAGTTGGTCTTTATCCATTCTTGATTCACCTTCCTTGTGTCCTCATCATGAATTTCATGGGATACATTTTCACTTTCCGGTGTCCTCTCTACTACGAAATTTTTTAATCCTTCCATGATCTCCTCTTTTAAACCATCCATCTTAGTATTTATTGCCTCCAACTTAGCTTCCATCTCTTGTAGTTCATATTTCATTATTTTCCTCTTTTGTAAGTCATTTATGTCCCTGTGCATTTCTTCACCCTCATCAAGAGTCCAAGCAGGATTTTCTGGAGGCTTATTTGGTATAGAAGTTCCCTTTTTTGGTGGCATGTTGGCCAAGTATCACTTTGAACCTTGATTTTGAGGTTGTTCTACTAGAAAATCTTCCTTTAATTGTATCTCCAAAATTTCGGCCCTTTTGATTATGAAATTTTCTTTTTTGTAGGTCTCTGATATTTCGTCTTTGCAATGCCATAGGTCTGATCAAAATTGGATGTGCCAAGTGGAACTTATGGTAACTTCCCCAGAACTTGCTGATTTTTTTCCTTTCCAAGAGATGTCACTTGTATAGTGTTCCCTGCAAAAAATAATTCATATAAAATTCTGAAACTCGTACTAGATCTACTACGTTTTTTCCACTATCCAATGCAACTAGTCTCACTCAATTTGGATACTCTAAGAATAATTTATGATCATTTTACCTAGAAAACCTGCTTGATACTAGTCAATAGGACTAGTCAGATACCCTAAATTCCACAGGGTGTATCTACAAATTTAAGATGACATAGAAGCTGAAACTATTGCCACATATACCTTATTAATTTCTGTGAATATTCTTTGGAGTTCAGGATCTGAAACGTTACAAAAACAAATTTATAGTGAAAATTATGCAATGAATCAATTCAAGATGATTCTAGAACCCTATCTTAGAAAGACTGTATCTCTGAAAGTGTAAGGCCTCAAGAGATGGAATTTTAACCGAACGTACCTTGATCTGTCTAGTAAATATCCTCCAAGTCGTTCCTTCTGAATCATTGTAGAAAACAATTTATAGAAGAAATACCAAGGTGTCTTAGATGTAGCAGAGAAACCCCAAGACCTTGAGCTTTGATACCATATGTTAGGACCCAAACATCAATATAGCTTAGAAAAACCTCAAAATAAGTACTCAATGGCTTGAAAAAGAGAGAAATTCAGATAATAAGCCTCTTCAAAGGGGAAACCTCCTTATGCCCACATAAATTTTCAATTACAATACGATTCCAAATGAAAATGTCTCCTTGGTATATATAGGAGACTAGGAGGTATAATTACAACTAATGGATTAAAGACGACATAAATAAAATAACATTACTAATGTAATATGCCCCAATTAAGGGGTAATGAGACACTATTTAGGGCTTATCATCCTGACACGTCTAGCCTCAGGTTTGAGAGGTATCTTCATCTAAACTAGCTCCCCTTCTATGCCTTTCATCTCTGTAAAGGTCGTTGGGAATAGGTCACTGTATTCATGCAGTAACTATGTTATTCTTTCTACTATTTTTCATCCCAATAGTCGCCAATACTTGCCATTTTAGGGTTGTTAGTTTTCCCAATGTTGAATTTATTAGCTTTGATTGGTGCAACAAATAATTCTCACTCCGAATATGGACCTTCCACCTCTCTTTATCCTTCAATTTATGTAATTTGAGTGTTGTGCATATCATCTTCATCTAGTGCTTCCTCTTGAACATGATAGCATGAAAGTATTTCTTTGACTATTTGTTTGTTTTGTTGTTGATATTATGTCATTATTTCAACCTCTGGTTCTTCAATAAATATCATTCTATGTATCAGCTTCAGTGTTGAATCAATGTTGGGGTTCTCGTGTTCAAATGAGAAGGTTACTACAAAATTCTGCTATATACATGTCCATTCTGTAGTGCCTCCGTGCATCTCCTGGTCTACATACCAGTTTCCTGGGATTCCTTCCATTGTATGGATAAAATTATGAGGCCATTCTTCTAATGGTGTCATGATCCACTGTGTTCTATATTTCTCTAATTGTTCGATTGGTTTTCCATTTCCATTATACCTCTTCATTTTATTGTTCCCCTGCTCTGCACCAAACCTAATGCGCAGTAGTCATTTACACTGATACCAGTCCTAAATTGTTTCTTTTTGTGCACCCCACCATCTTGCAGGTGTTTCCTTATGAAAACTAGGAGGTTCTCTTATATCTATACCAAGCCATCTTACTGCGCAGTCTATTATTGCACACCTCCTTATGGAAACTTCGTGTAATCTATGTTTCCAATTCTCCAAACATGTGTCTAAGTCAGAAGATCATGATGTAATGCTTCCCCATCTAATTACCCCATCTTTATTTTGGTTAAAATAATCCTCTTCGTGCACAGTGGTTCTGTACAATTGGTTTATTTCCTCTAGATCCAAACAAGTGGGATCTACAAACCTTTCTCCTTCTGACGGATCCAATGGTGCAATGGCTCTATATTCACCTGATTCAAAATTCATTTTCCTTGTCTTCAGGTTGATTATGGCATGGTTATCAAATTCCCAATCCATTCCAATCCAAGCAGTGTTGGGTAAGGTGGTGTACCATCTACTATCTCTATTACTTCAAAATCAGCCATAGTGCACACTCCATCCAAATCTACTATCACACCTTTAAGCCTTCCAATTGGTAACACTATGTGTTGATTTGCTAGTTTCAACTGGATAGGTGAATAACCTAGTGTGGACTCTCCTATACACTACCATGTATTCTTAGGTAAGACATTTACTTCAGATCCTAATTCTAGTATAATATCACCCATATTGAAGTCCCCAATATTAGCATTTAGCCCGAATTCCTTGCTTATTCTTCTCCTTGTATGGAGATGACTGACTATTTTATTCTCTAATTTCCCTTCTACCTCAGTGTTACATATTTCTAGCATGTTTTGTAAGATACTAACAGATGATGGATCCTTCAATAACTTAACACATGATTGCAAATTTTTTTTTGTGTTACTTTCTCTAAAGGTTCTGCTTCACTGGTATTGATCCAAGATCTTTCCATCTAAGTGACTTATAAAGAATTGTATTAAATGATCATAAATAAAATTCCACTATTAAAGAAGGAAAATATGAATAATGAAGAGACATAAGCATCAAAATTGAACACAAAAATTTGATAACGAAGATAGTCTCTGGTGAATTACATCTCTTGGTCTTGCTCTCAAATGGGTAGGTCTTTTTATTAACTCAACAAAAGAATTTGGAAAAATACATAAGTATACCTCATTCTGGAATTAAGCTACAAAATATTTTCTTATATTAGAAAATAGACAACACCATTGAATTTGTGGAGTCGAATTACCCAAAAATGATTGTGTCCATGCCTCAATCTAACTCTGGTACTCCCAGGCCTTTGATAAATTTTATCTCGGTTTTCATGCCTACTTCCTGCATTTAATTCTCTATACTAGTGTCTTGGTTTTCGTTCCCAATCATACTTTCATGCGCGTCCCCCCCGTGCAATGGAATATTTCAAAATTCAAATAATAATCTCGGGCGGTATAAACAATGTGGTTGTTTGGCCCAATGGTGCTGGAGCTATAGTTAAGGCATATGCATAGGGGGAGGACCAGGGGTCAATCCTGAGGGCCTCCCCTTTTGGGTTTTTGTTATAACATATATATAAATATGTATGGTGGTTAGCCAGATTTGGAGGTGGTTTATATTTGCCCATTGGTCACCATATCTATTTTTGAAATTCGATTCTTGGGCCCTCATTGGGCCATTCCAACAACCTGCACAGTCACCTGACACATCAACTACCACATCATTCTTCCAGGTCACCATATGGTCTGCCATATGGTTGTAGAGACTACAATGTGGCACGTTTTCATTGGT
This sequence comes from Picea glauca, assembly GCA_000966675.3. Taxonomy (NCBI): domain Eukaryota; kingdom Viridiplantae; phylum Streptophyta; class Pinopsida; order Pinales; family Pinaceae; genus Picea; species Picea glauca. Next base: position 243,455 of record JZKD02S1816496.1, read on the forward strand.
CTACGGATTGCCCTGAAAAAGCCAAAAACAAGTGACACACGACAACCTATGGTGCTGCTACATCACCATGCCAATGTCATCATTCCACATGTCACATATTGCATCTTCCATGTACACTGTATGGATGTTAACTTCAACAGTACGGATGCTAACTCATCCCCTATTGACTGTGCTAGGTTGACCAAACTTTAACCACAAATATCTTTTGATCCGTAACCCCGTTTGGCAAGTTGTTTACACCGTTGGAAATTTTGCGATGCGCTCTTTGCGATGGTACCAATTTAAATGAGTTTTGAGAACTTTGAATTTTTTCCCTTTCTTTATCTGTTGAGGCCATTCTAAGCCTCCCGAGTTCCTTCTGCGAATTCTGATTTGTCCCGAGTCTTTTATGGATCCCTTTTAATCATGCCTTCCCATTGAGAGATTTTTGGACCACCAAAAAATTTCATCAATAAACATATAAGTGAGGGAAGAGTTCCCTCACCTTGTCCTTCTCAATCCAGTTTGCCTTATTTCGATGTGTTCCCTTTAAAACTACTTTAAGATAATTAACATCACCCTTGCATGAATTCCTCATAATTCTATCCAGGATGACATCTTCCTTTAACTCATCCAAGTACTCTGGAGAAAAATCATCAAGTGAAGGTATTGAAACTTCCTCATCTTGATCCATGATCATGGGAGTCTCAAAAAGTTTCAAGTTCTCTACATTTACCACTGAGTAGATATGCATATAAGGTGGAAGATCAAGACGAAAATGATTTGTACCACTTTTCTCCAAAATAGTGAAGGGTACATAACGAATGGGATTGAGTTTCTTGCCTTCACCCTTCAATATCTCCTTGTTGATGCGAAGCCATACCTGGTCTCGAACCTAGAACTGATGATCAACCCTGTGTTTTTCATACCGAGCTTTATACTGTGCTTGAAGTTTCTCCAATTGTTACCTGACTTCTTGGTGTACCTGCTGGATCCTTTGGATGAACTTGCAGGCACTATCTTCATTTCTTTCTTTATTTGAATCGACATCTCTCCCATACATCAAGTTGAAAGGAACTTTAGGTAGGTACCCAAAACTTGTCTCAAAAGGAGAACACCGAGTGGAGGAATGTAAGGCTCAATTGTAAGCATGTTGTACATAGGGTATCTGTTCATCCCATACTTTGGGATTCTTGCTGCAGTAGCCTCGAAGAAAAAGTACCATTGTTTGGTTAAAAACCTTTGTTTGTCTGTTGGTCTATGGATGGAAAGCAATTCTCCTCTTCAACTTGGTGTCCTTTATTCTCCACAATCTTATCCAAAAATCCCCAAGGAATTGAGTATCTCAATTTGAGATAATGGATGTGGGTAACCCAAAGTGAACCTAAACATACTAAAAGAAGAGATTAGTAGTCTACTCAATAGTGATCTTCTTTTTACATGGCATTAAGATACACATCTTTTTGAACCTATCCACTACAACATATAAATAGTCATGACCCATTTTCGACATTGGTAATCCCCCTATAAAATCCATGGAGATAATTTCCCATGGATGGGATGGAACAGGTAGTGGTGAGTATAGCCCCAGTTTTATATTAGTGGGATTACAAGTAGAACACATCATAGACCCCTTTACATATTTACTTATAGTTTATTTCATTTGAGGCCAGTAACAAAACCTCTGCAAATGAGCCATAGTTTTTCCTACCCCAAAATTCCCATACACAAGAGAAGTGTGAGCTTCTCATATTACATGGACTCGTTCGACTGTAGGAATACATAGCTTTCCAAGATGGTAGAGTAGTTTTGCTTGCATACAATAGTTTTCTACCTGTGCACCATGGGTTAGCTTCTCATATACTTCTTTAAAATCTTCATCAATGGTATATTGTTCCACATAGTTATCATGAGATAAAGAAGAATTCTTCAAAACAATAGAAGCAACAATAGGAGGTCTAGAAAGCATATCAACTACCTTGTTACTTGTACCATTTTTGTACTTGATTACCAAATGAAATTGTTGTAGGAAACCCATCCATCTGTAATGTTGATATTGTTACAGTTTGGTTTGTGCTTGGAGATACTGTAAGGATAACTGATTTGTATGTATGATTGTTTCCTTCCCTAACAAGTAGTGCTTCCATTTTTTTACACTTTGAACTAATGCATACAACTCTTTATCATATGTAGGATAGTTAACAAGAGCTTAGTTAAAAATTGCATAGTGGTAATAGATAGGATTATGATATTGCATCAATACTGCACCCATGGTGTATCCACTGGCATCTGTCTCGATCTCGAAGGGCTATTAACGATTCAACAATGCTAATACTGGTGCGGTACTGATCTTTTCCTTCAAAGTGTCAAAAGATTTTTGTTTCTTTCCTCCCCACTAAAAAGTGTGCTTCACACTGGTTAAGGAATGCAAAGGAACTTCTATAAAGGATAAGTTTGAAATGAACCTCCTCCAATACTAGATTGCACCTAAGAAGATCTGTATCTCGGTTACAATTTTGGGTTCAAGCCAGTTTACAATTACATCAATCTTGGAAAGATCAATCTTTAATTATCCTCCTCCTACAATATGACCTAAGTACACAAGGGCAGTCTTACCAAATTCACATTTGGACAATTTTACATAAAACTTTTCCTTTTGAAAAGTATCCAATACTTTCCTTACATGCCTCACATGTTCATCCCAAGTCCCACTAAATATAAGAATGTTGTTTAAATATACAATCACAAAATCATCTAGAAAAGGCATGAATATATCATTCATCACACACATGAAGGTTTTCGGAGAATTACAAATCCCAAATAACATAACTAACCACTCAAACAATCCATGTTTGGTTTTCAAGGAAGTCTTCCATGCACCTTTTTTTGCAACCCTAATCTGATGGTATCCACTGTGCAAATCCAACTGAGTGAAATAAACAACATTCTTTAATTGATCATGTAAATCATCTATACGAGGAAGAGGGTATTGATTTTTCACCATGATTTTATTTAAAGCCCAGTAATCGACACACATTCACCATGTTCCATCTTTCTTTGGCACCATCACGATTAGAGAACCACAAGGATATGAGTTGGGCCTGATGCCCCCTTGATCCAATAAGCCTTGTACCTTGTTCTTGATTTCTGTCATCTCTACCACTGACATCCTATACATGCCCACATTAGGAAGAGGAGAATCATGTTGAAGATGTATCTCATGTTGAATTTCCCTAGTAGGAGGTAATCCATCTAGTTCCCAGAAAATATCATCATGCTTAGAAGCAATATCAATTAATTATTTCTTATGAGAAGGATAACATCTTTGGAAAGCATCGGATGTTCCGACATCTTTCTAGCTTATGACCATGAGTACATATCTCTTATTAGTGTTTATGAGTCTCTTCATTTTTCCTACACTAACAAGTGTTGTGTTTACCCTCATGTTGTGAGCTCTAACAATATATTCCACTCCCCCCTTAGTAAGGTGGCATTTGTTCTCATGAAAAAAGAAGACTTCTTTTCTATCGTAAAGATAAGGACACCCCAACACTATGCCACATATATCAAGTTATACAACATCTAAATCCACTTCATCAATCAAATTTGAAGCAATAGAAAATTTGTCACTACATTGTTTGGTGACATTAAGTTTTGATTTATCACATACCCAAGCAAGAGGATAAGGCTTTGGATGTGGTTTTGTTTCAAGACCCATCTTTTTGAAAAGTGCTTCATATATCAAGTTTACTCGGGAACCCAGATCAAATAATGTATCTATATTAGTGTGTTTAGATACAACTATTATATGAAATAATTCATTACTCCTTCGTTCATCATCATGAGATTAATTATTGGATTTTGAACTAGCATGAAGGGAATATTTACCTTGTACTCCAACCGTTGTGATATTTCCTTCATCTCCTCAATCAGAACCAAGATCTTATTGCACTGTAGCAATAGTTTTTTTCTTCCCCTTTCCACCAAATTATTTTAGTCTCTTCTCTAGATGTAGTTTCCAACAATGTTCATCATCATGACCAATTTTCTTGCAATGAGGCAATATGGCTTTCCTTCTTCTCACTTTACCATGGCAGTCTTATTGTCCTTATTTTTAAACTTCTTAAATGGTTTATGTGGGATATTGAAAGTTTTCTTTGTGGGATATTCTTGAACATGCTTTCCCCTATTATCAAGGTGAGTGGCTTGCACACAAAATTCATCAAGACTGATGGGGTTAAACATTAACAAAGTATGACAAATATAAATGTGAAGTGTGCCAATATACTTCATTAAAGTTTCATAAGAATCCAAAGGAATGTTTAATGCAAGAGATTTCTTCCTAAATTCTTCTATGAAACTTTGTACAGTTTGATAAAACATAAACAAGAAAAACAACATGATGGAAAAGGCTCAACAACCAACACTCAATTATTCACTCCAATGTTACATATTTATAGTACAATGGGAGATGCCACCTCATAGAGAGATTTTCTCTAGATCCTAAAATCATGCATGATGATTAGGCTAGGCAATCTTAACTAACTCATTAGTCATTACTTGAGGATATATTACTAATATCCTAAATGAATAATACAAATATAGGTGACAATTTAGACTTAGTGATTGGTAAAGGTA
>JZKD02S1816496.1:248121-264421 GCA_000966675.3 Picea glauca
TGAGGATATATTACTAATATCCTAAATGAATAATACAAATATAGGTGACAATTTAGACTTAGTGATTGGTAAAGGTAAGCCATAGGCTAACAATCCCCCTCTCAATCACAAGTCCCATCAATAATATCAGCAATAAAGCATAAACTGGTATAAATTCCAAGTCTTCATACTAAAAATCCTGAGCTGAGCCTCAATGAAGAACTGCCTAAAAAACCACCAATATGGATGTTGAAAGGTTCATCTGAAATGAACTGGAAGAGAGCTGAGATATGGAAGTGAACAACTGCAATATTTGAACATTCCCCGATTGCTTGACAATTTGATCATTTTGCCAAGTATTTTTACCTAGAAGAATTTGATGCCTTATGCTAATTGGTGAACATGTAGTATCACCACTCTACTATCAATGTATCACTGAAAGTGCTCTCTGAATATGTGGTTTGGGATAACGACTGACCTATTGATACCATGTATCTGATGGTTTTTGGATAACCACTAACCAATCTTGACACTTTTAGGTGTCCAACAACATCCCAATGTGTATTGTGTATGATTCAATTGCAAGTCATTGAAACATAATCCTGTCAAATCATGCCATCTTTGGAAAATATCACTATGTAATCATGTGAGCCAGGATGCATGAAAATTGTTTACTTAATGTAAACTCCAATCTGATGAGAGCGAACCAAGAGAAGTGAATCAGATTCAAGTCTGACACATCCCTGAAAAATGCCTGACAACTCAATCAAATGTCAAACTGCAATGTAGAAGGATCCTCTTGTCCTCTGCTAGGTCGAATGACCATCTATGTGAACTAAATGTTCACATCATTGCTCTCAAAACCAAAATCAACATCTCAATTATGTATGATTCAACTTAAACTTATTGAACCATAATTCTACAAAAGTTTGTCATCTACAGACCGTAGTTGCCCATTTGTCAAATTTCATGCCCATCTAGCATACTTGATGTTTGTTGTTGTCAAAAATTTATGTTTGACAACCAATTCCATCATCAATTCCCCCCTTTGTCAGCTGAAAGGAGAGACCACAAGTGGTTTCATGAACCATCCTCACTAGAATTTTGAACTCCCACCCTTAATGTGCATTAGAGTTACATCATTATACTCCCCCCTTCTAGGCTCAAGAGAGTACCATACTTTTTTCATTTGAGTACAACACAAAGTGGGCATGTGTAAACAACCAAATGTTATCTCATCCCGTGAGGGCCATGCTCAAAAACTACGCCATAAGGGGACCACTTATGTGAGGTACAAAAATGTTATGTGCTACAAAATTGGTCTTTACTCGAGATTGAATTCTACAATAATACTTATATAATCGCTTGGTTGTTGGTGACCATTGCCAAGGATCAATCCACTCATAGTGAATTTTTAATCTTCTAGGTTTCTTCAGTGTTGAACATTTGTCTGAAGAATGATTATGCTTGCCACAATGCTAGCAAGGATAGAGATCAAAACACTGATTCTCCTTGTGACCAACTCCATTACAATGTTGGCACGTATCATTTTGATGTTGAACTTGAACAGGTGAAGTTGAAGCTTCTTGAAGGAATCCAACACTTTGGAACTTGATTGGTCTGGAATAATCATGATTACGAAAGGTAACTTCCTTGTCATATCCAAGTCCTGTTCTATTCTTGTTGTAGATGACTTATTCCCAAGGTTTGATCATGGGCTTGGAAAGAGTATTCTGAACCTGTTGCTTTGAAATATGTGGAAGTGGATTTACTTCATGTTGATGCATCATTGAAAGGTTTTCTTCACTTAAATCAAAAGAAAACTTTTGAAATGTAGGTTCATGAATAGATTCAACTTCATCTGAAACTGATTCTGAAGTTGTATCACTATGTTGTTCCTTCACTGGTTATTGATTATAAATTTCATCATCATCATCATTATCATCATAGAGAGGGTTGTTCTGAACAAAAACTAGTTCGGGACAATTCATTAGTTGTTGATTTTTGAGATCTATCAACTCATCATTCAATAGTTGGGATAGAGATTGAAGAAGTCTAACTTTAGCTTGTGTCACTTGCACACAAGTTAGCATTGATTGAAGAATTTATTTGTTAAATGTCTCTGTGTTGTCTTCAGTGGTGTTTATTAGAGTGTTCAGTAACTCTAATAATTCTAGATTTCGAGCCATTTAAAAATACTAAATGAGGTCTCCTTGTGTAGGTAGATCCTTATTACAATTTGAATTGACATAATAAGGTTTATTTGCAACTCCCTCACTTGAATCGCTTGCTTGAACTTCACGCTTGCTTGATTTTGTTTCACGCTCCCTTGTACTTCCCTTTCTTGAATTTGCTTCCAGGAAGTTGAGGATGTCGGTTACCACCGAAAATGCATCCAAAGTGTGATGTTTACAATGATTTGAGTTTTAACACTCAACCTTGTCAATTATGACTCAAAATGACTCTAGGGTGTCGGGCTCAACTGAAAATGAACCTTATGAAAAATTCAATTCAACTCAACTTGATTTGAAAAAGACAAGTAAACTTACAAAAGGACAATTTGCAAGTTACAATAAATCCTGATTAAGTAATCTTACAACAAACATTGTTTGCAAGTTACAATTTAACTTCAAATGCTCCATGATGTGTTAAGTTTGAAATCCTTTGATTTGTCCTTTACTGATGTGGTTGACAACTTGAATGCTTGAGAATGTTCTTCACAGATGCTTGATCATATCTGCTTTGATTGTTTGTACTTCACTAGCGTTTAATTGTGTGCAATAATTAACTTGCTTGTACTTAATTGATGATGTGTTAAATGATACATTACAAACGTGTTTATGTCAAAACTAGACATTAAACATCATAAAGAAACCATGCAAATATTCACCACAATACACTATGAAAGGTGTATCTAAGATCCCCTTATTCAATTTCGGGTGGATCTAGAACACAAAAAAAAAAATCTTCAATTTTATTATAAATATCTCTTACGAGACCACAAACAATGTGAAGGCTACAATGTACTTTTTCCTTTGCAATGCTTTGACAAGGCTTTCAATTCATAATATTTCACTTATGCTCTCAAAGAATTAAGAAAAAAATAATTTTCTTCTCAAGAAATGAGTGTCTTACAACCTCCCATACAAATCTCAATTCATCAATTACTTGAAAAATTCTTCTAAGTCTCTTAAAAAATGAACATCTCTCACTTTTATCCCTTCTTAAACTTCTTTCATAAACTTGATGACACATGCCTGGTACCAGTTACCCTTTTTACATGGACATCCAATCTTCAATGCAGCTCTAAAAAGGGTATTCTCCTTCGTGGGCATTCAATTTTGAATGCAAGGGTGAGTTGTCTTCTAACGCACATCAATTGGTGATCTTTCAACGTAATTCTCTGTAGTCACTTCCAATTAGCACTCAACCGGATATCATTACATATCTTATTGGATCTATTATTTCAATAATCTATGGAAAGCGCAAGATCATTGCTTCTAATATTGTTTGAAGAAAGTGAAGGAATCCATCATAATCAATTATCAATTGGATCTGCATTGGTGGTCAATAATGTCTAGCGATCAAGTTATTCCTCCAACGCTTCAACGCAGATACCAATCTAACATTTACTTCTGCTATATCCTTGCCAAATATTGAAAATCATTTTTCCTGTCACTGTTTTCCTGGCAAACACATCTTTGACAGTACATGCCTTCTCCAGACACCTGAAAATGAAATCGTTGGTGAGAACACGTCCTTTGTTCTCGCCTTTTATGCAATTTGTGACATGTCTATTCTCATACAAAATCCACCAGAATATCCAGACTGTAACCTTCTACTTTGAATCTCAACAGCCCACTCAGACTCACTTCCATACTTGATTCATAGGGCCTTGCAATGGCTGTCTTGATCTGAGAAAATGGAAAACGTGGCACAGAGCGTATAAGAGAGAGCACAAAATCAACATCGGAACCCAAACACTGGGATCAACCTTGAACCACCACTTGGGGTGTGTAAATACTATCATGCTGCAGTGATTGACTCACTCCTTGGAACACACACGAATTGGCATCTCCTCAACGATTACAGAAAAATTACTTTAAAAATGGTTTCTCTAGCACATAGGTCGTAAGATCTCCACACATTGCCTTCAAAATCTTCTTTGATGGCATAGTTATTCCAGGACAATATTGTAGCAACATCCTGCACACAAAGGGTGTATACTTCTATGGACACCTCTCACACACAGGTAACTCCTCACTCCAACAATCAGTGATCTAAGACATAGATCTCCTGCGTGGAGGCACCAAAGGACTAAAAACTCTCAGATCCATAAATCATGGAAGAATCAATCAATGGACTATCAGGCTCCGGGCTTGAGTTTGATGAAAAATGTGCGTGGCATTTGGATCACAGAGCTTCTTGAATAGGAGCGTTGATCATGTGGCTTGATCGGATCTACATCCTCAATGGATTAGATCGGATTAGATCAACAGATACGTTTTTCCTGGCTGGCAAATCTGACACGAGTTTTCTGGACAAAAAATCTAATTCCAATTCTGTCAATCCATAATAAAATCTTCATGAAAATCTCTGTTCTACTGTACTCGAATTTCTCCTCCTCGCTTGAAATTAGGGAACATATTTTATCAATAAGGTGGTGATTCCATCTGAGACTTCAGACTTGGACGAGGAGATTTTACCCAATCTAAACAGATGGCAACACTTATGGAGACTTCAGATGAGGACACTACTCTTGTTGTGGCTCGGTTCACTACAGACATGGCGTGGGCTAATGCAGGGCTCAAAGTTGTAGAAACTGAAGTGATACATTACGTTGATGAGGCCCAAGCCTATATGGTGGAAGGAAGATGGTCAGATTTGGTGTCTCTTTTACTCACTAAGGATAATCTCATTTTTGCAAACTCACCAGAGAAAGATCTTGAGTGTATTTTTACTGTCATCTGTAACCTCGTGACAAAAGCAAGATGCCTAGATGAATCTCTTTATGCTGGCTTGATTGACAATTTTGGGGATTCTTCTCTAGCCCATGGCCTTAATGAGTTTCCCATTTCCATCCGAGAGAAGAAAGACTTTGCTATCTCCGATCCCGATGGAATCAAACGACACTTTAAGAACGAAGGCGTTGTTTACGGAAACACAGGCGATTAAATTGTACTAAAGATGACCAGATCTTACTGTGTGTTCTAGAGCATGGAATATCATACCTTCACAACTGAAAAATCATTTACCACTACAAGCCAAAAATTTTATTGTAATAAACAGATTGAAAACTAGATCAGAAAATGTCGATATAGCAGTAGCTACAATTATTGTGGGTAAATTACTGTGGGTTGTTGAGTGGGTCGCTTCAGAGCTCTGATACCAATCTTTCATGGTTTCATCTCATCCTTTGGCCGACTCTACTCCATCGTTTAGCCACTATTTTGAAATATCTTGTTATGAAACGCATGTGCAAATTGCAACAATACCCACTAACTTTACAATATTTCAACTTAACAAAGGCACGCTGCAACGTAAATCTATAAACAATTTAAAAGAAATATGACCCTGTCTTGCTGCGACATCATTGATTTGCATGCTCCTCTTTCGTTGGATGCTCTTGCTGCACTTCACCTCTCTTCCTGTACCTCACTTCCCATGGAGAAGCTATCAGGCCTTTAAGATCATAATATCTCTGACATCAATTGATAAAACATAAACAAGAACAACAACATGATGAAAAAGGCTCAACAACCAACACTCAATTATTCACTCTAATGTTACATATTTATAGTACAATGGGTGATGCCACCTCATAGAGAGATTTTCTCTAGATCCTAAAATCATGCATGATGACTAGGCTAGACAATCTTAACTAACTCATTAGTCATCACTTGAGGATATATTACTAATATATTAAATGAATAATACAAATATAGGTGTCCATTTAGACTTAGTGATTGGTAAAGTTAATCCATAGGCTAACACAATTTGACCTTTACTTTGTCTTAAAGTTTTCCATTCCATCACTGCTTTATGTAAATAACCCAATGGATAAAATTTCTTCCTTATCGCTGATTTAAATTCTGACCATGAGGAAAGAAGACTACCACACTTACTTATGTCCTAAAGTTTGCTCTCCCACCATATGAGAGTGATGCCTTCCAACCGAAGAGAATCCAGTTACACTTTAACTTCCTCTTCATCAACCTGTTGAACATGAAATTATACATCAACCTGTCAAATCCAATTATCTATCTTTTTAGGATTATCATCTCCATTAAACATAGGTAAAGCAAATTTTACATCAATCTTTAATAATGTTTTCTTAAAAGAATCTTTATGGCTAGAATGATGAGAATGAAAAGAATGCCTAGAGGAAGAAGAACTAGAACTTGATGGTGAAGATGGAGGCTCAGGAGGGTCTTCTCAAACCCCTTGATTTACCAAAGCATCATCATCATCCTGTGCTTCCTTTTTTTTCCCTTTCTTATTCATCCTCTTCTCGTAGTCTCCATACATTGATTCGACCATTTATGACATGCGATAAAATACCATATGTAAGTTTTTCTCCTGTTCATCACGCTTGTCCTCTTCTGCCATTTTATTGCTTCGGGATGCATGACCAACTATGGGATTAAAAGTATTAAGAGTTACTTCACCCTGCTTACGCTTGGCCCTAGTAAGCATTCACACTCAACAATTCACGTCAAAGATGACTTCTCTGATACCAACATGATTTGGGATCTTTTCATCGAAGTGACTTATAAATAATTGTATTAAATGAGCATAAATTAAAGTGCACCATTAAAGAAGGAAAAACTCAATAATGAAGACACATAAGCATCAAATATAAACACAAAAACTTTATAACGGAGTTCGTTCCTTGTGGAATACATCTCCGAGTCCTACTATAAAATGGGTAGGCCTTTTTATTAACTCAACAAAAGAATTTGGAAAAATACATAAGTATACATCATTTTGGAATTAATCTATAGAATCTTTGCTCAGATTAGAAAACATACAACACCATTGAATTCGTGGCGTCAAATTACCCAAAAATTATTGTCTCCATGCCTCAATCCAACTCTGGCACTCCTAGGCCCTTAAGAAATTTTGTCTTGGTTTCCATGCCTACTGCCTACATTTAATTATCTATACTAGTGTCTCAGTTTCCATGTCCAGCCATACCGTTACATGCCTCCCCCCCGTGCACTGGCGGATCTCAAAATTTAAATAATAATCGCAGGAAGTATAAACAATGGGGCCATTTGGCCCAATGATGGAAGAGCTATAGTTGAGGCATATGCATAGGGGGAGGTCCTGGGTTCAAGCCCGTGGGCCTCCCCTTTTGGGTTGTTGTTATATATAACACACACACACACACATATGTGTGTGTGTGTGTGTGTGTGTGTGTGGTGGTTTGCCAACTTTGGAGGTGGTTTAGATTTTTCCGTTGGCCACCATATCTAGCGAGGTTCCACTAGATTTGGCATAACCTCCTTTTATATTCTTGAAATTTGGTTCTCGGGCCCTCATTGAGATTTTTCCCACTACCACGTGGCAGCCCATGACTAGGCCATGTGGAAACCAACCATTGGGCCACACCAACCACCTGCATAGTCACCTGCCATGTCACCTACCACATGATCCTACCACATCATTCTGCCATGTCATTGTATGGTCTACCACGTGGCTGTACAGATTTCCATGTGGCGCATTTTCATTGGTCCACAGATTGACCTGAAAAATCCAAAAAAGAGTGACACATGGCAGCCTCTAGTGTTGCCACGTCACCATCGTGACGTCATCATGACATGTGTCACCTCCTGCGTGTTCCACATATATTGTACATATGATGATGTCATCTTTACTGATGCTGACATCGGTAGTATGGATGTTGACTCATCCCTTGCTAACTAGTCTAGGTTGACCAAAATTTGACCATGGATATCTTTCAATCCGTAACTCCATTTGACGAGTCGCTTACGGCCTTGGAAATCCTACGATGCGCTCTTCGCGATGATACCAAATTCACTAAGTTTTGAGGACTTTGAATTTTTTCCCTTTCTCTGTCTGTTTAGGCCATTCTGAGCTTCCTGAGTTGCTTCTACGAATTCTGAGTTGTCCTTAGTCTTCCCTGAATCCTTTTTGGATCAGGTATGGTCCATTGAAGAGGGGATTTCATACATTGGTAAATTCTGAGTTTGTTGCGTAGCTGATGTAGATGCCACATTTTTTTTGACAAGCTGTTGTTTGGACTCCTTAAATGTTTCTGTTTCTTTTCGTTCATCAAACTGCTTTTGTGGTTCAATATTATTCTTAACCCATTGGTGTTGCACTAGATCTTGTTTTACGACATCACTTCCTGTCTTAGCTCCTCCTCGAGTGACTTTATTGATGTTTATCCCATCCTCCCTGGATTCTACATAAATCCACTAGACATTCTAGTTGTTTTGCTTCCTTTTTAACTGTATCTTTCCCAAGAGTGTTGGACAATATTTTGTATCATGGTTTGTTGTGCGACAATACATACATGTCGCTAGTGGAAGTGGAAACTCCCTTTCATAATTTCCTGGGTTTTTGTAGTTGTGGCACTCTACTGGACCTCTTCCTTGTTCAAATCCTCCTCTACCTCATCCTCCACCTCTGTATCCACCTCAATATAATCGTAGTGCATTGTACTGAGGTACTTGATTATACTGTGTGAGCTTATATTGTGGTTGTGCATTGTTGTATTGCGGCTGCACATTGTGATATTGTTTTTGCACATTGTTTTATGGTGGTGGTACCTGGTTGAACTGAGGTGAAACTTGTCTTGTCATCATTTATTATTAAACCCTATAAGTATCTAAAGTTATTTCTGTCAACATCTCCATTGTACTACAATCCTTATCATCATGACCCAATGACTTGCAAAAATTGCAGTATGAACGTTTGGGTACTGTCTTATACTTCTGCATCATTGGACAATGATATGGATCATGCCCATGCGTTTTACAAATCTCACACCATGGTTCTCCCATTGGAAAATGGTTTGGTAACCCTGTTTCCATATACTGCACGAAAGTTGGACATTCGTTCTTGTGGTGTCCTTTTGTCTTGCATGTGGTACAACAAATATTTTCTCTTTTCTCTTTTCTCTTTGCCCTTATTCTGGTTAAGTTGAAATGTTAGGTTTTTCATATCCTCCTTTAGCTCCTTTATTACTGGATTTGTCTTTTGATACTGGTTCTCTTCCAATTGTAAGGCTGCCTATAGAGCCTCTTCCTAAGTTTGGAATTTATGTTGTCTTAATGGGTATTTCAAATGTGGTAACAATGAGTTCATAAATAAGTGCCTATGTTACATGCCAGTAATTGCATACTTCAACTTACCTTTCAAATTTTTAAACCTCTAATCAATCTCCCAAATAGAATCACCTAGTTTTTTTTCCTGATTTCAATCATTTCATTCATATACTATTCCTATGAGCTAGGCTTCTGAAATTCGTTTATCAATAGTTTTTTCACGTCTGTAATAGTTCTTATGACTCTTGGTGGATTGTTTACATCTAGGATCATCTACTAGTCCAGTGCGCGGTCTCTTAGTGTGATAGCTAATTGTGTGAGTTTTGTATCCTCATCTATGATCTTCTTTTCTTCCTAGATATTATTATAGATGAATAAGTTCTTTTCAGGGTCCTTTGATGTCTCTCCCTGAAATTTTGGTAATCTGATCGTGGGATCATGTCTTGCCATTTTGAACTTTGTTGAACTACTACCTTCACACGGTGTATATATTTGACTCTTACTTCATGAATTGGCTCCCCCAGTTGATTTTCCTTGATTTGATCATTGTCTTGTTGTCTTTCTTCCATTAAAATTCAATTTTCTAAATGTTAGTGTTCTTTCTGGTGTACCGGTTGCACATGGGGTTATAGGTTCCACAATGCTGATGATATGGATTGGATTTTTGCCTTCTGTTTGTGCCTTTGGACCTCCTATTTTCATTTAATATGTTGTACACATGATTTCCTCAATCTTCTCCACAACTCGAAGATCCTCTACCTCTTCTTCATTTCTTTCCAATCCCTCGCTATCATCTATGGCTATCTTCCTGTTATTCATCTTATATTGGTAGCGTACTCAACTGCATGTCTTTCCAGCTTCTACTATTATCTTCTTTACCTAGTCTTGTTCAATCATTATTGGGTCCATGACCTCCTTATTCTTTCTCTTATCAATCTCCTCCTCCATTTCTCAGCCTCCTGTCAGTTCTTCCCCCCTTCCCCCATGCACATAGGGAAGTTTAGATGTATGATTCCATTGTCATCACACTATTGTTATAGAATAAAATATTGATTGAAGTATACGTTTATATGATATACCTACCTCTTGGTCCTTTTAGAAAATCCTTCTTTATTGCGGTGTTAGACTTTGTTGTCTATACTGCAAATTCGGTGATAAACCCTGCAACAATACTGTCTAACAGAAATATACAATACATTTTTATTTAACTTGTTGTAACTGCACGATCTCCATAGGATTCCACTCCAGATTTCTGATTCAATTTTTTGGGTGGTTGTATTTTAACCTCAATAACCGCTCCTAAAAAAATGCTGGAAATCACATAAAAATACCTCATGAAAATTGCTAAACACGTATTTTTCAAGATATTTGTGCGATGTTATCTTTCTGTGCAATTTCAAGTTCCTTTGTTTTAAACCATATTTCAATCTCCACCTTCGTTGGATTCCATGGCCTGAACATTCCCTTCTATACTTTCATTCTCTGTGCATTTCTTCCATGGATCTCATCCACTCAATACTATGCAATTCCAGCAGAAAACATAACCATTTGTTGGTTAAGATATTTATTTCACTTCTTCATCTGACCCAAGTTCGGATCTCAACAGGTTTCCAACAAAACCCTCTAAAACTATCGGCCCTCCTCGAAGGAAACATTGCACACAGAGTGAACCATGTTGTCTCACCCGAGATAACTTTATGGGTGACTACAATACTTAGGTGTTTGCAATCTAGAAATGAGTGGGGATCTGTGGGTTGGTTCTTCCTTCTTCATGCATTAATATTACTAATGGTTCAAGTATTACTAAGATTCATTCATCTTTTGCCTCATGCATGCATACTAATACATCTAGGTTAACCATTTATTCATAAACTAATCATTGACAAAAAGTAAGCATTCAAGAAGCATCACATAGAACACAAGTTTTACTGTGGTTCACCCCTTCCTGGGATACGTCCACAAATATTTGGATTCTATTCTCTTTATTTAGTATGCTGCAAAATATGGTGTTGCATGCAATACATCTTTAATCATACAATCATGATGAGGTTAAGGAACCTCTGTGAGGCAGACTAGATCACGTCAATATCTTCATCCTGTGACCTAACCCTCAAAATATAGCTTACTTGACTCTTATACCACCTTATTACAATCATAGTAATCATTATCAACTCACCAAACCTCTAACCTATACCTCCTAGGTTATTATTAGGTTTATCAGCCTATGCGCCATGTTGCTTCTTCTCTTGCATGCTTATTTTCCTTCTTTTTTTGCATGTTTCTTTATTTCCATCTATTGCGTGCGCTCCAAAATTAAGTCTTCTTTCCAAAATTAGGTCTTTCCCAAAATAGACCTTTTCTCCAAAAATATGCCTGCACCCAAAATATCCTTCCTTCTCAAAATAGGCATGTGCCCAAAACATTCTATGTTCTTAGAGAGAAGGGATGGCTTCGTTAGATAAAGAAGATTTTATTTCTGAGAAATAAACAAGTTGTTCGCATACCTCTTCTATTGGGACTAGGAAATGTGATAGGAATGCTTGTAATGAAAATGAGGCATCATATTTTTCATCTAGTAAGAAGTTTGGTCATAGTGAAAGCAATTTTATTCATCATGTTATTCATGAAAGTTCTAGATCAGAGGACATTGGAGGCATCGATGATGAAGAGGAGGAATATGATGGTGATAAATCTATTCAACCGTTTAATAGTAATGAAAATAATCAAAATGTAGGTCGAAGTGGAGACTATGATCAACATTGAAATGATTGGGATGAAAATTTTCCTCCAAGTGAGTAGTTTCAAGGTATCGATGAAGATTTCCAAGGCACCAATGAATATGATGAAGAATTTCCCTCAAGTGGAAATTTTAAAAGTGGTGAAGATGATTATGACAATAGAAGACACTCTTTCCTGAGTGGGGAATTTAAATAAAACAATGTTGGTGATGATGAATTTCATTCAAGTGAGGATTTTGAATGTACTGATGAATATTTTCCTCAAAGTGAGGATTTCCAAGGCACGAATTAGGATGATGAAGAATTCCCCCCAAGTGTGGATTTTAGAAGTAATGTTGGTGATTATGGAAATGCTAGACAGTCTTTCGCAAATGAGGAATTTAAAGGAAACAATGTTGGTGATGATGATTTTCCTCCAAGTGAGGATTTTCATGGTACTGGTGAGGATAACGAAGATTTTCCTCCAAGTGAGGATTTTCAAGCTAGTAATGAGGATGATGAAGAATATCCATCAAGTGGAGATTTTCAAAGTAGTGAAGATGATTACGCCATTGGTGGACACTTTTTCCGAAGTGGTAAATTAAAAGGAAACAATCTTGATGATGTTGATTTTCCTCCAAGTGAGGATTTTCAAGATACTGATGAATATTTTCAAGGCACTAAGAAGGATGGTGAAAAGTTTCACTCAAGTGGGGATTTTGAAAGAAGTGAAGTTGATTATGTCAATTGTGGACACAATGTTGATGATGATTTTCCTCCAAATGAGGATTTTCAAGGTATCAATGACAATGATGGAAAATTTTCTCCAAGTGAGAATATTAATGGCATTGACAGTCTTATGGATGATGATGATTTTCCTTCAAGTGAATATTTTCATGGAAGATACAATGACATTGTTGAGGATGGTAATCATGTTTCTAGTGATTTTGATATTCCCTTCATGGATGAGATTATCAATGAATATGATGGACCTAGGAATGGAGATCATGTTCTCAATCATTCAACTACAAAAAATCAAGGTTATCGACATTATCTAGTTTAGTCTCCTGAAAATGTTTTGCTTGACATTCCTTCTCATGATAAGGAAAATCCTTCTAGTGAGGATGATGAAATAGTGGATACATTGTGAAGAAACATTGTTTCTAGGACAAGGACTAGACCTTTTTATATCAATCCAAATAATTCTAGTTATACAAGGTCTAGGAAATACTTTCTCACTAAATAAATTTCCATAAGTGAATTGATTTCAACTGAATGTTTTCAAAAGAATTGTTTGGAAAACATGGACTACATGTATTTCTTGAATAAAAGAAAGACATATTTGTCAATGAATAAGAGCATGCAAAATTCGTATTTGATGGGGTGCATGATATCCACCAATACATGATATGATTATCGCATTGGGAATATTTTACTTTGCAGAATTCTTTCAAAAAAATTCACTCAATTGGTAATCTTCGTCTATCAAGAATCTAGACAAGGGTGGAAAAAGATCCTTCATTTTATTCAAAGGTACATCATGGAAGACATAGTGGGCCATTGAAAAACACTACATTGTCATGGATACATGATTTATTTTCCAAACATGGAGAGTGTATGCCATATAGAGACACAATACATATTCAAGATAATTTCTCAAGGAGAGAAATCTACAACTTGTACAAAGGATATGCTGAAGGTGTTGAAGGAAATGATAATTTTATTACATATTCATATTTTACAAGAATATGGAAGAAACAATTCAACAATGTTCGTATTCCTAAGAAGTCAAGGATGGGGATTTGCAATATATGTGCTACTCTTAAATCAAGAAGAGATAAATATGACAAGGAAGAAAGAGGTATGTATTTACTATTTTGTTTTTTAAATTGAATAGTTATCAAATATAAAAACATATGATCAATGTTTTATGTTTATGTCATGTTCATATTCCATAGTCAAAGCATATCTAGAACATCATAATCAACAATCAAGTGAAAGGAAAAAGTTGTACAAAAATCGGAAGAAGTGTTATGATGCTCCAAACAAATATTTAGGTATGATAATTGATGGCATGGACCAGAAGAAAACACTTCTACCGCATTTTGTTTGTACACCCAAAAATTTACAAGAAGATAATTTCATTCAGTTTCACTTGGTTGATTGTATGGTTTCATTGGAAAAATGTGTCCAAGGCTTTACTTCACAGCTCCAAATATTCATAATGATGGAAATATGACCATCACCATAATTCATCATGTACTCACTCACTGATATGGAAATCTTCCTCAAGTTCTCTATCTACAGTTGGACGACACTAGTCATGATAATAAAAATCAAATTGTGTTTGGATATCTAAGCATGCTTGTTGAAATAAGAATTTTTAAAAAGGTGAAAGTTGGTTTCCTTATTGTTGGAAACACTCATGATCATATTGATCAAATTTTTGAGTCATTTTTCAGTAACATTGAAGAGGAAAAATGTTGGAAGCCTACCATCATTGATTGAATGTATTAAGAAAGCATACATTTCAGAGCCTATTTTTCATATATTAGAAGAAATTGTTGACATGCGAAGATTTATTCCAGGATCACAACCTGAAGAAAAATGTATTGAGCATCTTAATGAAATTATCTTTCAACATCAATTTTGTTTCAAAAAAATTGATGGGAAAACACTTATATGGGGAAATAAATATTCACCTACTACAGAATGGCGGTCTTCATCAAGTTTAAAATTTTTGAAGTTCATTCCATATCGTCCAATATTTGCATCAAAGTTGTTGTTTTTACAATCAGTCCCTGAAATCCATAATGCACAGAGGTGTAATAGAGATGTAGATTATTCTGAATGCTTGGAAGAAATAAAAAATTCCATTAAGGATACATATGAGTACTTTAATGTTGTTGATTCTTTTTGGTGGGAGTCTTTTTTCAATAGTCAAAGTGACATAATTTCAAGATTAACAAATCAAGATACATTGTTGAAGACTCCATTTCATTGGCCACAAAATATGCCAAATGAATATGAAGAAACAAACATTGTTGAAATTCAAAAAGAATCTCAAGGTGCTATTGAGTTTACACAAGAAGAGGAAATTGAATGCATATTGGTTCGCGAAGGTCATGTGCACAACATGAAGCCATGGAGGACATTTACATGGGTTCAAAAAAAAATATTAAGGAGGGTAGAATGATTGCAGTTTTAGCGATTAAAGATCCACATGGGTAACCATTCTCGATTGCAAAGGTTATAAAGATTAAGAAATAAAATGTTGATTTTATTGAAATTGAAGTGCATTGGTATGCAACAAGTACACACCCATTCAATGGTGTGTACAAGCCAGAGATGGTGGTTGAGAAACATGTCAATAGAAAGAGAAAAAGAAATGGTCAAAATACAACTCATCGTTGCACTGACCTCTTAAAATTAGATGATGCTGACATACTTGTTTATGACTTCAATTTGAAAAAGAGAGGAACTATTTTCTCCAAGAAAACATATATTATCAAGAGGATGTTGCCACAATAAATAAATGCAAGATGACAGTCTGTTGAACCTAGTCATAGATCTAAAAGGAATTTCACATCTGAAATGTTGGACATGCATGTGCATTCATCAACAATAGAGAAAAGTATGGATCATCTACATCTTCATCCAATATTTCATTTGAAGACAATGTAGACTCCGATGGTATTTCAGAAACCACGAGTCAATATGAATAAGTGTATGAAAAATTTTATGTATTTTTTATCCATATGATGTTTATATGGTAACTAGAAATGAGCAATGAACTTACATATGATCTTACATGAAGTTATGCATATTTTTTTTTTTTATGTTTTATGAATTATATGTTTTGATTATGGATAATATAATAAAATTGCTTAACTCATATGTTTTGAATATGGACAATATAACAATACTTTTAATAAATACTTTATGTTTCATTCAATGTAACTTGTATTTACTTTTTTTATTAAAAGTAAACAAATTATTAAAATGTGACGTTGAATTTTTAAAGTATATTTTGATATTTTCATGGAATTATGTATCATCTTGTTCTTTGAGTGATAGTAAGATTTAAAAACTAAGCATTTAAGGCTTGATTTTATGATTTTGTTTACACTAATGAAGAGTTATTTTACCACTTCATAAAAATGTGTCATTTTCATACCCCAATTTTAAAATGGGTGCTACCAGTAGCATTACTTTTCAATTTGATGGCTGATTTTGAGGTTTTCGTTTTAATGGTACCAACTGCTAAAAATACGATTTCAAATTATCTAAAATTTTAATGTTTTGATT
>JZKD02S1816496.1:279063-294122 GCA_000966675.3 Picea glauca
AACAAGACACAACCACGATGATCACAACAAGAAGACATAAGGCACACAACAAGTAACTGCAAGCATTAAACGATCATAGACATAAGGCACACAACAAGTAACTGCAAGCATTAAACGACATACTGTGTTATGTACAATATGAACACAAATGGGAGAATCCATAGTAGTAGATTTTACTATTTCTGCACAGGAAAACAGGGCGTTTAATCTTAGTTCTTTGCTCCAGAGAGAGAGAATGTCGGATAGGCTCCTGGCCGACTGCTCACGCAGAAACTAGTAATCTCTGTCAGGAGGTCGCAGTGGTGGGAACTTTTCCTTGAAAGAGCCTGAGACTACTGATACGACCTTAGAGGTGTGTCGCAAGAGTGGAAATCCTTCCTTTAAAGGGCCCGAGACTCTTGATATGGAATTGGATTCTTTACACAAAAATAATCACACACACAAACTTATATACAGAGCGACTAGCTTTATCAATTCAAAGAGTTTAATATCATACAACTGTGAGTTTGGACAATTCCAATTACAGTACTAACCCTGAAATTAATTAACAATCTCAATACATCCTATATGTTACATATACCATAAAATTACAACCAACCTCAATTTCGAGGCACGCACCTGATCCATTAGCTAACCAACATAACTCATTTAATGATCAACCATGCTATGTTTTAGTCATACTACATCCATACATGATAATTAGTATCATAACATAATTCTAGGCTAATGAGAACATCAATACCTAAAAATTAGTACCATAGCATGCATAACATACATGTAGCTTAATGAAAACAAAATAATCTATATAGCTTGACTTCATTTGAGAATCCCCAATGTAACATGTATTATATTGGAAGGGATAGCCATATCAATTTGAGATTAGATTGAATCTAGATAAAATATTTTGTATATTTTAACAAAAGGTGATAATAAGGTCTAGTGAAAAAGAACTAGAAGGAAATAAGTATATATAATACTCACATAGAACCTTAAACGCAAATTATTAAAAATAGGATTCTTATGTCATCGTAATACATATATTTCATAGTTATGGAATTATAACTTAAAAATCTTTGATCTTGACATTTTATATATGAATTATATACGTGCTATCGACATTAAGATTTACTGTTATGAACGAATGCCATAAACTATTACCAATTTATGTTATTCATAATAATAAAGTTCAGTAACATTTTTACTAAAATATCAATATCCTTACTTACCTTTTTGGGTTACTATCACATTACATTAGACTAACAATAGCATTTCCCTTTTCATAATACTAACGTTACATTATGCTTTATAATGCAAGAACAATATTTTACAGTGGCTTTATAATTACAATCTTACCATAACAAAATATCAGAGTATCTATATATTTACAAGTCCTAAACGTACTCATGTTATCCTTAACAGTAACAACTACACTTTAATTATAATTCCATCTCGTTTCAATGATAAATATGATAAAATCACCAACAGTACCTTCTGTAATTTATCAGGAATAAAAGAACTAGAGGCCAGCTCAGAAATTCCTCTGACCGTTCCAAAAACCTCCTCATTGCCGCATGTCACGCTCTGGACGAGGTAGTTGGAAGAAGCTTAATTAGATCCTTTTCCTCTTTTTTTTTCAAGGCGAGGGGTTCGACTTGACACAGCTGGCAGGGTTAATGGTTTTAGACATGGTGTTGCAGGGCGAACTGTAATAGTTTCAATACAGGGGCAAGGGCGACGAAATCAGATGAGAGTTAGCCAGAACTCACAGGCAACCGAAACATGAAATAAAACCGAAGAACAACGATTAGATCGTGCGGAAACGTGTGGGTATTCTTGCTCCACGCACAAGAATTCCCAACCCCAATGCTGAGACTTGAAGATGAAACCGTGGGGGTTCCTCCCCAAGTCGTAGAGCCATCTAACCAGGCATGACTCCAAGGGTTCAACATAATACTTAACACAAAAATTTATGTGCTCCGTCCAAATCGCGCGAGGGTTGCATTGCTTCATTAATACGATTTCTCCCCTCTGGTGGTTAAAATTTTATTCTGCAAGAAAATGGTTGAATACGCTCACCGAATCAAGGAAACGTATCAATGAACCCCTGATCCTGACACTCCTTGTAAAACACAACTTAATCCATCTGGTAATGGCTGGCCTTGGTTCCAAATGTTGGAGGTTAGTCAGTTCGATGAAAAAGTTCATGGTTGCAACATTCAACTGTTCTCGATCGTGTTTTTAAAGGAGAGGGTCACAACAAACAAGGGCGGTCACCAACGGCACAGTCGACGTCGATCCACAGTAGGAGAAGCGCAAACCATTAAATTAACATAGGTTGGTTGACTGCGGGGACCATCATTGATGAGGCAACAGTGATGTGTCTTACAGAAGGTAGATCAACACAATCTATGCAAAAACGTTGAGCCTAAAGGAATCTCCAATGGCATAAACGAAGAGTTTGGGGTGCACAATACAGAAGGTAGACAACCCAACGATAATAATTGTTGAGCCCAAAAATCAATCCACCAACGAAGGAGGTATCGTTGTGCAATCACCGAAATGTAAAACTCAGACACGCGTTGGGAGATGATAATGCTTCAGAGCAGATCTGAATTCCCTGCTCATGGATCTAGAAGAAAAAAAACCCTACTGGTCGACACAAGCCCTAATTAAAAACGCCCATGGTAAAGATTTTTTTTTTCTTTTCTTTTAAAACGCATAAAGAACACCATTAAGAAATTTCCACCAAGGTAAGGGAATGCCAGAGTCAAGGACAACTTATCGAAAGGATTTGTGGGTTTATTACAGTCTAGGCACAGGTAACAACATCAAGGAATGGGATGATCCAAATACATCACATCAATCAACAACATAAGGATTCATGTACAAAATTTAAACATTTTTTTTTTTACTTTTATTCTTAAATAGAAACGCACTTGCATACCTGTGACCGTAGGTGAATAACCCAAAGATACTATCCTGCACTTGAGTTATGTGCCGGTCCCTCTTGCCGACTGTTGAGACCTCACCGGTACCTCCCAGCCAATCACTATGGGTACTTAGCTTCCCCCTTAGCCCCGCAAGCTGCAAAGGGGCCACAGACAATCCAGATGGTCTGTCTAGCTTCCCAGCTCACCTCGCAAGGCTGAGCTACTACTCCTATCTGAGCTGGAAAATCCCAACTCTTCACAAGCAATCAGTCAAGTCACAAATCCGGCAACGTAACGTTATGCTAACAGCCCATCCCCTTCTTCCCCATCTTCCCTTTATTTTATAGAGTTTTTAGAACCTCCCACTTTCCCTAAATCACATTTTAATTAAGTTTTAATAAAAATATTCTAAATATTCTCCTTCGCACAAGTGTCATCCATCCCCTTCTTTCCTCCAATAATTATTTTCTTTAAATTATTAATTGACTCAATTCCCTCACCCACCTAGAGTTGCTCCTAAAATTACTCCTAGGTGTTCCTAGATCCCCTTACATGTTTTAAATACTTTCCCTAAAAAAATGATGTTACTAAATTAACTCAAATTAGAAGGTTCTTAATTGCAGATTCTTTATTATGTTGACCTCGCTTTTTACCATAAGTTCCCATCTTTCCTTTATTATGTTTCCTCCATTACTTAGTTTCCTAATTCTTATTATTCTCTTCTTTCCCCTTTTATTAAAGCCAAAATGGCAGTTGTGCTATTAAATCTTTCCCTTTTATTATTAATTTAATATCTTTTGTACTTTCACAAGTTAATAAATAATTTCTTCTTTGCAATTTTTAAATCCATTAGTTTTAATTAAATTCTTACTCTCTTCATTTACCCCAAGAATTTTATGAAGAATAAACTATTACTTAAGTGGGTTTTTGTTTAAATTTTATTTATTTATTTATTATTATTATTTTTAGTCTTTTTCTTAAGGTTAGACTAAAATTTTACCCTAGAGAAGTTTTAGACTTAGGACATAGATTCTGAACTGAGCGACACTTGGTTAGGGAAGTTGTTTGAGGATTTCTTAAGGCGTTAATGTCTTAGGGCCATCTAGGTTTGTTTCTTCATTATCATCAACACGACGTGCCCTTTAGGACGCACTACGTGCTCCAAGGGTGCCAATCGCCTCGTTCGTTTCTTTTGCGTGACGTGCCCTTCAGGATGCACAACGTGCTCCAAGGGTGCCACTCACTTCTTGTGTTTCTTTTGCACAACGTGCCCTTCAGGATGCACCACGTGCTCCAAGGGTGCCACTCGCCAACTTGACTGATTGGTAGATGTCAATAACCCCTGGAGTCAACACTCCGCCACGTGAACTTGTGGGAGACTAAGGGCTCTAAGGAATAAGGCCCCTTCCTTATTGCAGACCCCTTAGAATCATCGTGAGAGACTGTTGTAGTCTACCCTCACGACATCATGGATCCTCTCAAACTAGGTAATCAGTAACCTATAGTTCGAGCCACGACGGGAGTGCTAGTAGGCTGTTGCAGGGCTGCTGTCCACCCCTCTCCCTCAACCTCTCTGGAAATCATGTGTGGCCCCTTTACTCCATATGTGAGTCTGGTTGGCAAGCTATCGTCAACCTGCATCATCAACAATCATGTTAGAACATGTCCACATCATATCATCAAATCAATGAAATATCGCAGTAAGTAAATCAACCCAAATAGCACACTCCCTGACTCAATCCGGAGTCCAAGGGGTTCCATCGATGCCTCTGCATCCTCAAGGTCCAAAACCCTGCACACTCAATAAAAATGAGTCAATAGCACCTGTCTATGTCAAAGATGTAAAACATCATGTCATCTATCATAACACATCATAATCAAGGATAAATGTTTTAATATCATAAAAGTCTAGATCACTTGCGAGCAAGTGTCCTCAAAGAATAAGTTTTCTCAGTGCGCCAGAGCAGGATGTTACATACACCCCCCTCTTGGTATAAACTTCATCTTGAATTTTCTCAGTATAGATGTCGAAATAAATGTATCACAGTATCATAAGTCTATCCTTCAAACAAAAATGGAAACTGCTGGCGCATATCATATGCATTCTTTGAGGTCATCGAGTGCGGACTATAACTATCCCATTGGACCTTAACCTGATCTACCATTCGACGTCGTAACTGTTGAATGCGATGATGTAAGATGCAGAATGGCTCATCCGTGAGCGCTCCCTCGTCCGATACATGAGAGGAACTCATGTCAATCACGTGTGTAGGATCACTAATATAATGTCTCAAAACCGATACATAAAAAACATCATGCATACACCTCAAAGAATCAGGCAAGGCTAGTCGATAGGCCACGGGCCCCTTTATCTCCACTCTCGAAAGGTCCCATGAACCTAGGAGAGATTTTATCTCCCTTTCCAAACTTGATCGAACTCTTATGCGGTTTAACCTGCAAGAAGACTCGATCGCTGACCTCGTAACTACGATCGACTCGGTGCGCATCGACATAACTCTTCTGTCGATCCTGCGCTTCTTTAATCCTTTGTCTTATGGTTTGCATTTGCTCTTCCATTTCTGGGATCACTTCTGGTCCCACCAGGACCCTATTCTCAAGCATATCCCAACTCAAGGGAATCTGACATGGTCGCCCATAAAGAAAATCAAAAGGCGCCATCTTAATGGTACTCTGTTAACTGTTGTTTGTAAGCAAACTCTACTAGAGGCAAGAATTCCTCCCAACGCTTTTGTTGGTCCATCACATACATGCAAAACATGTCTTCCAAGGTTTGTTTCATTCGTTCTGTCTATCCATCTATCTCTGGGTGATACGTAGTACTAAAGTTAAGTTGGGTCCCCAAGGCCTCTTGGAAAATCATCCAAAATCGTCCAGTAAACACCGATCCTCAATCAGATATAATCTTCTTAGGCAGGCCATGCAGCCTTAAAATCTCACTGATGAAAACTCTCACTACGTCAAGTGCCTGATATGTCATACACACAGGAATAAAGTGAGCACTCTTCATCAGAGGGTCTACTACTACAAAAATCGAGTCATGTCTCCTTGCTGTCAGTGGAAATCCAACAATAAAATCCACCGAAATAACTTCCCATTTTGATTCCAGAATGGCGTGTGGTTGAAGTAATCATGTCGGGTGTCTATGTTCAGCCTTTACCTGCTAACACTTTAGACATCTAGCCACAAAGTTGACTATGTCGGCCTTCATTCCCTTCCAAAAGAATAAGGGTTTAAGGTCTTCCCTCATCTTTGTGACTCCTGGGTGAGCCATGTAAACTGCTCTATGAGCCTCACTCAGGATCAACATCCTCAACTCGTCATTTGGAGGTACGTAAATCCGACCTCTAAACCTCAATAACCCATTTCTATCAAAAGAAAATATTTCATATCATGGTACCATCATTGTGTTTTGTCCGAAAAAACCCTTGGCCTCCTTGTACCATTCGTCGTCACACTGTAAAGTCAGAATTTTCTCACGTAAGTTCGTCTGAAGAGGCAACACTGAGAAGATGCGTGGTCTCTGACTCAAAGCATCTGCCACTCGGTTCACTGTTCCCTTTATGTAAGTAAGCTCGAAGTCGTACTCGCTAAGAAATTCCGACCAACGCCGTTGTCGCATGTTCAGGTCGCTTTGTGTAAAAATGTGTTGTAGTCCACAATGATTAGTCTTTACTTCAAATTTTCGTCCAACCAGGTAGTGTCTCCAAATATTCAAGGCATATACGATGGCTAATAACTCCAAATCATGCATCGCGTAGTTCTCGTCATGCCTTCTCAGTTTCCTTGAAATGTAAGCAATCAATCGTCTGTCTTACATCAAGACTCCACCTAAACCTTCATGGGATGCTTCTGTTCATACCAAGAAGTTCGCGTCCATGTCAGACCTTTAGTATCGGTGCTGTGGTCAACAACTCTTTAAGCCTTCGAAATGCTTCGGCGCATTTCTCAGTCCAAACAAACTTCTTGTTTTTCTTCTCCAATTCCATGATCGGATTTGCTATCTTCGAGAATCCCTGGAAAAACCGTCGATAGTATCCTGCTAAAACCATAAAGCTACGCACTTCTGTGACATTCGTCAGCACAGGCCATTCCATAATAGCCTCGACCTTGGCTGGATCCATGGAAATACCTTCGTCGGAGATGACATGCCCTAGGTAGTGAATCCTCGATTGATAAAATGAGCATTTGGACAACTTCCCATACAACGTGTACTCTCGCAGACACTGTAGCACCAAGCGCAAGTGCTCGTCATGCTCCTTCGTCGTTCGAGAGTAGATAAAAATATTATCAATGAATACTTGGATGAACTTGTCGAAGTACTCGTGGAACACCCCATTCATCAAACTCATAAATACCCCTGGGTCGTTTGTGAGTCCAAACGGTAAAACAGTAAACTTGTAATGTCCAAATCTCATCTTACTTGTTGTTTTAGGGACGTCATCCTCCTTGATCCGCAACTGGTGATACCCTAATCATAAATCGATCTTGGAGAACACTGTCACACCCTTCATTTGATCGAACAGATCATCAATTATTGGCAAGGGATACTCATTCTTGATCGTAGCCTTGTTCAGTTGATGGTGGTCAATGCAAAGCCTCCACGATCCATCCTTCTTCCGAATGAAGATAACTGGTGCACCCCATGGTCACACACTAGGGCATATCAATCCCAGGTTCAATAACTCCTTCAATTGCATTTTCAACTCTTGCAACTCTGGGGTCGAAATCCAATAAGGCGTTCTTGCTATCGGTTCGGTCTTTGGTTTCATGTCTACGATAAACTCCAATTACCTCTCCGACGACATCCCCAGTAACTCCTTCGGGAACATGTCCGCAAACTCTCTCACCATCGGAAGGTGTTCTAGACCTTCCGCTACTCCCTTCTCATTTAGCACAAGGATTGCATAAATCTTGCACCCATTGCACATACTCTTCTGTAACTGAAAGGAAGAGATGAACCTCAAGGATACTCCCTGGTTCCATCCTACAATCACACGTCTCTATCCTTCATCATCAACCAAGATCAATCGTTTCATCTTACAACTGAGTATCGCCTCATGCAATTCCAACCAATCCATATCAATCACGACGTCATAAGATCCTAAGATCATGACGTACAAGTTTACCTTCATGACAAACTCTCCCAGGTTAAGGGCACAACCCGTAACCTTTCCTCCAACCTTTTGTTTATCTCCCGAAGCCATCTCTACGAAGATAAACACATCCTGTTTGACCTTCTTTACCTTAATCCTTTTTAGCGTTGCACTAGAAATGAAACTCTCAGTAGCACCTGGGTCTATCAAAATACTAAGGGTCTGGTCAGCGACAGTACCCGTTGTCTCGAGCACAGTTGACTGGTGCTCTGCCTGGCGGTTATTCACCGCTGCATGAATCCAATGGGCCTTGCCCATATTTCCCACTGTAGTGGGTCCAGCTGATCTAGACGCTCTGGTCCTCTCCACAAGACAATCGCGCTAGTAGTGTGGCTCCCCACACGTCCAACACCCCTTCTTCGGCCCAGTAGTCCTGGTACCCGAAGTAGAAGATGATGGCCCACCAGCTTGGAACCCAGGTCTATTCTGTTGAACAGGCCGAAACTGCTGCTGCTGCTGCGGGCGACGCTGCTACTAATGTTGTGGTCCCCGATAAGGTGTTCGCTGTTGTGGCGGCGCTCGTCGGGGTGTAGTGAAAGTGGATCCTCTCTGGAAGCGATGATATCCCAGTGTTTGTATCCCTGGTGTCTGATGTTGTGGTGTACCAGATGAACCCTGCCCTGTTGGTCTCGCTGGAGTCCTGGTCTGACCCCCACTGATAAGATCCTCCTCTACTATGAGGGCCTTTTGGACAATGTCGTGCAAGGTTTGAGGCATCAAGATCCTAACCTTTGCACGCAGGCTGCCGTTAAGGCCAAACACAAACCTTTTGACCTTGAGCTTCTCAGTGTTAAGGTGCAGAGCATACCGGAGGAGCTCCATAAAACATGCCTCGTACTCGGGCACCGTATGACCTCCCTGTCATAATGTGTTGAACTCATTGAGTTGACGCTCAATGAATTCCTCTGAAAGGTACCTCTCTTGGAATCATTCCTCAAACAGTTCCCATGACACATCTTCAACGGCCATGTTCAGCTGCGGTAGGAGCGTCTTACACCATAGAAGAGCACTCCCCTTCAGTTGAAAGACCGCCATGCGGACCTTCATGTTGGAGGTATAATCATGAAGTGTGAAGCACATTGCCATATTCTCCAACCATGCCTCGGCAGTGGTGCCATCCGAGGCACCAAAGAACTCAGGAAATTTAACCTTCTCGAGTTCACGGTGAATGCTACCAGTAATGGCCAGTGCGCACGGTGGAACCTCAGCGGGTGCCATCGTTCTGGCCTCGTCTCTGTCCAATCGATTGATCAGTGCCTCAGACATCCGCTAAAAATACCTCATCATCCCGACCACATCTCCAACTGCTATCTTCTCCTGTCTGAGAACCTGCTTGCCTCCCCAGGGGTTAGACCCCTCAAGTGTGGATGCTACTGGAGGTGTCACGCCTCCTCCCCTAGCACCCCGTCGTCTGCTTCCGCGACGTCCTCTAACCATGATTACTTGTATGCACATTATCAACTCGATCAACAACTATATAATCAAATCTAATCATGTCAACAAAAGCCGTAGTGAATCCCAAGTCGCGGGTTGAACCAGCTCTGATACCATATGTAACATCCTCCTCGTTACGACAACAAATCTGATAACAGGTGCAATTTTTTTTTTTTGTTTAAGGTGTGTGCGTGCATGTAAAAAGGATACAGACACACTTGACTCTATGTTGCCACCCGATGACCAAAAAGACGCAACCATGATGATCACAACAACAAGACATAAGGCGCACAACAAGTAACTGTAAGCATTAAACGACCATAGACAGAAGGCACACAACAAGTAACTGCAAGCATTAAATGACCATAGACATAAGGCGCAAAACAAGTAACTACAAGTATTAAATGACATACTGTGTTATGTACAGTACAAAAACAGATGGAAGAGTCCATAGTAGTAGATTTTACTATTTCTGCACAGGAAAGCATGGCGTTTAATATTAGTTCTCTACTCTGGAGAGAGAGAATGTCAGATAGGCTCCTGGCTGACTGCTCAGGCAAAAACTAGTAATCTCTGTCAGGAGGTCGCAGTGGTGGGAACTTTTCCTTGAAAGAGCCCAAGACTACTAATACGACCTTAGAGGTGTGTCACAAGAGTGGAAACCCTGCCTTTAAAGGGCCCAAGACTCTTGATACGACACTGGATTCTTTACATAAAAATAATCACACACACAGACTTATATACAGAGCGACTAGCTTTATCAATTCGAAGAGTCTGATATCATACAACTGTGAGTTTGGACAATTCCAATTATAGTACTAACCTTGAAATTAATTAAGAATCTCAATACATCCTATATGTTACATATACCATAAAATTACAACCAACCTCAATTTCAATGCACACATCTGATCCATTAGCCAACGAACATAACTCATTTAATGATCAAGCACGCCATGTTTTAGTCATACTACATCCATACATGATAATTAATATCATAACATAATTCTAGGTTAATGAGAACATCAATACCTATAAATTAGTACCATAACATGCATAACATACATGTGGCTTAATGAAAACAAAATAATCTATATAGCTTGACTTCATTTGATAATCCCCAATGTAACATGTATTATATTGGAAGGGATACCCATATCAATTTGAGATTAGATTGAATATAGATACAAGATTTTGTATATTTTAATACAAGGTAATAATAAGGTCTAGTGAAAAAGAACTGGAAGGAAATAAGTATATATAATACTCACATAGAATCTTAAACTCAAATTATTAAAAATAGGATTCTTATGCCATCGTAATACATATATTTCATAGTTATGGAATTATAACTTAAAAATCTTTGATCTTGACATTTTATATATGAATTATATATGTGCTATCGGCATTAAGATTTACTGCTATGAACGAATGCCATAAAATGTTACCAATTTATGTTATTCATAATAATAAAGTTCAGTAACATTTTTACTAAAATATCAATATCCTTACTTACCTTTTTGGGTTACTATCACATTACATTAGACTAACAATAGAATTTCCCTTTTCATAATACTAACGTTACATTATGCTTTATAATGCAAGAACAATCTTTTACAGTGGCTTTATAATTACAATCTTACTAGAACAAAATATCAGAGTATCTATATATTTACAAGTCCTAAATGTACTCATGTTATCCTTAACAGTCGCAACTACACTTTAATTATAATGCCATCTCGTTTCAATGATAAATATGATAAAATCACCAACAATACCTTCTATAATTTATCAGGAATAAAAGAACTAGCGGTAAACTTAGAAAGTCCTCTGACCGTGCCAAAAACCTCTTCATCACCGCATGTCACGCTCTGGTCGAGGTAGGTGGAAGAAGATTAATTAGATCCTGTTCCTTTTTTTTTTGCAAGGCGAGGGGTTCGACTTCACACAGCTGGCAGGGTTAATGATTTTAGACGTGGTGTTGCAGGGCGAACTGTAATAGTTTCAATACAGGGGCAAGGGCGACATAATCAGATGACAGTTAGCCATAACTTGTAGGCAACCAGAACATGAAATACAACTGAAGCACATTGATTAGATCATGCAGAAATGTGTGGCTATTCTTTCCCCATGCACAGGGATTCCCAACCCCAATGCCGAGACTTGAAGACGAAACCATGGGGGTTCCTCCCCAAGTCATAGAGCCATCTAACCAGGTGTGACTCCAAGGGTTCAACATAATCCTTAACATAAAAATTTATGTGCTCCATCAAAACCGCGCGAGGGTCGCATCGCTTCATTAATATGATTTCTCCCCTCTGGTGGTTAAACTTTTATTCTGCAAGCAAACGGTTGAATACGCTCACCGAAACAAGGAAACATATCAACAAACCCCTGATCCTGACACTCCTTGTAAAACACAACTTAATTCGTCCGGTAATGGCTGGCCTTGGTTCCAAATGTTGGAGGTTAGTCAGTTCGATGAAACAATTCATGGTTGCAACATTCAACCGTTCTCGATCATGGTTTTAAAGGAGAGGGTCACAACAAACAAGGGCGGTCACCAACGCCACAGTCGGTGTTGATCCACCATAGGAGAAGCGCGAACCGTTAAATTAACACAGATTGGTTGACTGTGGGGACCATCATTGATGAGGCAACAGTGGTGTGTCTTACAGAAGGTAGATCAACACGATCTATGCAAAAATGTTGAGCCTGAAGGAATCTCTAATGGTATAAATGAAGAGTTTGGGGTGCACAATATAGAATGTAGACAACCCAACGATAATAATCGGTGAGCCCAAAAATCAATCCACCAGCGAAGGAGGTATCGTTGTGCAATCACCAGAATGTAAAAATCACACACGCATTGGGATATGACAATGCTTCAGAGCAGATCTGAATTCCCTGCTCAAGGATCTAGAAGAACAAAAACCCTACTGGTCGGCACAAGCTCTAATTAAAAACGCCCACAGTAAAGATTTTTTTTTTTTTTCTTTTCTTTTAAAACGCCTAAAGAACAACATTAAGAAATTGCCGCCAAGGTAAGGGAATGCTAGAGTCAAGGTCAACTTATCGAAAGGATTTGTTGGCTTATTACATTCTAGGCGCAAATAACAACATTAAGGAATGGGATGATCCAAATACATCACATCAATCAACAACATAAGGATTCATGTACAAAATTTAAACAATATTTTTTTTTCCTTTTATTCTTAAATAACAATGCACTTGCGTACCTTTGACCACAGGTGAATAACCCGAAGATTCTATCCTGCACTTGAGCTCTGTGCCGCTCCCCCTTGCCAACCGTCGAGACCTCATCGGTACCTCCCAGCCAATCGCTAGGGGTACTCTGCTTCCCCCTTAGCCCCCCGAGCCGCAAAGGGGCCACACACAATCCAGATGGTCCATATAGCTTCCTAGCTTGCCTCACAAGGTCGAGCTACCACTCCTATCCGAGATGGAAAATCCCAACTCCTCACAAGCAATCAGTCAAGTCACAAATCCGGCAGCGTAACATTATGCTAACAACCCATCCTCTTAACGTAACATTATGTTAACAATTTTAATAAAAATATTCTAAATATTCTCCTTCGCACAAGTGTCGCCCATCCCCCTCTTTCCTCCAATAATTATTTTCTTTAAATTATTAATTGACTCAATTCCCTCGCCTACCTAGAATTGCTCCTAAAATTACTCCTAGGTGTTCTTAGATCCCCTTACATGTTTTAAATACTTTCCCTAAAAAAATGTTGTTACTAAATTAACTCAAATTAGAAGGTTCTTAATTGCAGATTTCTTACTATGTTGACCTTGATTTTTACCATAAGTTCTCATCCTTCCTTTATTATGTTTCCTCCATTACTTAGTTTCCTAATTCTTATTATTCCCTTCTTTCCCCTTTTATGAAAGCCAAAATGGAAATTGCGCTATTAAATGTTTTCCTTTTACTATTAATTTAATATCTTTTGTACTTTCACAAGTTAATAAATAATTTCTTCTTTGCAATTTTTAAATCCATTAGTTTTAATCAAATTATTACTCTCTTCATTTACCCCAAGAATTTTATGAAGACTAAACTATTACTTAAGTGGGTTTTTTTACAATTTTATTTATTTATTTATTTTTTGGGTCTTTTTCTTAAGGTTAGACTAAAATTTTACCCTAGAGAAGTTTTAGACTTAGGACTTAGATTCTGAACTGGGCGACACTTGGTTAGGGAAGTTGTTTGAGGATTTATTAAGGCGTTAATGTCTTAGGTCCATCTAGGTTTGTTTCTTCATCATCATCAACGCAACGCGCCCTTCAGGATGCACTACATGCTACAAGGGTGCCACTCGCCTCATTCGTTTCTTTTGCGCAACGTGCCCTTCAGGATGCACCACGTGCTCCAAGGGTGCCACTCACTTATTTTGTTTTTTTTGCGCGACGTGCCCTTCAGGATGCACCACGTGCTCCAAGGGTGCCACTTTCCAACTTGACTGATTGGTAGACGTCAATAACCCCTGGAGTCAATACTCTGCCAGTTGAAATTGTGGGAGACTAAGGGCTCTAAGGAATAAGGCCCCCGCCTTATTGTGTTCCCTTTAGAATCATCGTGAGCGATTGTCGCAGTCTTCCCTCATGGCATCGTGGATCCTCTCAAACTAGGTAATCGTTAACCTATAGTTCGAGCCACGACGGGAGTGCTAGTAGGTTGTGGAAGGGTTGTTGTCCACCCCTCTCCCTCAACCTCTTTGGAAATCATGTGTGGCCCCTTTACTCCATATGTGAGTCTGGTCGGCAAGCTATCGTCACCCTGCATCATCAAAAATCGTGTCAGAACATGTCCACATCATATCATCAAATCAATGAAACATCACAGTAAATAAATCAAGACAAATAACACACTCCCTGACTCAATCCGGAGTCCAAGGGGTTCCATCGATGCCTCTGCATCCTCAAGGTCCAAAACCCTACATACTCAATAAAATTAATTCAATAGCACCTGTCTATGTCAAAGATGTAAAACATCATGTCATCTATCATAACACATCATAATCAAGGATAAATGTTTTAATATCATAAAAGTCTAGATCACTTGCGAGAAAGTGTCCTCAAAGAATAAGTTTTCTCAGTGCACCAGAGCAGGATGTTACAATGAGAAATCATATTATGAGAATCAAATATATACATGAGACAAATTGCTATTTTGAATTTCAAAATTATGATATATATATAACTATCACAACCACATAATTGTGGCTGATCAACGCCGAAAGGTTGATAAGATGAAAAGAATTTAAAAAAATATATATTAAATTTTATTATTGATTAACAAATAAACGGTTGGGCTTCATTTATCTGGTGTTAATATTTTAATTTGTGTTAATCACTTAGGTGGCAATTAGTTAGCTATCAAATTAATTTTTAAATATGATTAGGTAAATGTAAAAAAGTAAACACATAAACCAATGTCTTTATAATAGCTAGGAAGTTAATGATTGAAATCACAACCATTTATTTTGTGTGACTACTA